>JADWOT020000009.1:6804362-6955362 GCA_036345935.2 Taenia hydatigena
TTCTACTTTCCCGCGGACCGCCTCATCACATGTGCGGCATCTGACGGCGTGTACTCGCAGACACCGCGACGCATATTTCCTGCCTCAACCTTTGCTGCTGTCCTCCCATCTTCGAATTCGACTTGTGAATCTACTCACCGCTTTACGCTGGTATGTGCACATACTGAGTTCACGTTAAAGACCAAATAATGTAGATTCTAAAATTTGACTACGTTGATTTTGCTTTCTAGTGACTAACTTTCGGCTCTCTAAATGTTGCTCAAATGAGAAGGCATCAACTTGAGATCAGTGAGCCTTACGAGTTATGATTTGAAGTCGCAATTATAAAAAGGCTTCAAATCTGGACCAAAGCTAACCTCAAATCGTGTGAGTGTCATTGAGATCGGAAAGATTTAATTACCATGATGTTGATCTTTCAATGCGAAACAGAGCGACGCATTCTTAGCAGGAACCTGATAAGCATTCGAAAGTGAATTTACTAGTTTCTTTAGCTTGAAGTGTCCAATATTTCTACATGCTCGTGGCTCAACTGCCCACGCGAGTGTTGCATGTTCAATTAGCAATTGATTTTAGAGTCCATACACCATCTTGCCACACTGGTATCACATCGTCAAGAAATCACAAGCATTAGTGGTTTGAGTAAGAGTTGGGAGCGCGGCAGTCGACCATGTCATTGTGCTATCATATTCTCCAAGTATAATTACACGTTTTGGCAGCACCTGACTTATCTGCAGTCACAGTCACATTTGATGGCAAGCCAGTTAAATTTAAATTTATCTGTTGGCCAAATTGTTAAATGACTGACCAGCCGAACCATCCACCTGAACAGCTAACCTAACTGAAGAGCAGCTTTCACGGTTTATTCGTTGGCATGGTAAGGTGTCAGAGGCCGTGCTTTCTTTTACACGTCCTTTGAGGACACATACGCACTCTCAACAACACCAAGAATTTAGACTCCAAAACCAATCGTCGGTTGAACCAAACCATGGGAAAGTTTGGGAGCTAGACAAGCAGCGTCGACCCCTCAGGCAGTGGCAGCGTATGTTCGTTTTGTCACAAGAGCGGCGAGTTGCAACGCTGAACATGACTTGTGTGGGACACTCTTCTGGTGGACTGTGTCACACCTTCCGGGTGTGACATCGGTGACCACAGAATTATTCAGAGAACAGAAAGTACCTTGCAATTTCGAAATTGCAGTGTTCGCCGTAAAGTGAGCGCGCTTAACAATGTGATGTAGCTAGTAATGGCGAGGGTGTGCATGTAGACGTTAAAATCTACGTGTGCTTGTATTATTGCACAACCCTTCTATAACCATTGCTTTCAAATGCCAATACTGGACCACGTCACGAATACGCAACACAACTTTCGACCAATGCGCTACATTAGACTTTGCTGCATTTACATTTTCCTTGCAGATGGTGCTAATACCGTCAGCGTTTGCTGTTTCTGCGATCGGCTTTTTAATCCTGACAGTTTGATTCGTCATGCGAATAGGCGGTATGCGTCTGAGTGGCTGCCAAATGGGGTATTGCTGTACAACTGACTCTATGGAAGGAAACAGATTATTAAGTTCAATCTCAATGTGGTACCACTGGCAGACATTTTAAATTGGTTGGTGTGGGAATAGTAAAGAGTTAAAACCAGTGTAGTTAAGCAGGGTAACTAGAATTGGACACACAAGATCCACCTTTTGGCCGGATAGATTTCGCGAGTGATGGAACAAGCGATCAACAGAACGGGCTGTGTCCTAACTTTTCACAGACATTGGCAGAGGCTCTTTCCTTCCTCGCTCTCTTCATCATTCCATCTTCCTCACCTCCATCTATCGTGCTACACCCTATCTCTCTCTCTGCCTTCGCTTATCTTAATCCACCTCTTCGTTTCCTTGACTTGAACTACTTTAGCCTACTAGCTGATGTTTCTCTCGGTAATAAATTGCATGCAATCTTTGTGCATCAAACAAAGGTCGAATGAAACGCACGATGCGTTGGTGCGAGAGTCTTTGAGATCCAGAATGAATGTACTAAGATGAAATGCACCAAAGATGCCAATTTTTACTTACTTCTGTGAACATGCCTTAATTAGACCCACCTCACCGTTGCTGGATCTTGATAGGAAGGGGAATCAAAAAAAGAATGCGGAAAAGACTGGCACGATCTACTAGCAACTTATGCCGAAATCCAGACCACCGAGTGTTAGCCATGGCAGATTACCGCAGCATGATGCTATAATCATGCCAACATTTATAACTTTAGCTACAAACAATGTTCGCGATCACTTTTCATGGCATAGGCGAACATTCATTCCAAACAGATCATCCTAATAATAATTAAATTGTATTTCTCTGTCTCTTCATCACCTTCTAGGTGCTACTTCTTATAAATAATCTGCATTGAAAGCAAATAAAAGGCTACCAGCTGAATGTTAAAGTTGATGAACGGTCGTCTTGATTGAGGCTCTTTCGTAAAGAGCCGCAATGTACAGTAGTTGGAAAACAGTTAAAATTTTGACTCGCTTTAATGCTATAAATTCTTTTCCTGCTGTAGTTATTAAAATCTATTAATCCTAAATCCCTTTGGACCGCAGGATTAATTAATTACACAAATCGCTCTGTGAGGGTGGATGTCTCCCTCGCCGCAATACCGTGGCTATGCCAGTGAAATCTTGCTGATTAGCACAACTGGAACGTTGATAATCATTTGAGAAACTCTGTTGGAAAGTTAAATCAGGCCATTCTAGACACAAGATTTCTAACTTATGTTAAACAAATTTAAATTATTTACACCTAATCCGCCTTGTTTGTGTCCGAAACTTGCATTTACTTTTTAAAATTTTGTAAGAGCGATATGGATCTTAAAAAGACAAGCAAATGCAATGGTGCGCTGTAGTTAAATTCAGTTTTGCAGTGGACTTAGTCCCTTCCCACCGCTCCTGCTTATTTCTTTTCAGTAGGATCACATAACCAAGCTTGGGTTGACAAGGTGATGTGTTTAAAAAACGCCTGATTACACAATATGCAGCAAAAAAAGATCGTTTTCTCCCTAACGCTAAATTTGCTTGTAAAGCACTGTACTTGCTAATATCATTTAAACTTGTTGTCTGAGCGCTATTTGACGGAAACGCCTAGCCCTATAGTAGAGTGATTTCGATCCTATATTGCAGAGTTTTCTGCGCATTTTTATTCTTATTGCTTTAAAGCATTTAATTTAACATTATTTATGGGATCTTTCGCTTAGTGATGTAAAATGAGGGACACTTTTTGCGCTTTCTAAGTTTGCTTGCCTGGGTGGACAAGCTAATGCAGCTGAAGCATTTGGTTGTAAAATATAAATTAAAAGCAGCATATTTATATTCTTAGAGCATAAGTTTTGTCCGTGAATGACTGTAATCACCGATCTCATTTCAACTTGATTTCTGAACGCTATTTGACAGAAACAGCCAACCCTTTGGTTAGGTGGTTTCAGCTCTGCATTACGGCGTGTTTCGCGCATTTTTATCCTTGCAATTTAATTTGTTTTAAGTTTAGAGTTATCAAATTGTTTTCTTTGCTTAGGGATTTACATACTGATGCACTTTGCGTGCGTTCATATCCATAGTGCAACCAAGAGAGGTGATCTAGGCAGACTGATCATGGACTTAAATCCGCCTTGCAGATCGGTCTTGATATTTTGCCAAAGAGATGTCGGTAAAGCAGTGTGCCGTTAAAGGCGCGGTAAAGGAAGGAGGCTTGTTTGAGAAGGCAAGTGCTGAGCGAAACTTCCTCACGCTCTTTGCATTGCCGACTGCTTCGAGTTAAGCTTGCGTTTACGTGGTCAGTATCCCACTGTCTGCCAACCTGATGTCTATTCCACAACGCGGTGAAGTGCACAAGAAGGATCTCAGCGAGTCGATTATAGCCCGACAGATGAGACAGGCTGGTTGTGGGTCTAGGTAACCAAAGGACTTTGCAGTCGCCAACCTGCGGCAACTGATTGTCTGTTGTGCATCTTTTTGCTGTAAAACAGACCATCGCTTGCATCCATATTGACTTCTAGGCAACTAATATTATCAGCAAGGTTAAGGTGATGTCTTTCCCTTCCAGTAAAATTCCTAATCGATTTTGCAAATGTAGCGGATTTATCACTTGAAAAGGGCAATTACTTCGTTGCATCACATGCATTTGACGCGTGCCATTCAATGGGCAAAAACGATCGGTCATGCTGGCTCGTGCCACAGATACATTAATTAGGGAATATGTGAGCGAACAAAGGTGAGATAAGTTTATTGGTCTTACGGCAGTTACCTGAATCCAACCTGTGGTGTGGTGGCCGTAGAGCGGTCGCTAGGTGGCACGCCTTCATTGTTGAATGCAAAACCATTTGTTTCACTGCAGGTTTTGTTTCAGCGCTAATGTCACAACCAGACGCCTAGTCCAGTAAACCCTCAGCGTCCATTTCGGTAAATTCTCAGCGGTCCGCTTGCTAGTTTTAGTAAAGCGAAGGGCTTGTTGCGACTGCATCCTTAACATTATCATTCAAACGTGTTTTTAGCTTATTTATTAATTTCGCACTTTTAAATTTTAACGATCCTCCATTTTCAATCAGGTCTCGTTCGTAGCTACGCAACTGACGTGATCAAAAATTTTATTGTAACAGGCCGAGTCTTCTTCTTTATCTCAGCTTTAGTGGTGCATTCAAATCGGCCTCCGCTTTGCAGCCCTAGCTGCTTCACTGCTGACATACCATGTACCGAATAGGCCTTAACCATATCCAGTTGTGCGCGCACCTCTTTTGACTATGAGCATTATCGTCTAGGTGCTGAAGTGTTGAGGCAGCATACGCCAGTGACTCAAAGTTTTGCTAACTTGCAACAAAAGCTGGTGAAAGAGACCAATGAGAGAATTATCAAAACAAACCCACATTTTTCATGATTCCGACTGATAGAAATACCACACATTCAGCCAAAATTCTCTTATTTAAGCAACTCAGATCTATTTGTCATTACATGCCCAAATTCAAGCGGGAGGCAAGCGAAGGAGGCAGTCGAGTTCATTTTCTTTCTTTCAAGGAGTTTTTAATGCAAAGATACGACAACAAAAATGTTCATTTGCCAAGAGGCTGGATGCTGCGACACTACGGGTTACCATGATCGAGCACCGAGGCACTTGACGCCTAGGAGCACGGCTGTTGCGCGTCACATTACAGGCCAATCAGAGGTGGCAGTTTTGTCCAGAGCGGTGGGCCAACTAACGTGGATGGCTGAGGAATGCTGTTAACACCAGTCATGTAATTCAGTGGAGATGAACTAAAGTTAACGATTTAATGGGTGCCATTGTGCCTGCTGCCGATTATTAAAATGAACACAAAAGGCAACACTACTCTTCGCAAGTAGATTACTGAGGTATTGTAGGTGTTAAAGCAGATTTTTGCATACCTCAGCGTCTTTAGACACTATGACTCCAGCAGTTTTAAAAATTATCAGATCATCATTAAATCGGCATCATAAATTTCATATAGTGAGGTCATTTGAAGTCTGCTGGCAATGAATTCATTTGCGCTAACATCTCTTTTCGCCTGCGCATTAGCATACCAGTGATCAGCTGTCATACATGTCTAGGTAATCTCCATTGTCCTACATATTCAAGCGCAACTCAACTTTCAAAATTTGGAGACACGACCACTATGTAGCGTTATTCATAGCCAGCGTTGGCGAGTGCGGTGGCCGAACGAAAATAAAGCGTCTCGTGTTCTCCGTTATTATTTATGAAGTTTGGCCACTAACTAAAGCATAGGTGTTCGAAAACACTTTGCCTATGTTCTCAAAGTAGTGAAAAATTGTTTACACTGCCGTATCTCCGTTCACCCGCAATTAATTGAATTCCCGTATGATAATCGCCACACTTTTACCGCATCTCTATTGGTAGCAATATACTTGATGCGATTCGCGTAGGGTGGCAAATGCAGCTGCTGCATCACAAATTCCTGAAGGCATCAACGAAAATTCCTCATGGTTTTTAACAATAATAAAACCAGTCGTTTTTTGCCCACTTTCGCTATCCTACTTGCTGATACAATGATGTTGCGTCTAGAGCAGATGGTCACTAGACCGTGTAGGTAGTATAAATAATCAGTTGCGCAAGAGAAATCAAGACCATCCTTCTTAGCCATAGTCTTAAGTCCTCCGTAGTCGATAAACAACTCTTGTCATCCATCCGTCCTCTAATGTGAATGATTAAAAGGATGTATGGTGAATTCGATGGTTTTACAACCTCATAACAAGTCCCTTTTGTCACCAAGTGATAGGCTTCCTCCAGGAGAGTGTATAGTATACATTTAAGTGGCTGTTATATCCATCTGGCACCCATCATATTATTATTGATAGGTATAGCCCTCAGAGTCTTTCCCTAGCACCGATGACATGGCCATGGCTGCAACTCTGATGGTACCATTAAAACATCGTAGACGTCTCCCTTCGATGGCGAACGGACTGTGGCACCATCAATGTTTTCGCAGGTAAAGGCGATAACTTCCACAAATTTTGGACAAGATTGTGGCACCGAGGGTCGAATTCTAATTTTAATTGGACCCATCTCTAATTCCTCTTCTTTCGCCGCCGTTTCTTTTCTTCCTAAAAATGTGGGCTGATGCGTAATGAGACCATTCTAAGCTCATAATCGTTGGCAACAAACAGGCAGGGGTCGAAGAGGGACTCTCGCAGAGGGTTTCACGTTTTAGACGAACAGAAATGAGCTTGTCAAATGCAATGGTTGATGAGGACGGGACCTTGAAATTAAACTGCTTCATTTGACCGCATAGTATGGTTATTATGGCTCGTGCACCATGTTAGTGGTCACTTTTGTCGCATCTTTGAATCAAACCATGAGCTCGCTCATGGGCGATAAAACAATATTTTCGGATCTCTGATAAAATTAGCATTTGTCACCCACCACACCTAACATAGTCACTCACAACACCCAAAATGCTAAAATTTATTTAATGTGCGGCTGTCTTGAATAAAAACACCGACAGAAATGGATCGCAGACACTCAGCAGGGCGAAGCATTAGAATCCTTGTCCAAGACCAACCCTTTGCACATGTCCATGTTCGACCCAGGGTCTGTAATTACAGCTGCGTGTAGCGAGCACAAAAGTTCGACCTCAATTCTCAACGCGCAATCTTCGATAATACTTTTCTGTTTTAAGCCTCGTCATCTCTGTTATTCAATCATCCCATGATTAAACTTTCGGAACAGTAGCTTTTGGTAGTCCCTATTTATTTCGCCTTACTTCATCGTTACCAACACTCATTTATTCCTTCCTTTGTCGCCTCCACTACCACCACAATAACGATTGAATGCTTTGGTTGCACTTTAGGAACAATGCAAAATCACTGGCCTCCCACCTGAATCGACACTCAGAATATGCAACGTGCTTGACGTGGAGGATTCGGTGAATATCTGCATCACCATCCCTAAATAGGAATGGGTGATTTCTCATTGATATTCCACCATCCCTCACTTCCTTTTTCTCTTCGCTTCCTGTTATCCGTCACAGAGAAAACTTCCTCAGTGTCTTAGAGACCATTCATGGACTAATTTTGCATTAAGGCAACCCGTGCTGGATACGCTTGCAGCATAATACAAGCCTAATTACTCTCCAACTGGTACATTATCCCCTTACTATTTGATTGAATGCAACGTTGCCCTGTGCTGCCTTTTAATTATTTGGACGAATTGCGGTTGTAGAATTGCTTGGTATGAGAAGAGTGGCGAATTAACCTGCGGGTTGTATAAAACCGCAAGACTGCCCATAGTGATGCAAATGACAGTAACCATGTGTTAATTTAATGAGGCAGAATTCCACTAGGGCTGGTTTTGTTAATTGTAACTGAAAGTATTTGCAGCAATTTTATGCAAGCCATCCCGCATACCGACCGCCGCGCAGTCCGACGTGTGACCCAACCCGAATTGTCCTCCTATCTTACAATCATTAGAAAAGGAATACAATTGATTCGTTCGCTCACACCTCACATCCGTATGATCGTTGACGGTTACACTAAAGTGTTGTTTCAATGCTAAACTGACTAGTAAAACACGAAGCGCTCCGTGTCGGCTATGCACTTCAGTAGTTATTGATAAATTTTTCACCACCTTGTTGAAGAAGACGCTGATGTGTATACGGCCGCTTTCAAACTGACTAGTCCATAATTACTTTGTTGATGGGCTATGCTTTTGACAACTTAGAAAATTCTCTTAAGATCACAATTCATTGTGTTATGCAGCAGCTCAAATTGCAGCCAGTGGTAAACTACGCCATGGCTGCAGGATATCTTATACGTACAATCAGATGAGGAACCTACCAAGTGAGTGCTTTTATTTTCACCAACATTATTTTTGTACTTTTGCTTCTAAAGTTTGCTTTATGTTAATTTACTTACAAGAGGGTCGAGTTCCACCTTGAAGCCAACGTCAGATAAGCGCAATTTAAACAGAAAAAATATTTTGATAGGTAGCTGAACACCAAAAATACTGCATCGCAAACCAGAAAGCAGCTTGTCTAGAAGGAAGAAGAGCTATCGCATAGGTGTCAAGTCCACTGCTCACAACTGTCTTCATCCCTTGCTCCGTCATTTGGCATCCGTAAGTGCAGGCAAGACCTGGAGTGTTCTATTCGAGCTGGAATGCTTCAGTGCCTCTAACTCAAGGTAGATGACTGAGAGACAATGATATGAAAGGTGACAATGATAAGTTTGCATTATGAATTGCGCTCCACGAGCGGTGACTCGCATGCATGCGCGTACTCGTTGTGACGAGACGCATCGGTGTCGACCGGTAAACTGTTTCCTCATTGAAACGAGGGGTAAGTACGCCATTTTGCTAAGGCATAATCCATCAAGCTCAACAATATTATTCTGTACATTTAAAAGTAGCAGAGAACAGCGTATCCGAAGACTGCGTAGGTCGATACTGGTGGCATAGACAAATTAGTCACACACTTGCGACCGGGATCGATTGATCAAGATCTCGTCTCGTTTTCACTGGTATTCATTTTGCGAGTCTAAGCCAAAATTGTTTCTTGAATAGTGGCGTTGACTCTGTAATCCACTATCACTGGGGCATCACTGATGCGGTGATTAACAGCAGGTGCCCTCTTCTGTGCAACATGGTTGTGGTATGACGCCAACAAATTTATGGTCGTTGTATACCAATGTCTCTAACACAGCATCCTTGGTCATTTGCGCTGATGTAATAGCAAATTTCAGCATATGAATTTTTTACGGCTCAGGCAAATGGAGGAATCCTGTAGCAGTGCAGTAAAGAATGCATTGTTTTGAATTATTATCACAATCAGTAGCCTTTGACACCATTGCGCTTTTGACGGGCATGCAAGTCCAGTCCACTTTGACAAGACGCCCAAATCTTCAAATGGATAGCGTTCCTAGGCATAACGGTGGAGAGCAGTATCAGTGGTTGGTACTTCCTCAAAATGACCATCCAAGTCTGTCTAAGAATCGACGCTGTTTCACACTTGAATGGTATTTAGTTGAAATTGAGTTTGAAGGAAATAATTGCATGCAGAAGCATTGGAGCAGCATTAATGTTGCGTTGAGATTGTTTGAAAAGAGTGTTCAACGCTTCGCTAGCAAAATGTTATCCGAACACAAGCTTTACATTTAAATCGAGACTGCTTTCTTGACATGCAATTTTTCCATGCCATGTAGAAGATCAAACACCCTTGGATCGCACCACTAGATCTCCATAGCTATTAGAGGTCGCAGATAGAACGATTGCAAAGAGAGCTGAAGACAATACCGCAATGCAGGAAAACCTTGAAGTGTAAAATAGCGTTTAGATGTTACATTTTGTATCTCTAGGGATGACTGAGGCTGGTCCAGCCACTGCAATCCATTACTGCTTTAAAATGTTCTAGATCTTGGAAAACATGCGTAAGGTAAACTGAATATTCGAAATTAGATGATGGATGCTTCAGTGCATTCACCCATGGCAAAATGGATCAAGCGTTGGTCTGAACTCTGCATAGAAATAGACAAACAGGTTGGATCGAAACAAATCCATTTACAAAATAGAAGTATGTAAGCAGTTAGCGACTTGAGTGATTAAATGCTGGCAGTTTTGGCGCAATCTGTGAAGAATGAATGAGTGCAGCAAAGTTTAATGCAGCACCCTAAGCGAAAGTTGTGTCACGCATTCGCGACGTGGAAGGGCTGTGCTGACCAGTACACGCGCCCTTCATTCACACCATCTGCTTGCGCGGTTTATGCTTGAAACCGTTCCAATTTTAGGCCACAAAAAGCTGCACTACTGAGGCCTCGATGGTGATGCGCCATACACCTGCCACGTGCCACTCTGAGCTGTAGTCGAAGTAAGTACGTCCGCATTTGCTGGAAGGCAAATGAACTGCTGTGAAGACCAGGGATTATGCAGGTAACCGATCAAACAGTCACAAGAGCAAACAACTAATACGTGTGCAGCTAATTTTGATAATCGTAAGCCTGAACTAAGCCGCAAACGTGTTTGAATCGAGGGGAATACCTTGCGGCTCACAACAAGCACATTTTGTAAATACACAATGTAAATCAATGTTTGCAAGCACATTAGCTTCTAAGCAGCAAACGTTTCAAACAAACCTCAAGCAACGTCTTTTCTTTTTCACTACAGCGTTGAAGGACTTTTAGAATTGGCTATCGGTGTCACCCAAAATGCGCATTTGCTTCGCTGCGTCACACATGTGCGACACGGATCATTTATTAGGCATGAATGATCGGTTGTGTCGGCTTGAATTTTACACGCATTAAGTGAGAGCAACATGGGCAAAATAAGGATGGGATCAGGTAATTGGACAAGCGGCAGTAAACTAAGCTTAACTTGTGGTTTGGCAGCAATGGAGTGGTTACTGGGGGGCACACCTCGGTATTCCAATGCAAGATCACCTACTTCACTACAGGTTGTATTTTTGTCCTAATGGCACAACTAGAAGACGAGACGAGTAGTATCTACCTTATCTGTGCCTCAAAGGAATGGGTGATTGGCTATGCAGCGGCTCTGCAGAGAGCGTGGCTGAAATGAACGCAGCTGGGTGGGAGGTCTTGCACTGCCGCCTATTTCCCGCAGCAACACACCTTTGCGTAATAAGTGTCAATTAAATCCACGCACGAAATGTGTTTAAATACCTATGATGCGCTTCCATAGGTGCGGCGATTGACAGAAGTAGTGATTACATGGCCGTGTGAGTGTGGTGGCAGGCCCTATAGTCTCCCACTGAAGTCTGTGGAATCAAAGTGTCAGGTCAATGGAGAGCCGGTGGGTGGAAGAGCATTGCACTCTATTAGCTTATGATAGAAATCAAGGGAACAGCAACACCCCATTGAGTCGTGGTGTACTTTGCAGAGAAAAAGGCCAGAGTTTTTGCATCTCATGTCAAATTTTTTGAGAGTGCCTTTATCGCAAATAATGATTGGCATCAACCCTATTAGCATCATACAACATGTCCTGATTGTCCCACTCGAATTCATACGTCACACATGTGTGACATGCGGGATTTGTCAGGTTGTGGTAGCTGCCAGTAATGCTGCAATGCTTATGGACGTTCTGCAGAGCTATGGTCTCTTTGTTTATCTCGTGATGTGTAGTGGGAAGGACTATAGCAATGGTCATGTCCTCACCCTTATGAATGTTGCGCCACGCTGTGAGCATCCGGCGTAACTACAGTACGCATGTCATTTCCTCCTTCATTGGTGTACGCCATGTATTTACCTACTCGGCTGCCCATGCTTTATTAGAGTGCCGAAGCTATATTAAGGAGCAACGACTGTGAAAACAATGAATCCTCTTTAGCTGCCTCGAAAACAGCACAGAGAATAGATGGTGACGCTTCCGAAAGGGTCTATATGAATTTCAGTCTAGGCTTGCAAGCCGGCTGAACAGCAAAGATATTCTGCCGAGTGTAAGTTCCTCACACCTATGAACACTGACAGCACTGTCCCATTGTCCTTCTAAACATCAGCCAGCGTATAATGCCTAACACCAAAGCAATCGTGCTGTAACGTGACACTCACTCTCCTTCCTTGGTTGATGCTTAAGAATGCGTGTGTTAAAGCGAAACCAACAATTTTGACACATGCCAAACTTTCATGTTTTAAGTAAGTCTTTCTCTTTAGGCCAAATACTTCAGGTTCTTGGGGGAGTGGATTCCAGAAGCACACACGTATTTTTGCCCCAAAAGGCACCAAAATGGGCAATTTTCAAACCTTAACTTGGGAACTTTAATTACCACATTCTCTATGGGCAGTAATACTGATAGTTTTCATAAAGGAGAGTGAGTGCGCCAACGTCGGGTCTAGATTACGGTATAGGTGGCCGTCAATGAATCATGGGTTACGAAGCTGATGTTGTTGTATGAATGGAAATGGAACATGTGATCAGAATGTTTGCCGGTTTCTTTTGAGTTTACCTCTATCGCATCGATTGAAAGTGAAATATGAGGATGACTTCTGGTCCTCACTCGTGCCACATGGAATGAATCTTTGAATGCTAAGGCGGCACGCTCTGCCATCTCCTTTGGGCACTTCTGTTGCACTGTATGGTGATGGTCTAGTACTCCGTGCACTGCCAGGTGACTAACAGTGGGTCGGCGCATAGAAATTTAATTGCCAAATAGGTGGCTTCGTCCTCTTTGTCACCTTCCCTACATCGCTCATGATTTGTTAAAAAATTCAAGCTAGTTAAGGATCTTTGAAAGTTGGTTCGGCAATGGTTAAAAAGGAGAGGGGGCGAGGTGCTCTCTCTCCCTATTACAAATTACTTCACCATACGTGCTCACGACTCGTCAATGATAGCGCGCTTTGCAATGCGTGGTTATAAATAACACCAATATTCATTTGATTAAGGGACAGAGCACTTCATTTACAAATGGGATGTTAATGAGTGTGCCCCTCCTTCTCCTCTCTATCTTCTTATTGCAGTCTCCGCCTGTCTGTAAGCCCTCAACCCTTGCCAATATCCTATCGAATGTCCACCTCGACGCGCAACCTCTACTTGGCGTCAAATCGGTAGTAATTACAATAAAATGTCAGTCGTAAAGACTGTCAGCAGGTGGGCATCGCATGCGATAATGGAGGTTTAACAGTGATCGCCATCCTTCTGAATCCATCTTGTTGACACACTAATGAAGCCTGTACACCTTTATCGACCACTGTTGGGAGTGCGTTGTTTGGAATGTATGCTTTTCGTAGATTGAACCTAGTACTCTTGTGGTGGTAGTGCCAATGGCGATGGTGGTGATGAGGGTATGAGTTAGCATGCATGCATCTGCACATTTGCATCCCATTTATCTTGAAGGCAAGGGAGGACAAAATAACTCACAATAGGAATCAGTGCTACTTCAACGAGGTGGGCTCACTTGCTGACTCGTTGTGTCGAGAAGATACGCACTACCGCACTTAGTAGGATAGAGAAGAAAGGGAGTAAGACAAAACACACCATGCTACACCTACAATAGTGCCGTCAAAGACAATTTTTCAAATTCTTCTACGCACAATGCCTCTCAGCTGAGAAGCTCTGCACGGTCGATATAACGTATCCCACTTGGACTCTCGGGCCCACTAAAGACGTGCATACTACTACCTCCACTCCATTCCCCTCAGACCTTCATCCAAATAAGCTCCAAGCCTTCACTTCCACTTACGAAGATCTGGCACTATTCCTGCTGAATGCTCATCTCCTGCTCCGCCCTTACTGGCATACTTCGTGGTTACGTCAGCTTGACGGCAATTTTCATCACCTCTCACCTGATGTAGCAGCATTTAAAAACACCGAACTTCTTAGGAGACGCGGTCTAATCTCAGCGTCCTTAATGTACAAAGGTACCACAACAGCCTATATTATGCACACACATACAATTTAAAGCAGCCGTTTAAAGCCAGAGGAGGAGATTCCTCTAATGCCAAAACGCTATAAAGCAGAGCATAAAACTTTGCATCGTCGTGCTACTCGTCATTTGTGGAAGTAAAGAGTAAAGTACCTACTTCCAAACAGTTTGCAAAAATATTACCCAACCATCAGAGCTTGCACCCTGGTGTTTTGATATCAGGACATTTGGGCGAATGGTTTACTGTAAGAACAGTATTTTAGTGGTGAAGAAGGAAGAACGCACATCTCTTCTTTTTCTTTTGACGTTCTAAGCGTTGAGCACTAATTTCGAATGTTCAAGTAAATCATCTCATCAGTGGCAGCTATATGATTGACAACACATTACTAAGGTTTTCTTTGTGTGTGATTTTCGGCGAATACTTTTGGTTATAAATTTACAGGAAGAAGTAACCAGAAAAAGCACTTTTATTGACAGAAAAATTAAGAATAGCTTTAAAAATAAATAGTTATTTTGTTTTTCTACAACTTTGTTAAATTCCTATCAGCCAGAAGTCTTTCACGTTGGCCTATTCCCATCCTAAGTAGGTGGAGTGTGGCATTTCTGGGACTTTCAGTGAGTTGAAATAAGTGAAATGTTAGTATATTGGTCAAAAGCCTGTTTTTGCTTTAGGTGATGGCAAATCTGATTTTCCTGCTTTACTGATTAGAGTATTTGAAGCTAAGTAATATTGGCATGCTAAGACAATTCATATTTGCTTTGATGGCAGAAGAAAGTTGCTGGCCAGAGATATTTTGCAGTGATAGATTAAGCAATCTCAAGAGCGAGACGAGACCTGACTTTTTCATCGACATTAGCTGAGGTTCTTTCTTCCTTCCCTCTTTTCATCTTTCCCTTCTTTTTACCCCTATTCATCGTGTCGCCTTCTTTCTTTCCGTCTTTCCTTATCCCAATGTCCCTCCTCCTCTCCGTAACTTTAACTCCTTATAGCCTACTAGTAGATTTCCCTCTCAGGGGTAAGGCACATTTAATTCGCGTGTATCGAAGCAGACGCCAAAATAAACGCTCAATGCATTGGTGCTAATGCATTTGCATAATCTTTTCTTCTTAAAGTGGGTCCAACGTTTGAGCTGTTATAAATCATCTTTACTGCTGCCCTTGACCTGCGTAGAAGACTCAAAAAGAATATTTTGAGATGAAATACACTAAAGTTGCCAATGGTCACCACCTTCTCTGGACATGCCTCAATTAGACTCGCCTAGCTGATGGGTCTTGCTGAGAAAGAGAAGAGAAATCGGAAAACATAGAGAGTGCAGAAAAGCCTAACCCGACCTACTGTATATAGCGGAAATTTTAACAACCTTTTCTGCAATAAATCCTTTCTCTTGTTGTATTCATTATAAGTTATTAATCCGAATTCGCTTTCGATCGTGGGCTTAATGATTTGTATAAGTTACTTTCCGAGGTCGAACGTCTCTCCTCGCCGCAATCACAGAAACGCCTACAAGGCAGAAGCTTGCTGCACTATGAAATTTTGCTAAGTCGCACAAGTAAGACGTTGGCTATCATTTGAGGAAATCTACCAAGAAGTTAAACAGACCAATCTTGACAGAAAAGTTTTAACCTATGTAAAATGGAAATAAATTACTGACACCTAATTCGCCTCGCTTGCATCCAAAACTTGTGTTTATTTCTTACATATTTTGTAAGGACAATATGGATCGCAAAAAGACAAGCAAACGCACTAGTGCACTGTATTTAAACTCGAATCGCAGTGGATCTAATCCCCTTCGAACGCTCCTACTTATTTCTTATCAGTAGGGCCACAAAACCAACAGGTTTGGGTTGACAAGGTGATGTGTTTAAAATACGCCTGATTGCACTATATGCATCAAGCAAAGATAATTTTTCCTTTAGTGCTAGTTTGCCTGTAAAATACTGCATTCGCTGACATGGTTTCCACTTGTTGTCTGAGCGTTATTTGGCAGATACACCTAAGCCCCATGGTGAGGTGATTTGGATCCTACAGAGCAGAGTTTTCCGCGCATTTTTATTATTGTTATTAGTCAAATATTAGATTCAACAATATTATTTGGATTTCTTTGCTTAGTTTTGTATGATTAAAGACGCGATTCATGCGTTCATACCCATAGTGTAGCCAAGATAGATGTTCGAAGCAGACTGGTCATGGATTTAAATCCGACTTGTAGACCAGTCCTGATGTTTTGCCAAGGAGATGTCGATAAGGTTGTGTACTGCTAAAAGCGCAGTGGAAGAAGGAGGCTTTCCTGAGTCAGCAAGTGTTAGGTGCAACTTCCCTGTGCTCTATTCACTGCCCACTTCAGACGATGAGGCTACGGGAAAGTAACTGCCACTTACAATAAAACCTACCATATCTACCTACCAGTTGCAATGAATTGGGCTAGTGTTCACGTTATCGTAATCCCACCTAACACCTAGCCTTATGTTCATTCCACAACGCAGGGAAGTGTACGAGAAGAGTCTCAATGAGTCGCTTACAGCTGACCAGAGGAGACAGCCTGATTGTGAGCCTAGAAAACTAAAGGGTTTCTGAGGCACCATTCTGTAGCAGCTGAATGTTCGTTGTGTGTCTTTTCGCTGTGGAAACAGATCAGCACATATGAAATGGTGCATGCAAGTACTGGGACTGTGGAAGTGAATGGGTTTTCAGTGGTCGAATCAATAGACGAAAATCCATGGGTTGTGGCAACTGAACTTCTGACGTAATCATCGCAGACTCAGCGGCAGACATTTATAATAAATTAAGTCCCCTTTTATCCAACGCATCTTTTGACTTTCACACGTCAACCGCTAGCATTCATGTAAATATTTCAGCATAGAGTTCTTAGTCCGAGGAGGGATGGTAGCATGATTCCATGCATGAAAGCTACTAAACTGGTAAATTTCGTAATACGCAATCCCTAACGCCCAACAGAGCATGGTTGATTCCGTAGAAGTGTGATATTTGGTCAGCAGTAATCACGTAGTCGCCTGTCCAATTGTTTGTGATTGCGAATGTGCCGTTTTAGCACTGTGCAATCATAAGCCATTTAAGGTGGTTGCTGGAGCACTGGAATGCAATACGCTCATCTTCTTCGTCGCAGAAAATGTCTATGCGTAGAATGGTCTGAGTCAGTTAAAGTGGTTGTACGCAAGGCTCATAAGTTCGTCAGTTGCTTGCTCTGAAGACGCTAGGCCGCCTGCATATCAGGTGGGTGAGTTGGCGCTGGCGGTCCGTGAGGAGGACACAAATTCTACTTTACATCAATACTCTGCCAACTGCATGGCTCTCTTTCCTCGGCAGCCTAATTCACTGTGCCCGTCCCTTAGATTTGATGCCTCTAAGCAGAATCCTGTCCTTCTAATGAATACATGAAAGGGTGATGACAGGGTGGGCACAAATCGGAACAGCTGGGAATGGTCCCAAAAGCCGAAACCCATCAGAAGTTCGCTCACTTCAAGCTCAACGCTTAAAATCACACGATTTTTTCATGTCTTAAAAGCTAATTCGCGCAGCATTTGTAATTTAGTAAAAGTGCGAGAGGCCGAATTAAGGATAAAAGAGTTGAATTGTGCCTTCCTGACCTCTATGATCTGCAACTTTGTAATGGCAGTGCATCTTATTCCAGTCCTTGTGGGTCACCTGTTTTTCTCTGTGGAACTGATTTTACTTATTCCGTAACACAAATGCAGAAAAAGGGAAAAGGCATGCAGATTGCCTATGTCTTTGCATTTTTACAATGCGATTGCATGCGTGAGAGCTGCTTCGCCGAATTTCTTGTTGAAAATAATTCTACGAAATCGTTATGCGCATAGAAATCGAGGACTTGACTACCACTCGATGACCACCGCCTCAAAGCAAAACATTTTGAGTAAATCCTACTCTCGACTACATCTAGAATTCATCCTGCTCTGCATGCTACACACCCGTTCCTAGAAGTCGTAGGAGCAGAGGCACCAAAGGCAATTTTGAGTCAGCTAGAGGAGGTGGAGCATTCACCATTTGATGACCTCAATGTCCATGCTCCCCTTCAAATATTTGCCTGCCTTGTTATTGAAGTAGCCAACAAGTTTGATGCTAAAAAAATGGACATGAAGATGGTGATGGATTTCGATAATACGCTGTTAGTGATAGTGGCCTGGACTAGAAGTTAAACACCTAGACACATGTTGAGAAGCGACTGATACGTGGGTTGCATCTGAAGGCTTGCGAAGGTTAGAAATGTAAGCTTAGATTTCATATCCGCCCAAGGACGACTGCAAGGTTTGCATTGCAGTGGGCCTAAGTGAGAGCCATTTTCACTATGCTTGGGAAGAATGGAGTTAGTTACACGAGAGGAGAAGCTCGCGTTGCATTCACGGTAATTAAAATGTCAGCGTTGAAGGACTCACTCATTTGCAGAGATCGTTTGACAGCAAGGGAAGCCAGAGCAGAAGAATTGTTGTGACCGTCACGCAATGGGTGATTTTGACAGAGCTGAGCCGTAAAGTGCAACTCGAACTGCAAAGGGGAGGGTGGGTAGTGACGTCTAATGAAATCACGAAATGAAATCTCGCAACAGCGACAACAATTATGCAAGGAGCTTATGATATACTTTGCTAATTTACTAAGCATTCGAAAAGAGGTAGCTAAGGAAGCTATATTCTAATGTCGTGCGCATGCATGCTTCAACCGCTTGACGTTAGTGACAACTACGGAAATGTCAAAAAGCGCAGGCGTCATCGCCCTTTCCTGTCAGTCGCTAAGTCGGCAATGGGTCCATCATCCAAACTGAATCAAAAAGCAGTCGTGTAAGGCATTCCTGTGCAAGCTTGTTCTCACCTTTCCATTGCAAAATCCGCAGGTTCTCCTCAATGCCCTTCCCGTAATAACGTGGAAATGGGATTTTGGTTCGAGAACTGTAAGCGCATTTCTTTTAAATTAGATGCTGACTTGCTAATTCATCTTCTTCGAGGCCGATCTTTCCACAACATCAGGTCACAAGATCAGAATTTCTCGCTTTACAACTCCAAGTGCACCACGTATTTTGTCGGTTGAAGTCAAATAAACAGCAGCATCCGCCTGAGAATGATGCGCTGTTCCTAGCAACGATGAAATAAGAATTGGTCTACAGCATCGGTAACTGCGTAAGAGGCAAAAGAGAGTCAACAGACTTTCCATCGTACGTATTCAGTTGTTAAACTGGGCTAATGCTTAAATGACTCGAATGGCACTAGGTAGGTTGTTGCTTATGCACCATGTATCAATTTACCCAAGCCTCTTCTGCTGATATATCCATCAGGTGGGTCAAATATTACTGTTATGAAATGGATGCTTTTTAGCACGCACCCCTAACATTTTGTGCCTTTTAAAGCATTGCATGCATTTGCTAATACAAATTTTCTGCTCCCTTTAGTGGGTTGACCTTTTGAATAGGCAACAGAAGATTGAGATTGTAAGGGGCGAGTTGATGTAATTTGATACTGCATGGAATTGGGTTACAATTTGAGGATTGGCAGAATAGTATCGTCTAACGACCTAGTTATCAGGCAAAAAATCTACTCAATACACAGGATGAGGTTCACTCTCTCATGTGCTCTACCGCGTCTGGTTAACAATCTCTTGTCGCTTATGGCCGATGGTCATTAGGTGGTGGGGGAAAAAATTGACGCAATCGCGGTGCTACGGATTCTCCAACTTATAGAGGAATGATCACGAATCGAGACACAAGATGGTGATCCATGCCTTTAATCACCACGTCCATTGCGTGTTGCCTGAGGACAGCCTCAATCTATGGATGTTCAACCCGTTTTGTGAAACTAATCGCGTGCTTTACGGTCAATGCTTGTATGTTCAGATATGACCTTACCAGGTCGCCTCCATCCCACCTGATGTGGCATTTGAATTAATGTATGAGCTAATAAATGGAAGGTTACGTGAGTATCTTATTTTTACTGTGGGCAGAATAGGTTGGCCTTGTGGGTGAAGACTTCAGTGGAAGATGACGTTTAAGATTGCGAGTGAGTGCCATATACCAAGTGAATAGACGCCTGCTAAACAGTAAAACGCAGCGTTGGAAAGGAACATGACAATGTCGAAGAAGGCAGTAGCAGAGACAATGATGCCACTACTCACTCCGACATTGCTAAGCAGCAAATAAATTGTGGGGTTCTTCAGCATCAATGCCATCATGCTGACTAACCGATGCAAGTAGAAAATACCACTCATCGCAGCCGTCCACCTTATTTACTAGTTGATTTTAAGCGATTTGGCCGCTTCAAGTTTGCATTTGGCATAGCGAAGTGCAGTCTTTAGACCTTCTCGACGGTCACCGCTTTTGCCCTCTTTTCAGACATAGAGTGCCTGGCATATGGGGACAGTCAATACAAGGAACGGCGAATGAATTTAGCATCCCCTTAGGTGGGCTAAACTAACGTCTTTTCACGGTTATTAATGGCAATGAAAGTTATTGGTGGCATTAGCTACAACCAAAATCGGCACTGCTGTTCTCTTACGAAGCATCTTTGTAGTTAAGAGAAATCCACATAGTAGTTACTTCAAAAAAGTGATCTTCAGTTACTACACTATTTTGCGCATAAAAGTAAAACCTTAGACAAAGGTCTACCAGCTATGTATTTATTTTCAACCATCTATGACTTCACTCATCTAGCCAGACAGAATCATCAGCATGCAAGCACTACATTCGCTTCAAATAGATGTCACTCATCAGTCCACATTCTTTGCCGACCCATAAAGCCTCATTGTTTTGAGCTGTCACCTCTTACTACTTGTTTTTTGTCGACAGCAAGCACTTCGAGCTTTGTAGGTTCGTGAGTGAGGATGGTATGCGATGGAGTAACAAATACAACTGCAAGTGCAGCTAGAAGCCGGCCCTCGGTTTTTGCACCAACATTGCGGCATATACGATTCAGTGCAAATCCAGAGCAGTTCGTTTGCCTTCCAACAGCGCAGGGCGGTACGTGGCTGGTGTATGGCCCATCACCATCGAGGTCCCAGAGGTGCAGCTATTTGTAGCCTAAAAGTGGAACGGCCTCAAGCATAAACCGCGTGAGCAGATGGTGCGAATTAAAGGCGCGTGTACTGGCCATGGGTTTGGCAACCCACTACTGGAGTGGCATCGATGCAGCACACCACTCTACATCAACACCCAATGCTTAATGCTCTAGATGTTGCTGATACCACTGTGTTGATGTAGAGAGCGTGCGGCGATATTCGAGCCGTTGGAGCGACGAGCTACAAAGCAATCGAGAGTCTAGAGCTCTAGCTTGCGACCCATTTCTGAAACCCTTGAGCGCGATAGTACACGCGCTGACTGTCTAGACGTCTTTTGCTTCAGGAACGTCAGAAGTAATTGCACACTCAATCGTCGGCATTATGGTGCTAAATGAATGTGCTCAATGTCGAAAATGTGAGGGAGGACACCGTTGCGAGCAGAATTCGAACCTGCGCAGGAACTCCCTAGGGGATATTTGGTCCATTGCATTCAAATGCTCTGTACGACTAGGCATACAGTCAGAGCCAAGTTAACGATGTTACGTAAGTCTCAGCGCGATAGATGCGAAATGCCCCAATTTAAACATGTCTAACATCAGAGCCGATTCTTTCGAGTTGCTAATTGTAAACGCCGTAAAAATGGTCGGTGGGCTTGGGAGCGCTATTTACAATATTAATTTTGCTCAAGAAAGATGTGGTGGGGAATCGCATCTTCAGTGCATTGCCAGCCCTAAGATTGCTGATGCGAATTTTCGAGGAGGAAGGCAAGAAGATGCAATTCCCATCATTTAACAAGTTATACGGCATGCGTGATTTTGCACACTCCTTAGCTGCCACTGCGATGCTGTCAATGCTAAGTATCATTGTTTTCCTTGGAACACGTTTGATTAATAACAGAAGGCTGAAGATGGAATTTCTATGCATCGTATTAATGAAGCATAAACAGCTGGTCTCACAAAGCGCCAGCCCGGTCCCCACTTGACTAGCACAGAAAGCGGTCACACGTAATGATAGCCCAGTGGTTGGTGTTGATGGCTACGCATCGCCGCAGAGTGACAAATAGTGAGGCTGGTTGAACTTGCGTCCATGTGTTAGTAGAACAAGCATTAAATGCTTGAAAAAGCCCATCCAAGCCCTTCTCCTGCCTTAGTTTGCATTAAAAAATTAAAGAAACTTTTATGGGATCATCACCAAAGCGCTGTAAGTGCTGTGCGTGAACGTCTCTTGCACTTATGTTATGTTATAGCACTACTTTACTTGATCATGCAATAATTAGCCCATTAGCATACGCTCTTTAATAAAGAAAAGGTCTCATTGACAATGAGATGGTAGCTACCATCCCTAAGGATGCAAACTTAATTCACATTAAGGCCAAACGTGGTGCTAGAAACTGTTATAGCATTTGCTATAAAGTAAGCTATAACGTGCTGCTGACCCGGGTTGTGTGTCTGTGTGTCCTCGTTCCTGGCACGTGCCCCACCAGGAAGCCAGACAATTAGTTTCTAATGTCGAACAGATGTGATTTAGCACGGTGGTGGGACTTGCGTGTACGGGTACGTCCTCCTACCCATAAAGTTCGCAGAAGACTGGTCCTGAGTGTGAGGCAGTCAAGCAAGCATAATTGTGGTGACGGATTGACGATAGATTTGGCTTAATTATTAGCCGACCTACAAGCGCATTTTGACAAGGCTCAGTAAGGAAGCGATTCTTCGAGTGTTAAACGAATTGTTTAGAAACACACGTCTGCGAAATCACTTTTGTTAATTAAATGGGTTCAGTAAGAGCCTGCGCCATGGAAATGGATGCAAATAAACTAAAACTGTGTCGCAGAGACATGCGTGATCATTCCTCTACCAATATTTGATGACAAAAAGATGCTAGGAAAATGCTGTGATTGGAAGGAAAATGAAATCCACGCATCTTCTTCTGCACTCCACTGAAGAGGCAGGTTAATGCATCGAGGCGAAATTAAAACAATGCGAAATGCCTCGACCCTGACCTAATGGCACATATGCCTACGTGGTAAATGAGTAAAACACCAGCATCTCGTAGCCAACACATCAAAGTCACTCCACCAGCCGGTCGTTGGCCCTATGATCAGCACATGTGCCTACTAACCACACCACCTGTTAAAATGCCTGTTGTCAAATTGTTTTAGTGAAGCTGGGTTTGCTACGTTTATTGAGTCTAATTGCTAGCGATAGGCCAGCCGCATTCAGCTTCGCATTGCGCTCATTGCGCTTTGTACCGTGCTTGATGGATACTAAACAATACGCCATGGGTTCGAGTCGAATTAAGATTAACGCAATGATGGGAAGCAACCTGAAGCTTACATTGCAGCGACGTTTGTAGCCCTAGTTCTTACTCTTTTGCACGTCTTCCTGCTTACCGCATGGCATCGTTGCTCTGACTGCCTGTGTCTACCAAAAGTACGGCGGTATAAGTAATTGACACGGAAACGAGTAGTTTTATGGATTTCAGTTATGTGACATGTTAAAGGGAGATGATTGTATGCGCGATAAGGGACTGTCGTTTAAAACAAAATTCTTAAGTTGAAGTAACTTAACACAGGGAATAGTGGGCATACTTTCTAGTTAATCGTAGAGGGAGGCTGCCATGACACGTGCTTCTAGAAAGACACAAGGCAATTTTAGCCTTCCTTCGCCTCCAGCCTCCCTGACTGGTCACCGATAAATACATTAGAGAAATGATTGCTAGTCCGAATCACGTGCAGCTGCAAATGTTACCACATTGATAAATAATGCTTAGAGAAACCTTTTAGATGTCTTGCAGCTCTTGCAATTCTTTGATGATGGTTTGTCATGAATACACCTTCTCATTGTTGTGCGACGTGGGTGGGGAGGTGACGCCCAAATGAGTGTGTTTGATACCTTCCTTTATCAAAAGATGTAAACCCGCACCGGCCATTCGTTTTTAGGTCCTACCAAAGTCAAATACTAGGCTAGAAGGGGCTTTAAGAAGTACGTGCTCGTCTTAATAACTTAATAGCTTGTTATTTCCATCTCGATTGTCAGTTGTGTTTCAATCATTTCTTGCCTTGGTTGCTGTCAAACCGATTGCAGCATGTGTTTCCTACGTGTGATTTGTTCATCTCGTCGGGATTTGTGCATTGCATTCATTTTATATCAGCGCTCATTTTTAGCCCGTAATCTGACATTAGTCCACAAAACATTTAGTACTTGAAGTTACTGTTCCATGCTACTTATTTCTTGTCAGTATGAGGCATTTGGACACTCTGACGTTCGTGGGTGAGGATGGCATGGAGAGGATTGACAAATGCGACTGTAAGCTTAATTGCGATTCCACTCTCGACTTGCGCACCAACATGGCATTGGCTACAATTAGATGCAATTCTAAAGCTTCCAACGGATGCGGAGGCACCTGCTCTGACCACAGCGCAGAATGGAACGTTGCAGACACATGGCGTATCACCATCGAAGTCTCGTAACTGCTGCAATTCGTAGCCTATAAACAGAACGACTCCAAAACCAAATTTTGAACTATGAGATACGAATAAGGGACACAGACACTGGCAATGGGTTGGAGGACTGACTGCTGGAGTGATGCGATTCTTGTGTTTCACCAATTGCCTAAGTTTTCATGAGAAGGCAGGTCGCTCTACAACAATACCGGCAGTTTACACAAGAAGAAACTAAGACATTGTCATTGAGATTTAGCTAACACCTTGGGTGATTTGCGTGTGCTGCCCCACAAGCTCACTCCTACTTGCACCGCTATCAGCAATCCAACGTCGTGTTAACTGCAATTGGATTGCTGAGCGAAAACGAAGTTGAATCGTAAGTTGATATGCACTTGAGTAGTCGCGACTAAATCCCTGTTTGGCAGTTGGTCACTTATATAGATGTTAAATTTGGCTGTTTGCTAGTGCACACATCACGTTCCATGCTGCTAATGGACAGCTTTGCATTCCAAAATCTATTTCCTTCCTTCTTTTCCGCACTTTCAAAGCTAGCCTGAGCTACAGACGAGACTAGAAGGTAGACCGGTATCGTTATGTCATCAGCTTAATGGATGGCTGGATGTGCGGCTGCAATAGCGGTTTTTAGGGGCCCTTCTCACTTTGGGTGGGGCCTTCGTGTGGCTATTGAATAATTTCAGGACCTTGTGGATCCAAAAGAACTTTACCATGTAGACTGAGTCCTTTATTTCTCAGGCATGCCACCCCATACATATGGTCATTTAATCACTTCTTTTTTTTAATTTATAAAACTAATAAGTCGCAGAAGGCGTACTCAGATGATCCGTCATGCATGTTTACATTAGCCTTGTCGTTAACCAATCAAAAATGCGCTAATGTGGATAATGGATGGCAGTACGACCTTCTGCTTAGCCTCATGTATTCCACACACCCTCTCTGCAGGGACTCCGTAAAGTCCATAATCAAAGCCTTTGAGGCACAGAGGAACTGTGCCCACTGATCTCGTCTCGCAGCCTTCCCAATAGGGCGCAACCACAAGCTGCAGAGAAGCATATGACTTCGCATTTCTATAAGAAAGTGTGCTTCCCTGCGGCCACACCACAATCGTTACACTGCAAACTAGGTCTTCGTTCGCTTATCTTGAGCTTTTGTCTTGCATCTGCGTAACTGATTGTTCTTGCCTGATAAAGTACTCATGGCCCACAAATGTGACAAGAGAGAGTATTTGTCCATTGTAAGTGGCAATAACCGCTAACTTTAAAAAGATTAAAACCTTAGCAAGGAGGAAAGTCATTGCTCATTTGTTGAAACAAATATTCGATATTTGAAGGCCAATGTGCTTGCAAATATGGGTCTGCCCCATCGCCAAAGGGAGCGCGAGGACCTAAATGTTTTGACAATTCTAGGCGGCTTACGAAGTTTCTTACGACAATTAGAATGCCTCTATAACCTAGAATCCAAGGAGATTTTTATCCAGGAATGACAAATTTTTGAAAGGTCAGAGATCTTGCCAATGTACGTCATCAAGTGGACTTTCTTCCTTTCTTCCCTTGACTCATTTCGCCTACTCCTCTCTGTAGTGGATAGGGTATCTGTTTAGGCACAGTGAGGGCTCAACCACTCAGGCACATGCTGAATCAAATCAGTCAGTGGTGCCAAATTCTAATAATCGACTCTGTAAGGCTTGAACTACCACGCGGGTATCATTTGAGGTGAATGGAGATGGTGACTTTGATGTAGATCACAGTCGCCTCCTCAGGCAACTCTACTACCTCTACCGTGAAATCAACAACATACTACTTTACCGACAGCTCTTCACCAACACTTCGAGCATCTAAAAGTTTCTTATTCCTTGTTCTATATTAACCTGATTTTAATTAAGCAAAGGTGTGTTGATGCGGAAAATAGGCGTCAGTGCGACCTCTTATCAAGCCCTGTTCGCTTCACCCACCCTTTCTTTAGAGCCACTGCAAAGATCATAACCAATTCCTTTAAGGCACAGAAGGGCTGAGTGCTCGTTGGGCTCGACCTCCAGTTGTGCCACTGACACTAGCATACTGCCAGTAGCGAATTAGGTGATCTCCCATTGGAATGCTGAGGCGTGCCGCCCCGAGACCACTCCAAGGCCACCAAACTTCAAGTGGGGTTCAGGCTGCTTTTACCATTCTAATAAAATCAACACATTCTTGTTCGCCTATGTTGGTATCATTGAGTGCGTCTGAGGTTCAATTCGGCAAAACTGGTCGTCTTTGCCTAATGAATGACCCGTGTCACACAAGTGCGATGCAACGCAATGGTTGTACATTTTAAGTAACAGCAGCCTCTAATTTTAAAAATCGTTTAACATTACAGCAAAGGGAAAAGGCATGTCTTATATTTTGTTAAAATCGTTTGCTGCTTAGAAGCTGACGTGTTCGAGAATGTTGATTTGCTTGGCTATGCAAAAAAGTTTAATGTCACACATTTCGCCTGATCGGAAATAAGGCACTGCAAATGATTCGCTTTTAAATGTTGCAAAAATTGCTTTGTTGTCTTTAAATGCACTTGTCGTGAGCAGCAATATGTTCTCCTCGACTCAAGTACGTTTACGGTCTAGTTCAGATATGCTCTCAGTTGAACTGGATGCACACGCCTTGGACATTTACAAGATGAAGAATAGGACAAATAAAATCATCTTTACGCCTTCACAAACGGATTCATGCCTAAATGTTAAATAATGAAAATGAGATAGGCTATCAAGCTAGATCCTTGTATGTTTATGATAACCTTTGCATCATTCTAGCAAGTTTGAGATCATACAACCAGTTAGCAAGGTCATAGCTCCCCAAAGCTTCCTCTGAGACGAAAGAAGATATATCACATGAAGAAAACACATTTGTTTAGTTAACAGAAAGAGAATTCGGGGTGCTAGCATGGTCTAAAGACCAGTTTGCCTAATGATGACCAAACAGCCAACCAAGGTCCCGCACCAGGAGATGAAATTTAGGCAAGTAGTGAAGTGTTACAAAATAATTTATTCTAATAACTGTCAAGTGCCTTAAATTCGCCTAACACTGCCACGCAACCTTGATCAATGGGCATGCAGTGGAGTTTCGAAGTGTTACGCGATCTACAGTCGAGTGAACCCTGCCGATTTCAGCCAGTGCAGGTGCTTAGGCGAAGGAAGTGTAGTTCCTCTTCTGTGTTGCCTACTCATTTCGAGGATTCCATGGTATGAATGGCTTGTTGCGGACTCCATTTAGAACAATTTGTCGGTGGCTGGAATTTCTCACCTCAATTTTTACGCCTTTCACCGAAAAGACGAAACAGAAATAAAATGTTGACGGTACTGAGGCATAATTAATGTGCTTCTAGGGCGAAGGGGATAAATGTGTGCAATACCATATGTAGTCTGAATCAACAGGGAAAGAACGGAATGCGGTGAGATGCCTGCTAACATAAAGGGTCGTTAACGTGTGCCACGTAACATCTACCCACAGCAAAGAATCTGGGTCTAAGGCTCTTAACCAGGGCTTTTCTACCAATGTTTCAATCCGGTGGTGAATAACCATCTTTCTCCTTTCCTAAGGCACGGTGTGATGCTACATTTGGAATTTTAGGCCAGTAACTTGGCGTGTTTGCATCGCTGTTTACTCGATAACGGCAACAAATAAGCGTCATTGGGCGAATTCAGACACACTGCTGCCACTGAACAAGGAACATGAGTAGTAGGCGCAGCTAAAACATCGCATCTCAACTAGGTTTTTGCATGAGCACCATTACACCTTGTGAATGTAGTCACAGATGGTTTTGAAGCTAGTTGATGACAATCATGGTGAGAATCGGCGTCATGTGCATTGGAGTGCTAATTAGGTGAAAGGCGCAGCTGTGCTACTTATATCGCTCATGAGTAGCACTTAATACGGCATTGGTCAGTATTTCTTTAGCCCTCTGTAAAGGCCATCATTGCTTACTCCTTCTCTTCTGCAGTATTTTGGTTCTTTGGTCTCCTTGTGGTCCACTTATCTTGCCCTGTCACATTCCTCTCTAGCATCGCTCGCAAATTAGTCGCCCTTTTGACAGGGAAAAATTGTGCACCAACATCAGAGAAGTAAGTCTGACAGAACGAGGCAAGTGCCGGTACAATGTTCTGCATTTTACGCATCAAAGTAGCATCGGTATTATCAACATTGAATATGTGGTCTATTTTTGTGGGCGGTGTCTAACTCTAACGCAACTGCCTACAAAGCTGTCACACAGCTATTCATTGTGTGCCATACCGTTTCCGTAGCCGCGTCACCCTTCCACAGCAACACAAATGGAAGTGAGAACCGTTAAATTTGACCAAACCTTGAGCGTGTTACCTCTACTCTTACCCCCTTGGACCCCACCAAAATTATGAGTAAGGCACCACACCAATTGCTAACTGAATCAAAGTGTTAGCACCACTAAAACGGAGACCTGATGGCTCCGATTTGAGGCAACACCAATGCAGCGTGGTCAGATCTGGCCTCCCTTAATGCCACACATTTTTAACCACCCAGAAGTAGAGCATGTTGAGGAAATAAAAGCAGTTCAGACACTCTTTTTGTCAGAAGTCTTTCAAGCTGCTCTCCGTTACGCCAACTGATACGATCGAGGAGACTCGATATGCTTGATCGCGATGTTGTTGCTGAAGAAATGGCAACCACTGTCACCGATTCAGGTGAATATGCGAATACTTCGTCTTTAGTTTGGCAAATTTAAGCACGCCAAGCAGAAGTGCCTCAGTAATGCGACAAAGTTGTAGAAGCCAATATTGAGTTGGTGCAGATTTGATCGCAGACGGATGGAACCAAGCCGAAAGTAGCTATGTCTGCAGTCTACAAAATTTGCCGATTTTCTACTACTACTTTACCCAACTGCTACACTAGCGTGTGGTAACAGTTCGCAATTAAACTTCAAATTGTGAATTAACACTGACTTCACCTAGGATTCAGATGCCCTTCAAATCCCTTCATGCAGGCACTCACTGCAAACAAGTGCCGATGTTAGCTTCAACAACACTGCATTACTCACATTAGTACAAGTGCGTCTGTGAAGGTGCCTGTGCATGTCGGCCGATGAGCTGACTAGTTTGCAGTGAGAATGCCTCAGTCCCTTTTATCGTCTACAGCTCGCCTCTCTGCCATCCAACACATCTACCTTCTCTCCCAACATTTGATCACCTATAGCACCACCGAAACCTTATGCCAAGTATGTCGAGAAAAAAAGTGAAGTGTAAGAACTTCGAAAATGGCAGTAGGAGTGGAGACTGAAGACAGCTGGGTAGAAGTCGTAGGACACTTTGGTTCAGTCTACTTTGCATAAATGACTCCCTCAATCAATCATATTTGAAAGACAAAAATATTATCATTAGGTTCTCAAATCACTTCCACTTCTAACCCTATTGCACTTTAACTTGCTGTTATTTAGTTTAGGCTCTTGCCTAGCCTTTGACAACAATGAAAATGGTTGTCGTATTTTGCTGTTCCTAAACAAAAATACCACTGTATTAGAAATCAGGCCTTTCATCACCAAATAAGGGAAGAATTAGAATCTTAACGCATCTGCTTTAGCAAGCTTGACTTTAAAAAATCAGAAAATCACCCGTAGAAGCGGTAGAAGACTGGTTGAAGACAAAACTGGTAAGCGAAAGCTTGAAACCAAGAGGATATACGGGTCTTGTAAGGGTTTGCTTAACAATGCATAAAGCCCATTGCACCTCGCATCCTGCCTTTTGTCTAATTAACCCATACCTAATCTATCTCTCTTTTCCTCACACCCGTTGCCTAAAAAGCTTGTCATGTATATCTCAAAGCCTTTTGCAAACCTAAGGGCTGTTCTGGTAGGTTTCATTTTGACCACACCTAGCTAGAAATGTGTAAACCCAAGCTTCTTTACACTTTGTTTCGCGATTCGGCTACTTCTGCGCCGTCAAGATTATGCTCAATAGAAGGGCATAGGATGTTGGTTTAAATGAGGTACTAGACCTGTAGGTAACTCTGATTGCAGAACCCTTTGGTATCTTGCAGAGCAAAAGCCAAAACAGCGTCTCGTATTGAGCACATCCATTGCAATCAACCAGCATTTCGCTTTAAAGTGAAGCCAAAATTATCCAAAATGTCTTTAAAATCTGCTCAGTACGGTAAGCTTTTTACATTCGGCCTGACGCAATGCTCATTGATCATGGTGCCATGTTTGTTGGAGGCTGATTAAACTACCTTAGATCCGACTCGGACCAAGACGAATGCCATGAATAGGCGTAAACTGTACCCGACGATGCAGCCACGTATGCAGTTGCATTCGTTACTCCTTCGCACGTCTTACGCTTGCAGCATGGCATCATTGCTCTAGCTGTTGCTGTCAGCAAGGGTCCAGCATCATAAATGAACGAATTTGAAAAGAAGTTTATGGAATTGAACCGCGAGGCATTTCGATAAAGAGTACTGCTCACAAGCAAGTTGGATGCTAGATGCGAAAAATGTCATATAGAAAAACAGCCTTGAGTCGCTGCAAAGCAACAACTGGTACGAGTCAGTCATAATGAGAAATAGCAATGCCTTGAGATTTTCATCGCAATACTGAATTATTTGCTTCTACAAAGGCAACATTGACCCTCATTGGCGTCCCTGCTCTTCCAATGGGCACGGAATCGAGGCATTAGAGGAACGATTGCTATTTTAAGCCAATTACGCTTACGAAATGTCATCCAATAAGTATGGGGTGACAGGGGCCACCTTATATAACCTCGGAGTTCTTGCCATTCTTGAAGAACAACTTTTTGTAAGTGTTCTCCTGCATTGTCGTGTGACGTGCATAGTTGTGAAAGAATATGAAGTAATGATAAGTTGGTTCGAGAACTCTTTGTGCCAGAGGGATCTAAACTCACACCGAAAAATTTTTAGACTTCAACTAAATTGTGGACAAGCTATAAATGACCCATAAGAATTGTTGTGTTTCCTCATCTGCACCGAGTCGGCTACCCACACAATTTGTCATAATGAAATCCAATCATTTTCTCGTGACTCGACATTGCAGGAATGCTGGTTTTGTCAATATTTGCCATTACCACTGATTTGATGCGATAGAAAGCCGAAATTGAGGTGTCGAATCCATTTTAACGCAGACATAACTAGTGTCAGTACCGAGTAAGGCTCACTGTTCAGTCGATGTGGACTGTGCAAAGTTTGAGATGGTAACAACAAGCTTTAATCTCCCCAAATCTTGACCATGTCACCACGGCAGAACTGCAATCTACGGTGAATAAGTGATTCCGTACTCGTATAAGGAGGTGCTCCTCCCAGCGACCATTCTACAGCCGCCACACCGCATGTTGAACTCAGACTATGACTTTAGCCGTTCATATTTCTGTGGTACATCCCAGCTTGATTGATCTTTATCGTCAAAGAAATTACTTGTGTCACTCACATGTGACGCAGTGGAGTGATTGCCCATTTTAAGAGACAACAGCCGCCAATCTTAAAAATTAATGCAAATTATAAAAGAGGTAAACGTCATTGCTGTAGGATTACAAAATTTTATGCTTGGAGGCAACGCGTTTGCAGGTATGGATCTCCCAGACAAATCGATTTACCTTTAATATTTTAAAGTAAATTTAGGGATCGAAAATGTAGATAAAGTAAATCACTTAGTAAGCATAAGTGAAAATAACATTACGAGAATCACAAAATAAAGGCAGGCGTAATTCACATAACAATGCAAGTTTGAAGTAATTATACAGCAGCATGTCTCTCTTATCTCAAGAGTTTGGTTTTGACAATGTTGGATTCCAAGGCCTGTTAAAACGTACTCCTGCTTATGATTTAGCGTAGCTTTTATTTCATTCGATAGTTTTTATAGCTTTTCTCTATCATCTTTTTATTTATAGCAATCGCTTTGCTAATGTATCTAAGATTGTGGCCGACTTTTGCTGTTCCTGCAATCAGTCCTCCATCCAGACAGTTTAATTCTTCATGTGGAGAGGCAGAGTCCGTCTGAGTGGATGTCAAATGGGCTGTTGCATAACTGACTTTATGAAGGGAATCAGATTATTAAATTCAGTCTCAATATAGGTGCCACTGGCGGACATTTCAAATTGGTTGATGTGGGGATGGTAGAGAGTTGGAACTCGTGTAGTTAAGCAGAGTAACTAGAATTGGCCTCACAAGTTCCACTTTCCGGTCGGAGGGACTTTGCGGGTGACTAATCAAACAATTACAAGAGCGGGATGAGACCTGGCTTCTCACTAACATTTGAAGACGTTCTTTACTCCCTCCATGTGTCATCCCTCCTTTCTTGCCTCCATTCATTATGCCGCCTTTTTTCTGCAGTTCCTTCTCTTACTCCACCTCTTCCTTTCCCAAACTTCAGCTACATGTAGCCTACTATTAGATGCCGCTGGCGGTGGTAACTTGCAAGTCAAATTTAATGTATCAGAGCAGAGGCCAAAAGAACCGCACAATACTTTGATGCGAAAGAATTTGCATAATCTTTCCCTCTTCAAAATGGTTTCTACGTTTGAGCGGATGGAAATGTTCTTCACTGCTACTCTCAGTCTGCGCGTGAGACCCAGATAGAACATACTAAAATGAAATCCACTAAAGTTGCCTCTTTCTACTTCCTTCCCCGGACATGCCTTAACCAGACTTACGCCATTGGTGATGGGTCATGCTAAGAAAGAGAAGGAGAATCAAAAAAGAATGCACAAGAACTATCCTGATCTACTGTCAATATAAGGCGGTATCCAGGCTACAAATTGTTGCGATTAGCAAGTTATTGCAGCAAGATGCTTTGATCATGCCAACTTTCATAATCTTAACTGCAATCGATTTCAGTGATCCTTTTATGGTTGTAGCAGTAAAGAGCATTCGTCCTACACTGGTTGTTTTAGTGAGGATTGAATTGCGCTCCTCTGCTGTCTTCACCGCCTTCCAGGTGCTACTTCTTTCCGTTAGTCAACATGGGAGACAAGGATGGACGCTATTAGCTGATTGTTGAATTTGATGTACGATCCTTCGAGTCCCTATGATTGAGGTTCTAGCGTAGTGACGCGCGCCGCACAAGGGTTGGTTCATTTATCAAATTCTGGTGCATTTGAAAACAGCGAAAATTTTGATTCATTCTCATGCAATGAATTCCTTTTCCTGCTGGATTCATTCTACATTATCAAGTTCAAATCGCTTTAGACGAAACGTGCAATGAATTGCATAAATTACTTGTGAGGGCGGGCACCTACCTCGCCGCAATACCATGGCTATGCCAGTGAGACAGAAGTTTACTGCACTATAAAGCCTTGCTGGACAGCACAACTAGAACGTTGACTATCATTCAGGGAACTCTGACAAGAAATTAGAAACAAAAGTTTCACCCTACATTCAAAGAAATTAAATTACTTAAACCTAATCCGCCTTGTTAGCGTTCAACGCTTGTATTTCTTTTTTTTAAGTTTCGTAGGGATGATGTGGATCGTAAAATGGTCAGCGAATGCAACGGCGCACTGTCTGTAAAATCTGTTCTGCAGTCAAATTAATTTCGTGGTTTACCTTCCCTTCGACCGCCTCCACTCATTGCTTTTCAGCAGGACCACAAAGCCAACAGGTTTGAGTTGACGGAGAGACGTGTATAGAATATGTCTAGTTGTACAATATGCATCAAACAAAACATAGTTCCATTCATCTCGAGCCAGTTTTGCCTGTAAAAGACTGCGTTTACTGATCGCACTTTGACTTGCCGCTTGAACATCAGCTGACAGAGGCAACTAGCCCTTTGGTAGGTGGTTTTGATCCTGCATTGTATTTTTCCAAAAAATTTCTGTTCTGGTTATTTCTGAACTGCAAATTTGACGTTAAAATCGTTTTTCATACTTAATAATATAGGTACAGAGGTTTATCGCATGCCTCTACACCCATAGCATAGACAAGGCAGATGCCAAACGCGGAAGAGAGTGCTTGAGTGACAAATCAACCTTATAAACCAGTCATGATGTTTTGGTGTGGATATGTCGGCAAGGTAGTGTGCTGTAGTAGAGAAAGGGTACTTAAATGAAAAGGTAAATGCTAAGTTAAGCGTATGTTTCCTTTGCAGCGCTGACCGCAGGTGGTAAAACTGGGAGAAGCGATTGCGATCTGCATAAAATCTGCCATACTTACCTTCCAGCTGCTTCGAGTTGGGCATGTGTTTACGTGGCCAAGAACCCACTGATCGCCCAACCTAATGCCCATTCCACAAAGCAGAGAGGTGTAAAAGAAGGATCTCAGTGAGTTTCTAAGTCGCCTACAGCTGGCCACAGGAGACAGCCTGATTGTGAACCCAGGTAACTAAAGGGTTTCGGAGGCGCCGATCTATAGCAACTGATTGTCCGCTGTGTATCTATTTGTTGCGAAGGCAGATTAGTATTTGCAAACATATTAGCTTCTGAACAGCTAATGCCATTAACAAAATTAATTATGTGCTCTTTTCTTTCTTGTAAAGATTTTGTTTGAATAAAGAAAGTAGTGGATGTTGTTGCTTGAAATGGGCAATTGTTTCATTTCGTCACATGCGGGTGACACGTGTCATTCCATATGCAAGGACAATTGGTCCGCCTCGCTCGTGCCACAGACGCACTAATTAGGATAAATGTAAGCGAACAAAGACAAGGAAGGTTGTTTGCATGGCAATAATTGCCTGAAGCGAAGCTGTGGTTTGGCGGTAGTAGAGCGGTCGCTGGGAGGCACATCTTCACATCTGAAATTCGAGATCCCTTGTTTCTTTGTAGATTGTACCTTCTCCTTGATGACACGACCAGAAAACGAGACCAGTAGACACTCAGCTTATCTGTGCCTCAAAGGAACCAGTCAGCAAATCCACAGTGTATGGTTCAGTAAGTTCTCAGTGTTTCGCTTGCTAGTGTCTGTAAAGCTATGGAGTGGGTACAATATCATCGTCTACATTATCATTCAAATTTTTTACAGGTTGACTATTCATTCCGCATTTGTAAATTGCAACGGACTTTGATTTTCATTAAGGTCTCATTCATGCCTCCGTAACTAACATTACCGATTCAAACATAGCACACTGGATTTGTTTTGTCGCCTTCACTTCGCACTGCATTCAAATTGGCCTCTGCTTTGCAGCCCTGCTTACTTCGGTGCTGGCACATTATGCACCAAATAAGCCTTAAGCACATCTAGTTGTGCCTTTCCCTCTGTTGACTAGAAAAACCGTAGTCAAGCCTAAGATTCTGAAGTTTGGCATAAAATAAGCTAGTGATTCGTACTTTTGCTGACTTGCAAAAGAGGTTGGTGAACAGAACTGATGAGGCGAACGTCGAAACTAACCCACATTTTTCATGGTTCAAACTAGCAGCAATACCACGCATTCAGCCAAAATCGCCTATGATAAGTTAAGTGCAAGACACTTCCTCCACCCCATGGATACCAGGGCTTCCAAATGTTGCGTCAAGCAAGCAAGTAAGGCGCAAGATCAGGCGTTTACTCTGTAACAGTATGCCTTCAGATCCTAATTATGTACCTTGGAACGCAGAGGCAGTCGAAGACTAGAATGCTTCTGCTAAACGCTATAAAACTCTGCGGAAGCAAACGTGCTTTAGTAATCCTTAACATAAAAGGCAATCAGGGGAAAGGAATGCCGATGGAATGAAGCATTTAAAAAATGCATTTCGAAAGCATTGTTCGCTTTTTTGTTTGATCAGCTAGCCTTGCTAAAGTGCAGATGTTCTTTGAAAGGCTTAAAGTTGATAGGGGAGTCTTTACTATCAGACCTTTCTGCAGACGGTCTGGATTGACACAGAAGCAGTGGACTGAAAATTGTAAGCCAAAATGCAAAAGTAAGGTAGCTGGAAGAAAATATTGCAGTTAAGGCACTACCAGTGCAACTGAACTATAAAAATTGCTTGCAACGCGAAGGAAATTCTATTCTTAACAATGCACCTGGGTATTCAGATGCCATCCTGGTTTCGGCTTTTGCAGAGCTGCTCACGACATTTTGTCAATGGGCAAGTAGCCTCATTAGAGAAGGGTGGATAAAAAGAACAACTTCGTAGACTAAAATGGCCATTTTTGTGTTCAAAACACATTGGAATTTAACTCGTTTTCTAGAAGAACTAGCACAGAGTTACTTTGATTAGAGATGCTTCCAGCTGTTAAAGGACAACAAGTTGCAGCATTCCGAATAGCGATTATGATTTTCACGATAGTTTCGATTGTGCTAATTATTCGTTTTCAGAAGGGACTGAGAATGGCTGACATGTGGCCATCTTTGAAAGCTACTTCAAATCACTTTCGGTGCTGGCTGAGTGTCTCATGTTAGGAAACCTCACCAGCGCATCCACTACCTCGGATAGAGGCAGTTGAATTAGACAGACAGCTGGAATTGATTATATTTTGCAGAAGAAAGTGTGGTCGAATGACAGCAGATGAATTAAATAAGTTCAGATATAGATTATGCAACAAAGGTTAACCGATCCCGAGAAAAGTCCTCACAACTTCTTCTCACAGGACCATTGCGTTATTTACTTACATCTGCAGCTTCCAGACATCAATACGTTGGCATTGGCTACAACAAAAATAACAATGATGACAAATATGCGTGGAGCTTACTCAATTATTAACAGGTATAAGTGAACCTACAAGACCTGGGTCCCTCAATGAAGCCCGATGAAACTGCAACAACCATTTGAATGGTTGCAACGTGATTCATCTTATTTACACGAGAGCTTGCTGTGTTGGTACACTCGTCATGTGATCGACAAGACACCAGCCTAGCTAGAGCGTTAAGGACTGTATCATCGGAACCTAAACATTATCAGACATTCTGCTTCCCCTACCACTGGGTAATGCCACATGTATCCACCGGTAAGAATCAGTTCATCAGTAACGTATCGCATTCAATGGTAGTGTTTTGGAAGAATCTGGATTTTCAGACGAAGAACTCGACTTACTCTCAGTGCATGAACAAGCACATTTGCGTCAAGTGGCAGCAATTAGCTGTCCTCCTCCCGGACGAGCTCAAAGGCGCAATCTATCTTTGCCTTTTTACAGCTATCCATCTGATATGAATTACGAAAAATTTGCAAGTGTCAATGTATTTTGAAGGGCATTAACAATATCTTAAGAATAAGTTGGTCCGAATTCCACGCTTTTGTATGGCTCAAAGTTCTTAGAGATGCTGAAATATTGGTAAAATTGCAAATATTATTGCCATAAAGTAAGGGCGAATGTGCTTGCTTTACAAAATGTAGTAGTTACACGTGCGAACGCACGCCACTTGGATCAGCACAACGAGCAAATTTGAGTGCGGTCGCTTGCATTATTTCCAGAAATTTGACCCCAAATCCAAAACAGATAACTTTTCAGGTAAAGTGTGCCTCACGATTTTTAGATGAAAGCAGATACTTCCATTTTGGTGATTTATGAGGCTTATAGAGTGACGCATCCAATTCGCACGTTTAATTTAGGCTAGTAGGTACGTCGTTGAGACTATGCGTGCCATTGTATATCATTCTTCTCTTTCCTTCCTCTAGGCACCTATACTATTATAAGGTAGGACGAAGGTGTCTCGGGCTCTGGAGTGCAATTCCGTTAGTCCGCAACCAGATTAAAATTGTCCTCCCGCCTCTTGCCTGCAAACACAATTAGGGAACATAAGTATTACAATCACGTTTGAGTAACTCAGATTCGTTGCATTTAAAATGAGGCACTGAGCTTTGAGTAAATAGTTCCAAAGCTGTAAAGTTGTCAATTTTTAAGCCACTCCATATACACTACGTTTACCTACACTAACTCAAAGCTTGACACTTCCATCCCAGGGGGCTGAGAACGCAGATTCAAGCACTCGCCATGATGCGTAGTTGGACATATTAAGCAAAAGCAACTGGCGAACCCACTCACACAGGCTTATCAGGTTCCTGCTAATAGTGCGCCACCCTGTTTAGCTTTAAAATACCGGTCTAATGGTAATTGAACCATTAATCAGTTTGTTTTTGCTTCAAATTACTAAAGAGAGCAAAATATATGGACCCCAGCATCAAAGGATATAATTTATGCACCACCTTTTGCATCTCACTGACACTCACATGATTTGAGGTTAGCTTTGGCCTAGACTTGAAGTCTGATGATGATTGCGACTGCGGATCATATCTTGTAACACTCACCATCTCAAGTTTATGCCCTCTCATTTGAACAATGTTTAGGGAGCGTACAGTTAGTCACTAGAAAACAAAATCAACGAAGTCTAATTATAGAATCTACATTCCTTAGTCTTCAACGGGAATTTAGCGTGTATGTCGACCAATGTGAGGCGGTGAGTAAATTCACGACTCAAATTCGACGTGGAAGGTTAGCAGCCAGGCCTGAGGCAGGAGAAGTGTGTCTCGGTGTCTGCGAGTACACACCACCGGATGTCACGCGTGTGATGAGGCGGTCCGCAGGAAAACAGACAAAGTTTGAAGTATCTAGTTGCGAAATCCGGCATCCTTTCTGACCAACTAGTTAAGTCATATAATGCGGGCGAACTGCCTTTGTTGCATCAAATTTGCATTTCAGAATTATCGGTTCTTCGAAAACTCTTCTTTCCCAACTAAATTGTTAAATGTTGTGAGATAAAGCTACTATTATAGCCTACGAAAACGTCTCTACAAAGGTGAGAATACAGAGCTAAAATATTTCCTACGGCTTGACAATTTCAAATCACTTTCAATCTGTTCCCAACATACCCACTGCATTAAAAAAGTGTGAATCCTTTCAAGTTTCATTGTGTACTGTTTATTATGAAATCTTTTAGGCACTTTATCAAATGCCGTCATAGACCGACTAGTCATAAGCATGCTTGAGCGTACAATGCTATAGTCCTTCTCCATATAACATGGAAACAGGCCCACTGTACCATTTCCACTAAGTTGATCGTCCAATTGTTTTGCCACCTGTTGCACCAAATGCGACAACCATCAGGTAGGTTGGAAAAATGAACAAAGCGAAAACCACCTATGGCCTCGAACATCTTTCGCATGCAGTCCAAGTTCGAATAAAGATCTAATGCCTGCCACATCGAGCCTGTCACAACAAGAGCTTGCTTTAATGTGAGACCATCAGCCAGGGCATTCAGGTGCCCGCAATCCCGACGCTCAAAATCAGAATAAGCAAAATATAAAATAACACAGTCATAATCGCTCAGCTGCATCCCTTCTCTTCCTTCATTACCTTCTTCAGACCATTCATGCATGTCCAGTACGGTGCCACCTGCTGTCCTCAAGAATGGATCCCACTGGTTTGAAAAGTTCGGAACATCTGTAAAAACGTCCAAGCGGAGACGAGTAGGGAAGGCGGAATGCAGTACCAGCAAGTCGCATTTGTAGCGTCTCATCCGGCATGGCGACAGCCTTGTGCAACGACATGGAGTGGTAATTAAGCAGCTAATCGTAGCCTGTGCACTGGGAGGAAAATCCCTCAACGCGAGGCTACAAAATAAGTCATCTGCGTTGTCGTAATACCATCTTGCATGATCAAAACTATGAGGGTTTCCCTCCGTGTTTGTAGAAAAAAAAGCAACCTGCAGAGGTATCCATCCAGCCATTTCATGTCCTTTGCGCTGTGGTGGATACTAAGAGTATGAATAAGGAGGACATGATCTAGTCGCCCATCTGTTGATTTCTCCTAAAACAGAGCACTTCATGTTAAAATTCAGCAACTTTTGGAGAGGATCTGGACGTGAAAGGGATTCAATAAAGTCATGCAACAGACGAAGATTTAAGTAAACCCACCTGAAACATTACCACGCAAACCTGATATAAACTATTCGAATGAAGCCTCTTTTATACGACTAGCAATCGTCATTCAGCTCTAATCACTCCTCTCATCTAGCCAATCAGCAGAGCCCAACGACCAACTAAGATTCTCAGGTGCTACTTAGATCTGCTTAGAAGGATATGCGTAAGTCCTAGCGGCGCGTTCTTTTAATTTGTGATTATATTGTGCTGAATTATTCATCAATAATGAAAAACCTGTCAGATTTTTGAATGTGATTTTCGGGGCATAATGCACGAAAATATTAAAGTGCCTTGTGACGTGACGTGACGTGACTTAACCAGGTATACGTACACATCTACAGGATTTTGGCAAAACTAAAATAGATTGTAAAGTGTGTGCCCTTGCTTTGCTTTGGAAAATTGGGAAACATTACCATGCCTTGCTGTTCCTGGCCTAGTTCTATCCAAATTGTCAAAGGTCTTGTTTAAATAAATCAATTCGGTGCAGGTGGTGTGGCTGCATGCTAAGTTGCATTAAAATCTGATGCTCTGGACATTTGAGGCAGCTGCACGCGTACTGAATTATCAAGCAATGTGTGGCACTAGCTTAGTCACTACAAAGTAATGGTGATAAGAAATGAAGTGGAGAGATGTGGCTTTTTTAACTAGTCGCCATTAAGCATCTGCCTTACTACTGCGATCGGCATTCACTCTGGCCTGCCGACCACTAACTTAAGGCTAAGCGACAAATACTCAGCTGATGGTATGAACGAACCAACTGTGTGGTAGCAGTTCCAATGTGAGTGGTGAGCAGGGCACAGCTCATCTCGTACCACGCACCCACATGCACGACACAAAGGTTTATCAGGCACTTGACTACTTCCTGCTTATGGGAAGCCAAGAGGAAAAACAAAAGGGGCTTTTAATTGAAGCAAAGCAATTCTACGCCGCAAGAAGATGCTTTTAAAAGCCTTCATTAAGAAACCAGTATGAACAGCTGAAATGCCATGTGTTCTGCAGCATAAATTGGCGTATCTGAAAATGCTTGGTAAACCTTACTTCAGCCTCCAGTGTGATCCGTTAATCGAATGCGTCGCTGCTATCAACATTTTAAAATGCAGAAGATTAGAGCCACGTAATGCAACACATGGATTTTATGATGGAAGCTGGGAAATTTATGCAAGAATTGCTCTTTTTCTTTCTCACTTTAAATGTTTACGAAGTCACAATCACATCGCATAGTAACTACCCAGCCATATTCCTAGTCCATTTTGCGCTGGTCTCTGAATACTGCGGTGCCTTGATAAACGTTTGCTATTGCAACTGATCTTCTGGCCATTCCTGCAAGGACTATTACAAAGTGCAGCCACAATTATGAGTCAATGGACATCGGATAATGTGGTCACCAGAAATAGGAAGGGTTAGCTGCAAAGTAAACAGGACCCATTGGCATTCATCAGTTATTGGCGCTTAATTTTAACCGTAATCCCAAAACCGTCCACTAACATTGTTTGCCAGGTGCGTGATGCATGTCCAACAGGGCTCGTTGCTTAATGCACGTTGTGCGCGCCACTAAAGCATGCATGGTCTGCAATAGTTGATCGTTTTATTTAAATGTCCATGTATTGGCTAACAAATTTAAACGCACTAGGAAATTCGCAAACATTTAGTGCAAATTGAACTGAATATTGGACGATTGGCGCTGTGTGCCACTATTAGCTGATGAAGAGAACTCACTATTGGCGTGGGATGCCAACACAGGTTTTGTGTGACAGCGATGTTGGAGCCAGTGAAATTCGGGCCTAGTGGGAGTGATTGGACTCACCACATCCCACTGTCAACACACTGCTTCCTTTTGTTTCGTTTGGATGAAGATACTGCAATCACGAAGTCCACCTGTTCGCCTTTGTCAAAACACAAGGGTTGCGATTACCAAAATTCAAGGATGCGTAATTCTTACAATCCATCATACCCCTACGTGACTGGATAGCAAACCATCCCATGTGTAGTCTTTGCCTTATGCATCAATCCTATCATTCGCCATATTACTAACTCTTGCGCGATTGCATTGCAATGGTATTTTCAGTTGCAGGTATCCAAAGAGGTTTGCATTCGGAGTTACATCCGAGGTCAGTGTCCTTCTTACACCACCACCTTATGCCCTTTGCTGAGCCTAATCTCAATAGCGCAGAAGCAGCCGAATCTCGAGACGAAGTGTAAAGAAGCTCAGGTAGGTATTTTCTGGTTGGATGCAACCAAAATGAAGCCTGTCAGAACCTCTTTCAGCTTTGCGTGGGTTTTAAGGTATGCATTAAAACTTTCCGAAGCAACAAGTGTATGGATGTGGAATATCGCCTAGACATGGGTTATTTAGCCCAAAGACAGAATACGGGGTACAGTGGGTCTTATGCCTCGTTGAGTGGACCCTTGCGAAACTCGTGTATCTTCTTGATGCCAAGTGCGGCTAACTGGTTGATGGAGTTAGTTATAACGTCACGGAGCTTCTAGACTACAATGTGTGGCGTAAGTCTCTGCTTCGTGCATGTGTATGCGCATTTGAAGTCACTTCCTTATAGCCTCCAACATAAGGTTCCGCGTCCAATTTTGATTAAACAAAGGCACGACATCCAATTTAGCCTTGCTGAACTTGAAGTAAAGAACATACCTCAGTAATTTTCTTATGCCAGCTACATTCTTCACTAAAAGAGTTTATTTGGTTCCACTTAACTAAGCTTATTCCACAATTTAAGCCTGTTTTGGTCGTCAGTCACGATTTTCTTGTGCTAAAATCCATAGGTTTTTCTATGTGACTCTCCGTCATTGGCACCAAGATGTGCTGGTAGCGTCCGAAGTATTCAACAAAGCGCCTAAAATTTCATTTTTATGTATGGATGAAATAAGGCGGCGCATCACAGTTCTGCAACCGTGTTTGAGTTGCCGTTGTACTCGTTGCAACTTGTATTGTGACTCTCGCCATTGCTGCGGATCTCACTCCTTATCATCGCTACCCATCCTGCCTGCACCATTCTATGTGTTTCGTGCACATGGATGTGCATGTGAAGCCATTGTTTCCCAACCTCTAATTTGAACTCTGCGCACGCGTTTTGCTTAAACAAAGTCACGACATCCACTCTGATCTCGCCAAGCCTAAGTATAGGCAAGTAGCTCACTTTTTTATTTTACCGCTTATAATTTTGACCAGGCGAGTTCATTCGTTCCTCATTATACTGTCTGCACTAGCTGCGCGATAAACTGCGCATGCTGCGTAGGCCAAAAATCTCGATTGAGTTCGTGACTGCCTTATGCGTGGACGTGGAACAGCGAAAACCGCTAGAGATATTTGTGCTTAAGGGAAAACCGGTAACCAAGGTCATGTGCTACATTTAAAGCCAGCAATTAGGGTCTTCTCAGCCCATGCACCAAACAAAAGTCATTAAGTTTCGCGTGTGCTGCGAAAACTTCGCGATGCCCTTCAGATCCGTAATTTGCTCTGTACTTTCGCAAAAGTGCATTGCGACGCGTTTGAAGCCTCTTTGTCCGCTTACAATCAGCTTGGTTTTCGCCTATCAGTTTTTGCCCTCAAATAATCTACCCCTATTTCTGTGGATAATTTCCTGAGTTTGTACGAGTCAAGATTACTTAAGTCGATGTGTTGAGCTATTAACTCCTTCACTGTTTTGTGAGGACAGGCCTAATTTCTCCCACATAGGCATTTTTTATTTAAGAATAACAAAAAAGATGATTGTATGCATCATTGCCAAAATCTCGGTAGGAGCTTGCAATGAATAAAGGCAGCTTAAAGCGCAGTAGGATTAAGCGTGGAAGTGATTTAAGAACTCAATGGGAGTATTTTTGGCATCCAAATATGGTTGATCGGATGGATCAGTTGTCCATAATAGACTATACGAAAGTGTTTTAAAACTTCTCTTCAGCCACCAATTTTCACTCCTAATGCCATTTTCGGAGTCCTTACACTTCGCTTTGTTGTCTCACTTTACCGAAAAAATTCGTCAACGCACTTGGCGTGTGGTTTTGGTGGTGCCATAGGTGATTGCATGTTGGCAGAAAAGGCGGATGTGTTGGATGGCAGGGAGGCGGTCAGTGGTTGAGAGAAGGCACTGAGTCATTCTTACTGCAAACTAGTCAACTCATCGGCCGACATGTGCAGACACCTTCACAGACACACTTCCACTTATAGCGATGTAAGGAATGCAGTGTTGCTGAAGCTAACAATGCCGTCTGTTTGCAATGAGTGCATGCATGAATGGATTTGATGGGCGGTCGAATACCAGGTAAGGTCAGCAATAGATAGAACTTGAAGTTTAATTGCGAACTGTCGCCACACGTTAGTGCAGCAGTTGGGTACCACCGTACTAACAAATTGGCAGAAATCAGCGACTGGAGGCGTAGTTACCCCAGTCCCGGCTCCATTCGTCTGAAATCAACCCTGCGCCACCCCAGCATTGGCTTCTACAACTTTGTCTTATTGCCGGGTCACTTGTCTGACATGCTTAAACTTACTAAGTCGGAGATGAAGAGGTCGAATATTCACCCGAATTGGTGACAGTAATTCCCATGTCTTTGGTATCAACGCTGCTATCAAGCATGTTGTATCCCTGCCACTGTTTCTGATTGCGTAACAAAGGGTACCTTGAAAGACCATTGACAAGGAGGGCAAATCTGCTGGCATGCAAAAATCCTGAATTGCTTCGATTTCCTCAAATGCTCCAAATTCTTTTGGAAGCGATTTCAAAATGCCCAGCTGCTAATGACTGAATTTGACAGAGGTCTCAGAAACGCTTTCTGTGGCTTGGCGTGATCTGCGCTTTTTTGCCGGAATGAGGTCAACGCTGGAAAGCCATAAAAAGTACTTACAATGCTTTCAAGATCTTAACGTCTGCGCCCTACGGATAATAGAACTTTGGATGTCCTCAAGGTTGCCTTCACGGTCGGCATCGATCAGCGCACACTTATTTTCGTTTGGTCAAGGAATGACAGTTGTAAATGCTTTTAGCCGATAATGGACAACTTCTCCATCCTTCTTGTTGCAAAGAGAAATCTGAGAGACTGCATGAGGCCATTTTCGCATTTTTTTGAAAATTTATATTTTGGCTCCAAATTATAAAACACGTGGGCATCTTTAGCGGCAAAACGGAAACTGAGACATGGATCGTAGACCTGGATAGAAATACGAGCAATTGTAAGCTCATGTTCTAGTTTTCTGCTGTACATTTAGCTGCTTGAGGAGATTAATTTTGCCTCACTACTCTCATGAAACTAAATGCACCAGTTTCTACTATTGGTGGATGGCAGAGAGGCTAGGATGTCTATGCTTCCTAATTCTCTTCGGTATCTTTTAAGAGTAGGCTGCGGTGTTCTAAAAGTGTTACGGGTGGCGCAATTTCGACAGAAAGCATAAGCCAAGCGGATGCATGCCACCAGTGCCTTTGGCGCCATGTATACAACCTTGTTCTTTCACTTGCACGTAACTATTGTAAAACTGTTTGTACAAATGAGTTGGGGCCGCAAGGACGTCAGGCGACTCAACGCCTTCATGACTTAGAAAGATTTAAACCTCCAGGCCAAGAGTTCGCCATTTTTATCATTTGGTTTGACTATCATGATCAGCAAGTTTATTGGTTCCTTTGCGAGTTTCTAGGCGGATGCAAGGGAACTCTCGCAGGCCAGAGACATGTCGGTATTCTGTGTATCGAACACAGCAGAAAAGATCATAAAGTTAAAAAGAAGACGTGATGTTGGGAGTGGTGACCTCTTTTGCGTAAAATATTTAAAGAACTAAAAGGGATCTAACCCACAAAGCCAATGTGTCAGGCCGCAAAGACAAAGTGGCATTAGCGCCATTGCAGTCCATTCGAAGTGTATCGCATTCATTACTTTCCTGCTCTTTTCATACTGGTGAGTACAAATCCATTATTATGTATCAGCCTTGGCAACAGCAAGACAAAGGCAGGTACGAACGAAACATTTTTTTTATCTTCCAGAACGCAGTCATAATGTCCTTGCTTACCTACACCTTTCTGTCAAATCTGGACCTAGCAAATGGTTGTGCCGACTGCTTACAGAAGCATCAAGCTCACGCCAGGCCCTACCTTTACGCCGTCCACCTCCGATTCATGCTACATGGATTGGCATGACTTCTGTTGTTCATAAGTTAAGAGCACAGAGGCACACAGGACGCGGTTTTCGTGCTTTACTTTTGGGTGCCTGAAGAGATGTGTGGCATCGTGAGGAGACCAGATCTGTCCACACTGCATTAGTAGAGTTAACTCAAATCGGAGCTATTTGGTCTCCCCCTGTGTGGCGCAGGCACTTGGATGGGGTTCGGTAATTGCCGTAGGGTGATGGGGTGAGGTGCGGTGCGATGTGATGCTCACACTTTGGTGGCATGCAGGGTGGTAAGAGAGAAGGCACCACACTCAAGCTCTAGTCATGCTTAACGGTCCTCACTTCCATGTGTGTGGCTGTTGGAAGGTGACGCAGTTACGAGGCTACTGGCACTTGCAGCATAATGAGGCTGCCGAAGCAAAGCGTCAGACAGAAAGTCAACGTCTGCACGTCGCAAGCGGCTTAATAAAACCCAGACAAACTGCTCGGCGGCAGTAAAATAAAAGCAGATTGAGCGGCCACTTCTACGAGTGTCGTCTTGAATCAGGATTCACACTCAATCGTCGCCACTTTAGAGTCCGCTAGGTCGACGTAATGACTTCGTGGTTGCCTACAAATTAGTGGCAGGAGCAGTCAGTGCAGCTGAGAACCAACCACGGACCACGCATATCTCTGCTCAAAAAAGAGCATGAAGTATCAAGGAAACGTATCTGGACTAAGAATAGCATCCTAATGCCCATTGGAAGGAGTACACAAGCTCAGGTGTGTCGGTAGGGGAGCGCATTGCAATCCATCCACCAAACAAAAGAGAGTAGTGCCTTGTTAATTAATGCAGTTGCGATTTCACTTTCTCCTCGTTTTGCAATTCCTCCTGGCGGTCGTTGGGATCCGGCGGCTTTCACTGGTGTGCTTGTCGGGACCCGAGCTGGTAGGGCGATGTGAGTTCCTGTTTAGATTCTCCCCTCACTTTCCGTTCACGACTGTTTTGAACTTCGCGTGACCAGAAAAATATGTGTCGGCCAATGTTTCATGTTGTTTGCGTTTACTACACTTCATTTTGCCGGTACATTGATGTGCGTGTCGCCTTTGCCCATTATATACCTTTAGTATTTAAGAACCGCCGATTGCGCAGTTGATACTAGAAGTAATGCCAACACTTTCCTAGTTAGGCAGTTATCCTGCCTGTTGATTATTTCCCTCGGTGCCTAGTGTTCATTAGTTGGTGCATTTTGGTAAATTCTGCTTATTTCGCTGCATTGCAGCGGGTGAAACACATCAGATGAGGAACGTTTATAATCGTCTCCTTCCTTATACACGCTTCCGCTTTTGTAGCAGTTTTAAAGATGGTGAGGATTTTGCGTTTCCTACCTGCCACTTTTGCTCCTTTGGAGGTTACTGGCTTTGCCTTAGCGCACTGTTTTGGCGGTATTGTGGTTTTATCGCTTGCTGTGTGACAGGCATGGTTAGGGCTGGCGAGATCCTTTTTGTTAAGAGATGGGGAATCACTGCGAAATCTATTGCGTTTTGAGTGTTTAACCGCGTTGTAATGATTTTTCTTCATTTGTAATAAACAACAGAAACGGATATTTCCGCTCAGGTGTCCTTCAAACATGTTCTCCTTTTCTGTCACCTTTCGGTTGTTTAGTAACATTGGTTCCTTATTCATTCTAGTTCTTTTGCATGTTTCAATCGCTACCCAGAAGGCGTGTGCCACTGAAGGAATCGGCTCTGGACCCACTCTCTTTTCCCCTTTTCTAGCCTTCCAGTGAAACCAAGATGTGCTGGCGAATAAGGAACTGAAACCGCTTCTTTAAAGGAAAGAGGGATGTGGTTAGCTCTCAGTCTGTCATCGTCTGCTATCGCCTATGTTCGTGCATCCCTAATGTCAGATACATGTTGTTGCCTCCACTTGGCCTATTTTGACAAGATGGATACAGCGAGCTTCGGCCCAAAGTAGAAACTGCTGTTTCGTTGTAGAATCCCCAGACACAGAGGCCTGCCCCTGGGGGAGCAGGTCACGAAATAGCTGTGTTGCTATTACCTACGCGTACAGCTGCTTGAAATGTCCACAGCATCAGATACCAATGCAAAATAGCTCACATCAAGATCAGCTGCATTGATTTGTTTTATTTGAAAGAGACGGCTAATTAGGATCGGATCGGGCTTGTAACAGCAATGAGCGTTAATGCGCACCGATTTTCAAAAGCGAAGCAAGAGCACATACTTTGCAACTTGTATTAGTTTAGATAACATCTAGATGTGTATATATACCTGTCCACATCAACTCACGTCAAAAAGCATTTTAATATTTCTTTGCGTTATGCTCAAAAAAGACATTTTAAAATCTGGCATGATTTTTACTAGTGATTAATAAATCATCACAACATCATTACAAATTGCAAGACTGGTAGCCAGAACTTGAGGACATCCTTCCAAACAGATCTGCATTGCACCTGCGAGCCTTAGTTGGTAGTTGGGCCTTGTTGATTGGCTGGTTGTGAGACGTTGATGATCACCTGATGCATAAAGGAGGCTTTATTTGGATAGTTCATATCAGATTTGCATGGCGATGTATCAGGTGGGTTCGATTAACTTTGCGTCCGTTGGATAACTTTACTGAGCCCCTTTTGCATCGACGTCATCTCGAAAGTTGCCGAAATTTGCTATTAAGAGTTCTGTTTTAGAAGAAGTCAACAGATGAGCGACCAAATCAAGACCTTCCTACTCAAACCCTTAGTATCCACCACAGTGTAAAGGACATAAAGTGGCTGGACGTACACCTCTGCTGGGCGCTATTCTTCACAGACGCGGAGGGGCACTCTCATTGTTTTGATCATGCAAGAGAGTATTACGATAACGTGGAGAAGATCTTCCGTGATCTCAAGTCGGAAGTGTTTCCTGCTAATGCACAAGTTCCGACTAGCTGTTTGATCACCACGCCATGTCATTGCACAAGACTGCCGTCATGCCGGATGAGACGCTACAAATACGACTTGCCAATACTGCATTCTGCTTCCTCCACTCGTCTCGTCCTGGACGTGTCTAAGGATGTTCCCAACTTCTCAAACAATTGGAATTTATTCTTGAGAAAAGCAGGTGGCACCGTACTGGGCATGCGTGAATGGCCTGGAGGTAGTGGACAAGGAAGAGGAAGGATACGGCCGAGCGATTACAACTGTGTCACTTTATATCCTGATTATCCAGATTTTGAGCATCGGGATTGTGGACACCTGAATGCCATAGCCGATGTCCTCACACCAAAGCAAACGCTTGTTGTGACAGGCTCGATGTGGCAAACTTTAGATCTCCATCCAAACTTGGACTGCATCCAAACGTTCAGGAGATCAGTGAGGTCGGACTTCCTACACTACATCATCGAGAACTGGAATTTTAGCTAACACGGTAGAAATCAATCCATGCTCATTCAAAGAACGACCAGAACAATCGTAATCAACAGATCAAAGTACTCTACAGCAGCATAGAAGTGCGTAGGAAGGGAACTGATAAGCAGATACCCATAAATAAATGGTTATCTATCAGTGAGAAAATAATGAATGAGTAGAAAGCTCTTAACAAAGTTAAAGGCCTATTCATCAAACTAGGCCTCATTACCCAAAACTTATACCTATTAAAGTAGCAAACCATTTAGAAACGACCAAAATAATCTCGATTATTCGCTAGAAATATTGCGCAGTCAAAACACCAACTCGTGCAGGTAGTACAAATGGAAAACAACGAGTCTTGACAGCAGCTGCAGTTGCTTCCATAACGCTTTTTATATTTAAGCAGTTAGGGGAGGTAGATAAACAGGTGCATATACATATATATATATATATATATATATATATATATATATATATATGCAGACAATAGGTTCATAGTCGCAAGAAAATTTTGATTAAATGTCAAGCAGATGGGTTGGTTATAACTCTCCTTAACTAAGTTACTCATCCTCATTAGAAGTCAACCTTCAGTAAAGGAGTTAACCACTTCTATAATTATCAAAACAATCGCAATTTATTGCCTGAAGCATTGTAGAGTGCAAAAAATGCAGTTGTAGTTGGAAAACAAAACGCCCTGATGGTCACATTATGAAGCTTTTGCGTTTACTCTAGCAATTAAAAGTGAAAAGGAGGCGAATCGGTATTAAAATGACCTAAAACCACAAATACTAAACTTGTGACTAGCAAGAAGCATTGAATACCTACCGGACTGATAGGAAACGAGGATCCCTAAAATGCACACCACTTACACGCTCAATATACAAAACTAGCCAATCACCTCAGTGTGTGCTTAATAAAACAAACAAGCTTTAATTTTTTTGTGCTTTATCCGTAAGTTTAAGGCTGCTGCTGGCGCTAAGATTTGTCTTCGGTGTTATATTTGAAGAGCAAACATATAAACGAAACAAATTACAAGGTATGCAGCAATGAGAAACTAGGCAGCAAATCGTAAAGACACAAAAACAAATGAAACTATTTATAAACAATGCAAAGACAGAATTACGTTTTATCGAAAAGGCAAAAGTCTTTTTGCTATTTATTTTTAGGTTTTAAGTTAGATGGAGCGTTCTTTGTAGGTCAGAGCAGGAGGACAATTTGAAACTGGTTGCGGATCCGCGTGTTGGCTCCTAAGGGCGTGATTTATCCCTGTTTTGAACTCTCCTACAAGATCATTCCATGCCCACTCTCTTGTTTATCATAAAGATGTCGAAGCGTGTTTAGATGTTTTAATAGCATGGGCGGTAAGAGAGAAGAGGAGGAACGCTCTAGATCCGTTGCATAACATGACTGATGTTCAAACTTATAAAAGTCCATTTTTCTCTCCGATTCGCTGTAAATGTTTAACATTTAGCTTTTAATTATGACTTTTCTTAACTTTATGTTTCGATTAACTACAACACAAAGGACGGTTAAGGTTACGAACGAATAACTGGCTTGTGTGGTCTGCTCCACGTTTGCTTTTTTGTTTCTTCAAATTAGGGTATGCCGATTTCCCAAAGCTTCTCATCGCTCCACTACTTCTTCCCTCTCCTTCTGCTCTTTCTATCTTCCATTTATTCACTTATTCACTGCAAACAACTTCTCCTATTCGATTTCCTCTTTTACCGCTCCTAATTCCTCCTTTACTGTAACACACACACACACACATACCGGCTAGCGGCAAAATAAAGTTTCCTCATTCATGACAGGAAAGCAAACAGGAATCTCTGTTACTATCAAGCACTTAAGGACTTGATACATAAACCATCCCTCTCAAGACGTGTCACCGTACTCTAGAACGCCATGCATGAGGACCCCAAAGGACCAGACATCAGCTTTAGCATTTGGCTGGTAGCTGCTTATTATTGCCTCTGGTGACAACCAACAAAAAGGGAAGCACCTGGAGGTTGATGACAGGAGCAGAAAGAAAGCAAATCATCAATTAACGCTTTAGATCGATAAGGGAGCCGTTTATCTAATGAGCACATAGAGACCGAATGAAAAAAATCAGCAAATGGGGTATAGTGCATCCCAAACTGACTAAGAAAATGTGGATACATATTATTGTTACACTTTGGCTGTCTTGCACAAAAGGACAAAAGCTAAGCTTACGCGATGAGGTAATGTGCAGGAGGAAGTTTCACCTCAAGCAGTACCTTAAAAACGAAGCAAAAGAGGAATTATGAACCTTAAATATGCTAAGGAGTTAAGCTAAAGCAGGCAACATGATGGTTACAGTCCAGTCTTGTCTACATCATTAAAAGTGCAGTTGTGTTTGAGGGATGTGTTTGAAGTACAAGTGAGCAGTGAACCATATACAAATGGATGGGAGGCAAGCTTAGCTCCATCAAAAAGTGGTCAGGAATAATGACTCAAAAGGAAGTGGTGGGTATAAGTTAGGTTGGTTTGGCGGAGACTGTCAAGGCAAGAGTGACAAAAGGGAGGCTAAGGGCAGCGCGATTCTGGGGTCGATAATTTGCAATAAACGAAGGGTAAACGCACACGGGCACCTTTACCCATGTGCTAGATGCGTAGGGTAAATGGAGCATGGTGAGGCACAATGCAGACGTTGGGCTTAATAATTATAAAGTGTTGGCTTAGTGTTATCCAATTGACAGAAGTTGGTAGTTTCGGAGTTCAACATGTTATCGGGGGGTCGAACACATCGTTGACTGCTGGCGCTGCATTTGGCCCACTTCGCATGAGCACGTCTACAGCTCAACAGTCGATCGAAGTGTCTGAACCAGGTCCAAATTTGATTAAGATAGTTGGCATGTAATTAATGAGACGAACTTTCCTAAGATCCGCGATTTCAAAGGTAAAGCTCCTGATTCGATATAAAACCATCCAGATCAGGCTCATATCACAACACCTTGCGTTCTTACCTCTCCTGACTTAGCCGTAATCCGTACCCTACACTGCTCGAACTGGAACCGATCTCGTTGGAAGATATGGTAGGTGAATCAACTGCTACTCAAATGTAATTTTAGTTCACTCATCTTATTAACTTGGTTTCAAATGCTAAACAAGTCCTTAAATGTGCATTCTAACGACTGACCACGTACCTCGTGTCTGATGCACGCCCACAACTGTGCGTCAGTAGAATCTATCTTGGATCATTGCAATGCCTGCAATTGACTGTTTTCATGTGGATGTCCCCTCCCCATGCTTTCTCATCACCTGCGAAACAGGTAGATAAGTGCAGCTGACATCAGCGTACGAATCGACAGACGGGCAAAACAAGTAGCAGTGGTCATTAGGCTCGAGGAGACGCTCTTAATTATAAAGGTAGTTTGTAAAATGCAATCATTTGAATGCCGCAAAGTAGAACCGTTTCCAGCTGTCTGTCTAATTCAACTGCCTCTATTCAGGGTAGCGGATGCGTCGATGAGGTTTCCCAACATGAGACACTCGGGCAGCACAGAAAGTGATTTTAAGAAGCCCCAAAGATGGCCACATGTCAGCACGGTGCATCCAACTACACCATTCGCACTCTTTTCTGAAAACAATTAATCAGCACAATCAAAATCATCATAGAAATCGTAATCACTATTTGGAATGCTACAACCTGGTGTCCTTCAACAGCTGGAAGCATCTTTAATCAAAATGACTCTATGCTAGTGCTTCTAGAAAATGCTTTGAACACATATTGTCACTTTTAGTCCAATCATTTGTTCTTTCCATGCATCCATCTGTAATAAGGCTATTTTCGTATTTCCAAGACGTCGTGAGCAGCTTCACAAAAGCCAAAATCAGGATGGCGACTGACTCTCAAGGTGCATTGTCAAGAATAGAATTTCCTTCGAATCAGAAACAATTTTATAGCTTAGTTATGCTGGTAATGCCTTAACTGCAAGCTTCTTTCAACTGCCTCACTTTCGCATTTTGGTTCACAATTTCATGTCCACTGTTTGCGTGTCGATCCTGTCCGTCTGCAGAAGGGTCTGGTGGCAAAGATTCTCTTACCGACATCAAGTCTTTTAAAGAACATCCACACTTCAGAAAGGCTAGCTGATCAAACAAAAGGCGAAAAATGCTTTCGAAAGATATTCTTTAAATGGTCTTTCCTCTGACGCTGCTTCATTCCATCAGCGTCTCTTTCCTCCGATCGCTTGAATTCTCGTTTATTTCAAGTCTTCAAAACTTGTCTTTTTTGTTAAAGATTACCTAAACACGTTTGCTTCCGCAGAGTTTTATGGTGTTTGGCAGAACCATTCTAGTCTTCGACTGCCTCTGCGTTTTGAGGTACATAATTAGGTTCTGAAGGCATACTGTCACAAATTAAACGCCTTAGCCCGTACCTTATTTGCCTGCTTGACGCAACATTTAGAGGCCCTAAAAATCCATGAGGTGGAGGAAGTGACTTGCAGTTAGATTATCATACGCAATGTTGACTGAACGTGTGGCATTGCTGCTAGTCTGAACCATGAAAAATGTGTGTTTGTTTTGACGGTCGCCTCATTAGTTCTGTTCGATAACCTCTTCCGCAAGTTAGTAAAAGTATAACACTAGTTTATGTAATGCAAACTTCAGCACCTTAGGCTTGACGACGGTGCTCCTAATCAACCGAGAAACACGCACAACTAGATGTGGTTAAGGCTTATTTGGCACATAATAAGCCAGCATCAAAGCAAGTGAGGCTGCAAAGCAGAGGCCAATTTGATTACACTGCAAAATGAAGGCAAAAGTAAATCCAGTATGTTGCGATGGAAACGTTGACACTGTTAGTTACGTAAGCGCAAACGAGACCCAACTGGAAACAGCATTCTGTGGCAATTTACAAATATAAAATGAATAAATAATCTGTAAACACATTTGTGTGATAAAGTAGAGGATGAAATTGTACCCACCACTTAGCTTTATTCACACTAGCATGCGAAACACTGGAAACTTACTGAATCGAGCGCTGTGAAGTTAATGACCGGTTCCTTTGACACACAGAGGAGCTGAGTGCCTACTGGTCTCGTTTTCTGGTCGTGCCATCAAGTCGGAGCTGCAATCTGCAAAGAAACAAGTGATCTCGGATTTCAGATGTGAAGATGTGCCTCCCAGCTACTGCTTTACGACCGCCACACCACAGGTTCGGTTCAGATAACTGTCTCCATTCTAATACACTTATCTCGTCTTTTTTTGCTTGCATTTACCCTAATTAATGCATCTGCGGTACGAGCCAGGATGACCGGTCGTCCCTGCCTATTGAGTGACACGAGTCATTTGCATGTGATGAAATGGAGCAATTGCCCATTTTAAGTCACAGCATCTAATACTGTCGTTAATCAGACGAAACTTTGCTAAGAGGGTCCAAAAAACGTTAAGTCAATTTTTTTAATGATAATAGCAGCTTAAAAACTAAAATGCTTGCAAATACTGATCTGCCTTCACAATGGAAAAATGCACAACGAACAATCCGTTGCTATAGATTGGCGTCTCTGAAACCATTTAGTTACCTAGGCTCACAACCAGGCTGTCTCCTCCGATCAGCTGCAAATGATCTAGATTCTCACTGAGATCCTTCTTGTACACTTCTTCGTGTTGTAGAATGGACATTAGGTTAGGCGGTCAGTGAGATCCTTACCAGGTATACACATGCCCAAATCGCAATCGCTCCTCCTAATTTCACCATCTGCAGTCGGCGATTCAAAGAGCGCATGAAAGTTCTACTTCACATTTACCATCTCAGGCAAGCCTCCTTTCTCCACAACCGCACACTAATTTGCCGACATATCTACACCACAACATCGAGACCGGTCTACAAAGTGAATTCTTTACTCAAGCACTCTCGTCCGCGTCGAGCATCTGCCTCGTCTATGCTATGGGTATGGCGGCATGCAACATGCCTCTGTATCTATATCACTAAGCAAGGAAAACAATTCTTAACACCAAACTTGCAATTCAGAAATAGCCAGAATAAAAATTCGTGGAGCACTGGAATGTAGAATCAAAACCACCTACCAAAGGGCTAATTGTTTCTGCCAAATGATGTTCAGGCAATAAGTCAAAGTGCGATCAGTAAATGCAGTCTTTTACAGGCAGAACTTGCACTAGATAAATGAAAATATGCTTTGTTTGATGCATATTGTACAATCAGGCATATTCCGAACACGTCTCTCTGCCAACTCAAACCTGTTGATTTTGTGGTCCTGCTGAAAAGCAATGAGTAGAGGCGGTCGAATGGGAGGTGAACCGCGAAATTAATTTGCCTGCAGAACAGATTTTAAAGACAGTGCACCATTGCATTCGCTAGTCATTTCACGATCCACATCGTCCTTACAAAACCCACAACAAGAACTACAAGATTTGACTGCTAACAAGGCGGATTACGTTCCAGTGATTTATTCCCTTATAATATGGGGTGGAACTTTTGTGTCTTGGTTGGTCTGTTTAATTCCTTGTCAGAGTTCTTCAGAGGAAGGTCAACGTTCCAGTTGTGCTATCCAGCAAGATTTCATAGTGCAGTAAGCTTATGCCTCACTGGCACAGCCATGGTATTGCGGCGAGGGAGGCGTCCGCCCTCACAAAGTAATTTATGTACTTCATTATGCGTGCGATCTAAAGCGATCTGAGCCTAATAACTTCAAAAAAATCCAACAAGAAAAGAATTTATCGCATGAAAGCAAGTCAGAACTCTTGCTTTTTTAAACACATCAAAATTTGATAAATGAACCAACCCTTGTATGGCGCGTGCCACTACGCTAGAACCTCAATCATTGGGTCTCGACCATACATCAACTTTAACATTCAGTCGGTGGCCGTCCATTTCTGCCATTCATGCTAACTAACGAAAATAGGTAGCACCTTGGAGGCGATGAAGACGGCAGAGGACTGCAATGCAATCCTAATTAGGACGACTAGTGCAGACTGGATGCTCTCCACCGCTATGATCATAAAATGATCACTGAAGTCGACCTTAGATAAGCTTATACAGTTTGCCATGATTAAAGCACTTTGCTGCGGTAACTTGCCAACCACAACACTCGTTAGCCTGGATACCGCCTTATATTGACAGTGCATTGTAAAACGCGCGGTCATTGAAGAGTTGTGAGCGCAAGTCAAAGTAATTTGAGATGGGAGAGATAGAGAACTCCCCTTTTTATTATTGCCTAACCCGTTTCCAATAATATTCAACTAATCTTAATTTTTTTGCAAATCGTAATCGTTGTAGGGAAGGTGCCAAAGAAGAAGAACCAACCCGATTGACGATCGAATCCTTACTCACCGGCCCAATGCTAGTCATCTGCCTGTGTACGGAGTACTAGATCATTAACATGCAGTGCAGCAGAAGCGCACAAAGAGATGGCAGGGCGTGACGCCGTAGCATCCAAAGTTTATTCCATTTGGCACGAGTAAAGACTATAAGTTGTCCCCACCTTTCTCTTTTCAGTCGATGCGATAGAGGTAAAATCAAAAGAAATCAAGCAAACTTTCCAATCCCATGTTCCATTTTTATTCTTACAACACGATTCATAAACAGTCACCTGTACCGTAATCTAGACCCGACGTTAGCGCACTCACACTCCTTTATCAAAACCGACCAGTATTACTGTATATAGAGATTGCGATAATTGAAATTCCCAAGTTAAGTTTCGCAAATTACCCGCTTTGGTGCCTTCTAGAACAAACAAACGTTCGTACTTCCAGAATCCATTGCTCTAAGACCCCAGAGTCCTCAGCCTAAAGAGAAAGACTTACTTATTGCATGAATGTTTAGCATGTGTAAAGAGTGTTGGCTTCGATTTCACACATGCACACATCCTTAAGCATCGACTAAGGAAGGAGAGTGAGTGTCGCGCCACGGCACGATTGCTTTGGTGTAAGGCATTATGCACTGGCTGATATTTAAAAAAAAATAATAAGACAGTGCTGTCGGTGTTCAAAGATGCGTGAGACTAATGCTTGGCAGAATATCTTTGCTGTTTAGCTGGCTTGCAAGCCTAGTCAGAAATGCAAATGAGTCCCTATCAGAAGCGTTGCCATTTATTTTCTGTTCTGTTCTCGAGGCAGCTAAAGAGGAATCATTGTTTTCACTGTCATTACTTTTTTGACATAGCTTCAGCACTCCAAAGAGTATAGTCAGCAGAATAGATAAATACACAGTGTACACCGAGGAAGGAGAAAATGACATGAGTGCTGTAGCTACATCGAATGCTCACAGCGCAGCGCAACATTCATAAGGGTGAGGACATGACCATTGCCACAGTTCTTCCCATTACACATCACGGCATAGGCAAAAAGACCACAGCTCTGCGAAATGCCCTTAAAAATTGCAGCATTATTGCCAACTGCCACAAACTGATAAACCCTTCATGTCAGGCATGAATGAAATATGAACACGAGTAAAGGAAATTAGGGCATGACATATGATGCTAGTAGGGTTGACGCCAATCGCAAATTGCCATAAGGGCGAATTTATAAAAAATTGACACAATTGCATTTTTAATGATGCAGGCAAGACTGGACTGTAACCATCATGTTGCCTGCTTCAACTTAACTCCTCAGCATATTTAGGATTCATAATTCCTCTTCTTGCTTCGTTTTTAAGGTACTGCTTGAGGTGCCCATTCACATTTACTCGTATCCAAAGTTTTCGTTGTTTGCAGTCTCTAGTCTGGTGAAACTTCCTCCTGCACATTACCTCATCACGTAAGCTTAGCATTTGCCCCTTTGTGCAAGACAGCTAAAGTGTAACAATAATATGTATCCACATTTTCTTAGTCAGATTGGGATGCACAAAACCCCATTTGTTGATTCTTTTCCATTAACAATAATTAAGTTTTGTTAGAATTTCGCCTCATGCTTACATTCGTATTCCCAATCCCTTCGTCAAATAAAATTAAACCTACAGCTGACCAAGTGATGCAAATCAAGGGATTGAATGTTCGCGCCATCCATGTATGCACCTGCCCAGGCCACTCCGAATTAAACCACCTTAACAATACATCGCCTATGATGCAAAAAAGGAGTGCATCAGCACTTCCCATCCATCAATGAAGAAGGCAGACAAAAGTGTGGTCGATTGACAGCAGATGAATTGGATTTGCTCAGATATAAATTATGCAACAATGGTTAACCGATCCCGAGAAAAGTTCTCACAACTTCTTCTCACAGGACCATTGCGTTGTTTACTTACATCTGCAGCTTCCAGACATCAATACGTTGGCATTGGCTACAACAAAAATAACAATGATGCCAAATATGTGTGGAGCTTACTCAATTATTAACAGGTGCAAGTGAACCTACAAGATCTGGGTCCCTCAATGAAGCCCAATGAAACTGCAACAACCATTTGAATGGTTGCAACGTAATTCATTATATTTACACGACCGTCTGTTGTTTTGGTACACTCATCGTGTGATCTACAAGACACCAGCCTAGCTTGAGCGTTAAGGACTGTATCATCGGAACCTAAACATTGTCAGATATTCTGCTTCCGCTATGACCCAAAGTGATGTCACATGTATCCACCGATCTAATATAGGATTCTATTCTACTAAGCACCAGTGCATCATTAACTTATCGCATTCAATGGTAGTGTTTTGGAAGAATCTTGATTTCCAGACGAAGAACTCGTCTTACTCTCAGTGCATGAACAAGCACATTTGTGTCGGGTGGCAGCAATTAGCTGTCCTGCTCCCTAACGCGCTCATAATCACAAATCATCTTTGCCTTTCTACAGCTAGCCATCCGATATGAATTGGGAAGAATTTGCAAGTGTCCGTGTACTTTATAGAGCTACAATATTTTACAAATAAACGAGTCCAAATACCACGCTCTTGTAACTCTCGAAATTCTCAGATATGCTGAAATGTTGGTAAAATTGCAGATATCATTGCTATAAAGTAAGGGTGGGTGTGCTTGCTTTACAAAATGTAGTAGTTACACGTGCAAACGCACGTCACCTGGATCAGCACAATGAGCAAATTTGAGTACGGTCGCTTGCATCATTTCCAGAAATTTGACTCCAAATCCAAAGCAGATAATTTTTCAGGGAGAGCGTACTTCACACATTTTAGATGCAAGCAGATATTTCCATTTTGGTGAGTTATGAGGCGCATAGAGTGACGCATCCAATTTACACGTTTAATTTAGGTTAACGCACACATCAATGGGAATATACATGACATTGTAGATCGTTCTTCCCTTTCCTCCTCTTCCCTTCTTCCACCCTTACTAAAGGAGAAGGTTGGTTGCCTCTAGACACTTATACTATTACAAGGTGGGACGAAGGTGTCCCGGGCTCTGGAGTGCAATTCCGTTGGTCCGCGACCAGATTAAAATTGTCCTCCCGCCTCTTGCCTACAAACGCAATTAAGGAACATAAGTATTACAATCATATTTGAGTAACTCAGATTCGTTGCATTTAAAATGAGGCATTGAGCTTTGAGTAAATAGTTCTAAAGCTGCAAAGTTGTCAATTTTCAAGCCACTCCATATGCACTACGCCCACCTACACTAAATCAAAGCTTGACACATCCATCCAAGGGGCTGAGCACGCAGATTCAAGCACTCGCCATGATGCGTAGTTGGATGAGGAAGGTTTGTTCTCAGCGTCTGTGTTGCGGGTAGAGCGTTGTGCCACGAAAGCGGGTCGGTGCTCTACAAATACTAACAACACTTGCGAGCAATGGAATTTGTTGGCAGTTCCGATTTCCGTTCACAATTTAAGTATTCCGCAAAATTCAAGAAGGACATAAAATTAGTTCTAAGAGAATCTTCGTTTGAAATAATTCGTATTTAGCGATTCAGCCAAATCATGAAGCAATTGTTTTGGTCCTTCGAGTTCATCGATGCCAAATAGACTGAGTGGTGGTCTGTGTCTGTGAGCTGTTATTGCTTCTTTTAGTGAACTCAAGAGACTCGCGCGGAATTCGCATTCACCTACGACGCGATCACACGATGGCCAGTCAAGCGCATCTTGAATTCGAAAGCGAAACATGGGATCAGACTGACCTGAATGAAGTCCGTGCTCTCCTCCACGGATGCAGCGGTTATATTTCGCAGCAATTCCCTGTTATTCGCGTCGAGAATTTAACACTGAACGACCTCCACACCCTCCTCAATCGAGTCCGGTTTTCTGCCTTTCGGATTGCCTACATTGAGCGCTGTGAGGGATGCCAGTACTTTGTTGTAATTTTTTAGTATGCCTCTTTTATATGATCTTAGAGCGAAATATATTTGCATACCATTCAATGCGCTGAATTTCACTGACATATGAGGCTTTAGGAATAGGATGCTCATTGGCTTGAAAGTAGACAGCAGTCGCATTGTTGTTTTGTGTTTGACAACCTTCCAAACGATGCGCTTTCTTTGACCGTTCCACAACAACGCATGTCGGTATTATTGGTGATTTTTCACGTCAAAGATCGCAATCCGTGCACTATAAATGGGAGATAGCGTTTCCACCTTGTGACGCAGAGCTGAGGCTGGCTCAGTTCACAGCGTTACGGCTGCGCATAATTTGCCGACATTGGAGTCAAGTATCCTGCCACCTCCATTTCCTGATTGCACTGGATGGCACTGGATGGTCCAAGCACCGAAGCAAAGCAAGCAAGCTCCGTTATTCATCCAAGTTAATGGCGTTCGGTTAGGAAAACTATATTATTTTGCTATGAGCTTGAAGAATAAAGTCTGGATATCCATCGTCTTAACGTCGGGAACACTAGCAAGTGCACTTTTTTGCCTCACAGATAGGAATATTTCCAATAAAAGACGAAAATAAGTCAGAGGAAAGGCGAAAAGAAAGGCAGATTCGGTTAATAGTGGAAAACATGAGAACCTCCGAAGTAAGGCCGAAACCGGCCCTTTAAATTCTGTTAGTAGTTAAAAACCAAATCCATTTAGAATAAAACACTGGATTAGGCTATTGACTATTTCCAGTAACCTCCTAATTGAACTGAATTGTCCATGTAGCACTCGGTTTATTTGACTTGGCTAATGCAATTTCGGTCTAGTGAATAATTTCCGGCCATTGTGAATCGCTAATGATATGCACTGCTTTGTGTTTTTATGGACCATACCAATTAATCTGGCAAATTGCATAACTGATGCAAAAATTCTAGGCAATGAAATTAAAGCGAAATAGTGATGCGAAGGACGGATTTTCTACTAATCCCAAGTCGCCTCCTAAAATTTACAATTCATGTCAACTGGAATAACCCACGACTCTATTTTTGATGGCACACAATTGCACGAATAAAATAACAGATGATGCTGCCGCAGACGGTTCTTTCCTTTCACCTTCTCCCCTTCCATCCCTGCCATGAGAAGGTTTGGATATTTCTAGCCACATTTATTACGGCACAGGACAGATATGCAGTGACAGGGCTAAAGTGTTGACGACCGAGGAGACTCAGGCTCAGGAGACTTACCACGTGTGTCAACGACCAGGCCAAAATTGCTTTCCTCCTCTTGCCTACAAAGCGCATTTGAAGAGCATAAGTGTTACGGTTACTGTCAGCTTTAGGAGGTCACGGGATATAGCACTTAGGAATAGGGCACTACCATCGCAGGACTTGTTGTGTCACATATGTGCGGCTTCCTGTGAATCGACGAGTCCGAGGTTGAGCACAATGCTTCCCGCGCATCCATGTTCCAAAAGTGNTGAAGCAATCGTTTTGGTCCTTCGAGTTCATCGATGCCAATAGACTGAGTGGTGGTCTGTGTATGTGAGCTGTTATTGCTTCTTTTAGCGAACTCAAGAGAATCGCGCGGAAATCGCATTCGCCTGCGACGCGATCACACGATGGTTAGTCAAACGCATCTAGAATTCGAAATCGAAACATGGGATCGGGCTGACCTGAATGAAGTCCGTGCCCTCCTCCACGGATGTAGCGGTTATGTTTCGCAGCAGTACTCTGCTATTCGCATTGAGAATTTACCACTGAACGACTTTCGTACCCTCCTCAATCGGATATGGGCTTCCACCTTTCGGATTGCCTACATTGAGCACTATGAGGGATGCCAGTACTATGTTGTAATTTTTTAGTATGCCCCCTTTGTATGATCTTAGAGCGAAATATATTTATACACGTTTTACTGCGCTAAACTCCGCCGATATATGAGGCTTTAGGAATGGGATACACATTAGCTTGAAAGTAGACAGTAGTCGCATTGTTGTTTTGGGGTTTGAAAACCTTCCAAAAGAAGCGCTTTCTTTGACCGTTCCACAACATAGCAAGTCGGTATTATTGGTGAGCTTCCACGTCAAAGATCGCTATTCGTGCACTATAAATGGGAGATAGCGTTTCCCCCTTGTGACCCAGAGCCGAGGCTGGCTCAGTTCACAGCGTTACGGCTGCGCATAATTTGCCGACATTGCAGTCAAGTATCCTGCCACCTCCATTTCCTGATTACACTGGATGGCACCGGATGGTCTAAGCATCGAAGCACAGCGAGCAAACTGTTATTCATCCAAGTCATTGGCGTTTGATTAGAAAAACCATATTATTTTGCCATCGGCTTCAAGAATGCAGTCTTGATATCCATCGTCTCAACTTTGGGAACACTAGCAAGTGCACTTTTTTGCCTCACAGTTGGGAATATTTTTAATAAAAGACGAAAATAAGTCAGAGAAAAGGCGAAAAGAAAGGCGGATTTTATTAATCGTGAATAACATGAGAACCTTCGAGGTAAGGCCAAAACCGGCCCTTTAAATTCCGTTAGTAGTTAAAAACCAAATCCATTTAGAATAAAAATCCGGATAAGGCTATTAACTACTTCCAGTAACCTCCTAATTGAACCAAATTGTCCATGTAGCACTCAGTTTATTTGACCTGGCTAATGCATTCTCGGTCTAGTGAATAATTTCCGTTTATTGTGAATCGCACATAATGTGCACTGCTTTGTGTTTTTTGTGGACCATACCAATTAATCTGGCGAATTGCATAACTGATGTAAAAAATTCTAGGCAATGAAATTAAAGCGAAATAGTGATGCGAAGGACGGATTTCTTACTAATCCCAAGTCGCCTCCTAAAATTTACAATTCATGCCAGCTGGAATGACCCACGACTCTATTTTTGATGGCAAACAATTGCACAAATAAAATAACAGATGATGTTGCCGCAGACGGTTCTTTCCTTTCCCCTTCTTCCCTTCCATCACTGCCATGAGAAGGTTTGGATATTTCTAGCCACCTTCATTACAGCACAGGACAGATATGCAGTGACAGGATCAAAGTATTAACGACTGCGGAGACTCGGGCTCAGGAGACCTACCACGTGTGTCAACGGCCAGGCCAAAACTGTTTTCCTCCTCTCGCCTACAAAGCGCATTTGAAGAGCACAATTGTTACGGTTACTGTCAGCCTTAGGAGGTCACGGGATATAGCACTTAGGAATAGGGCACTACCATCGCAGGATTTGTTGTGTCACATATGTGCGTCTTACTGTGGATCGACGAGTCCGAGATTGAGCACAATGCTTCCCGCATATCTCTGTTCCAAAAGTGTTTATTCATCTCGAAACATTACAACGATATAAAGCCTGACCTAATTTTCTTTGTCAAGCATAATTTAAGGCCATGAAACTACTTCTGCGACTCCAGACCGATGCAGATTTTAGCATGTATAGGGAAGCCTTGATCCTGAATTCTCGAAATTTACTGCGGGCGAATACAAGTGCGTTGAATTTGCAGGAATGCTGCGGTTATAACGAGCTCATAAGTCTCCTTCCATCATGCCAAGAATGTGAATTATGTCACCTTTCACAATGTGTTATGCAACGAACCCAAATCATAAAAGTGTCCAGTTTTTAGATACTCGCAAGGTTTAATGCCATTTTAACCTAAGATAATAGTAAATGCAAAATTTTTGAGGCTACTGAATGCTTTGATTGTTTAATTAATTCTTGAAGTAGATTTAGCAACCGCTAGTTGAGAATTGAATGGCCGAGCTGAGTAAACTGCTTTTATTCACGGTCGTGTGGCAAATTTGAGCCATGCTGTGACGGATTGTGCCCAAGTAATGCAGATGAATGATTTGATGTGCAGAGTACCTACATCATTCATGATGATGTGCATTTATTATTTGCATAACATACAATGTGATGGCATTGTAATTGGCGCTGACATCGATTAAGCACTTGTGCAAAAATGAAGTCGTAGTGCTCCAAACCTCTTTAAGGCATAAGAATTGGATACCTATAAGCGTTGGTGGAGGATTTTGGCTACTTGAACGAAATCGCAGACCTTGAGGACTGTAGAGTCCGTGTAGTGAGAAGTTCAGTTAAGCAAACCTCGAAGGATTACACTGCACCACCACAACCCAGCCAAAATTGTTTCCTGTGAAGGGCACATAAACGCAGCTCGTGTGTATTTTGCTCTGCCTGCGAAAGTGTCAATTTCTCCCTAATTGGAGAAATGCTCTTTATCATGCCTTGCTAAGAAGTGCTGCGCCAAGTGGATTAACTCAAAGGAATGCTGAAATTTTGGATTAAATACCATCAAGCATTGACCACTGATCTTAAAACGGAAAGTCTTCTTTGATTCAGTGAACCTAAAAAATTCGCACAGATCTGCTGCGTCGTGTGCACAACTCTAACCTTCTTAAATAAACTTATGTAAAATTGCAAAACGCTGCTTTAAAGCGCTACTGACTGACCATCAACCTAATGGCCACCTGTTTCCGAGTATCAGGCCTGAAAGACTAATTGAAAGACGAATTGAAGTCATTGAGGAAACAGTAAAGTTTAATGGGGAGTGAGATTTATGCTCTCCATAGTGATTGACAATTTTGACTCAGCCATCATGTAAACGTGATTCCTCTTGCCTTTTGAGCACATTTCACTCGAACGGATGTCACTCAGATCTGACTGCAATCGGGTTGAACTCTAATAGCACCAATGGTTGTCATGGAGAGGTCAGATGCCCCAGGAGTGAAGTGGATAGGATAGATTGACGCACTGCATGGACTTCGATGCTGCCGCATTCATCTGAGCAAATCAAAGCCTTGTTATTCTAAGGATTAATTAAGTTTTTCGAACCTCAGCAATCACCTCGGGCGTGCCGATTGAACCCTCTTCAACAGGCACAATTTATCCCGCTTTTAAACAAGTAAAGTGGTGAAACTCGACTCAACTTACAGTTAATTAATATGACGAATCATTTCTGTTATTACGGCTGATTCCAGCTTCTTCTGCAATCAAAACAAATATTTGTCGAAGAAGCGGGAAATTAGGGCGCAATGTCAAATCGCACGAGATACAGTCTTCCTGCATTGCATGGCCGAAGAAACGTGGTTAAGTTTTGTACAGAAGAATGGTCTTTGAAAGCAAAATAAGGTCCAAGCAAATAGTCACTTAGACCTCTGTGAAGACATTCAACTTCACCCTCTATCCGCATCATTTAGGAGTCGCAGAAGTAGTTTCATGGCCTTAAAGTATGCTTGACAAAGAAAATTATGTCAGGCTTTAACTCGATGTAATGTTTCGAGATGAATAAACACTTTTGGAACATGGATGTGCGGGAAGCATTGTGCTCAACATCGGACTCGTCGATCCGCAGTAAGCCGCACATATGTGACACAACAAATTCCGCGATGGTAGTGCCCTATTCCTCAGTGCTATATCCCGTGACCTCCTAAAGCTGAAAGTAACCGTAACAATTGTGCTCTTCAAATGGGCTTTGTAGGCGAGAGGAGGAAAGCAATTTTGGCCTGGCCGTTGATACACGTGGTAGGTCTCCTGAGCCCGAGTCTCCTCAGTCGTTAATACTTTGGTCCTGTCACTGCACATCTGTCCTGTGCTGTAATAAGTGTGGCTAGAAATATCCAAACCTTCTCATGGCAGGGATGGAAGGAAAGAAGGGGAAGGGAAAGAACCGTCTGCGGCAACATCATCTGTTATTTTATTCGTGCAATTGTGTGCCATCAAAAATAGTCGTGGGTTATTCCAGTTGACATGAATTGTAAATTTTAGGAGGCGACTTGAGATTAGTAAAAAATCCGTCCTTCGCATCATTATTTCGCTTTAATTTCATTGCCTAGAATTTTTACATCAGTTATGCGATTTGCCAGATTAATTGGTATGGTCCACAAAAAACACAAAGCAGTGCACATCATTAGTGATTAACAATAAACGGAAATGATTCACTAGACCGAGAATGCATTAGCCAGGTCAAATAAACTGAGTGCTACATGGACAATTTGGTTCAATTAGGAGGTTACCGGAAATAGTTAATAGCCTAATCCAGTCTCTCTACTCTAAATGGATTCGGTTTTTAACTACTAACAGCATTCAAAGGGCCGGTTTTGGCCTTACTTCGGAGGTTCTCATGTTTTCCACTATTAACCGAATCTGCCTTTCTTTTCGCCTTTCCTCTGACTTATTCTCGTCTTTTATTGGAAATCTTCCTATCTGTGAGGCAAAAAAGTGCACTTGCTAGTGTTCCCGAAGTTGAGACGATGGATATCCAGACTCCATTCTTAAAGCCGATAGCAAAATAATATGGTTTCCCTAATCAAAAGCCAGTAACTTGGATGAATAACAGAGTTTGCTTGCTGCGCTTCGGTGCTTGGACCATCCAGTGCCATCCAGTGTAATCAGGAAATGGAGGTGGCAGGATACTTGACTGCAATGTCGGCAAATTATGCGCAGCCGTAACGCTGTGAACTGAGCCAGCCTCAGCTCTGGATCACAAGGTGGAAACGCTATCGCCCATTTATAGCGCACGACTGGCGAGCTTTGATACGGAAAATTGCCAATAATACTGACTTGCGATGTTGTGGGACGTTCAAAGAAAGCGCATCTTTAAAGAGTTTGTTAAGCCTTAAAACAACAATGAGACTGCTGTCTACTTTCGTGCTAATGAGCATCCCATTCTTAAAGCCTCACATGTCAGCAAAATTTGGCGCATTAAAATGTTTACAAATATATTTTACTCTAAGCTCATATAAAGTGGGCATACCAAAAAATTACAACAAAGTACTGGCATCCCTCACAGCGCTCAATGTAGGCAATCCGAAGGGTGGAAGCCTAGACCCAATCGAAGAGGGTATGGAAGTCGTTCAGTGTTAAATTCACAATGCGACTAGCAGGGTACTGCTGCGAAACATAACCGCTACATCCGTGGAGGAGAGCACGGCCTTCATTCAGGTCAGACTAGTTTCATGTTTCGCTCTCGAATTCTAGATACGTTTGACCGCAGAGAGACAGGTGATTTCGCACTCGTACAATAAGGTGTGCCTCACAGCGACCATTACACAGTGACTACATCGCAAACTTGGTTCAGGAAAGTGCTGCCAGCACAATTAGTAGACCATTGCTTGGGTCTTTATAATAATTTTATTAAATGCTTCTATAGCACAATCCAGCACGGCCGATCATTATTGTCTAAGAAATGACTCGAGTCACATATATGTGGCGCGATGGAGTGATTGCCCATTTTAAGTAATAATAACTGCTAATTTCAAAAACCAGCACAAAGTTTAGCAAGAAGAAAACGTTAGTGCCTCTAAATCAAAAATATTTGCTGTTGGGAGGCTGATGCGTTTGCGCATATGAGTCTGCCTCCACCGTGAAACGACACACAAATAAACAAATGGTTCGGCAATGCAAGAGCGCTTACGAATTCTCTAAAGGCAATTCGAATACCTCTATAGCCTAGTACCCAAGAGAGTCCATTTTCTTTTTTTCCCTTCAGGGTAAATTTAGGGGTCAAAATGCAAAGTAACTCACGTAACAAGCATGAGTAGAAATGACATTACGTGAATCATAAATTAAAACTGCGTGATTTGATAAAGAGCACGAAATTGCTACGTTCATGTATTGGCATGTCTCACCTATTTCAAGATTTTGCTTGTGACAATGTTGGTCGCAAAGCCCGCTGGAACGCACATTAGCTTGCGATTTGATGTAGCTTTTATTTTATTTGATATCTTTTTATAGCATTTCGTTATCACCTTTATATTTTTATTAATCGCGCCGCTAATACCTCCAGAGTCAAGGTCAAATTTCTGGTTGGTTAGCTCGACTGCACTTGTAGTTAGATTACAAGTGCCTCTGCTTTCCCGACTCAAGATAACACTAAAAAAGGATTGTTCCAATGTCCTCGCATGTTCCCAGTCTAGTCGATGTGTGAATGTGTCAGATAGCTTTCGACTGGATGTCATTGCAGTAATTGATGGAAATTATTTTAAGTCCAAGTAGGGTTGGGAGCCCGTGTATATGGTTGCAATCTTGCGAATCCAATTTTGATAATTTTATGAGGCTTTCATTATACTGGAGGAGCATACTTGTTTCTTCGCTTTTAGGAATCGGTGGTTATCAATGCCTTTTTATTTTCGTGAATGCATTGAAACTGCCTTTACCAAGCAGCGTAATATCGTCATAATTCCACAGGGAGATTGAACTCTGCCATGACGAACACACGTTTAGTGGGAGGTGATGTGTGTGCATATGCCATTTGCATGGGGTCCATAGAGTAGATATTGCCTACTCCTCTGCAGAATGGGACCTCGTAATAGTCATCGAAGTGTGGCACTGGGAGGTTGCGAGGCCTTTTGCTATAGTCGTGTCTCCATCAACGTCATTTATCGTTACGGTTGGACAATCTAGTAGCAGAAGGCGGAGGCACGAGTGCGGTTACTTCTTTCGAGGATTAATGAGGCATCCTGCTTCCAAATGCTTCACCTGAGTTGGTCCCTCTGGACAAGGTGGCAGCTGTACTAGTCATGCTAGTGTTCGTTATTTCTCCGACCGCGGCTTCCCTTTCTGGTTACTCTTGGGCTTCTACATTACGGCTTCCATTCTCCTGATGGGAACTGCCTTTTGTTGCCATGTACAGCGCATACTTTTTATTACCAGGTCGGTGTTAGCGAAACTATTGTTTGGGTTCAAAGCAATAAGGGCGATCAAAGACAATTAAGGCTGTGGTTTCTGCTAGAGCATTGAGGCTGTGGATTACTTAGCCAATGCAACCACTACTTCTGGGTGAGGCTGCTATACAGAAAAAAGCACACAAAGACCGTCGAGACATCATCATATGACTAAGGTGCAGGTGGTGAGCCCGCTGGAGGATGAGGAGAAGACAAAACAGGGTGCTTTTCTTTACAAACGCAGAAGAGTAATCCCATTATTATGATCGTGCAAGGCAATATTACGATAATGCAGAGATTTTCCTTCGTAACCTCGCGTCAAGTGTGTTTCCTGCTGATGCACTAGCTCCGATCAACTGTTTGATCACCACGCCATTTTGCTGCACAAGACTATCGCCAAACGAAATATAAAACGCTGCAAATGCCATTTGTCATTACTGCGTTCTGCTTCTCCACTCGTCTCTGCTTGGACGTGTCTGCGGATATTCCCAGCTTTTTAAACCAGTGGAATTCATTTTTCGTGACAGTAGGTGGCACCGTGCTGGACATGCGTGAATGGTTTGACGAAGATGGAGAAGGAAGGAAAATGATGCAGCTGAGCGACTATGACTGTGTCATTTTATATCTTGATCGCCCGGACTTCGAACATCGGGATTGTGGGCACCTGAATACCGTAGCTGATGTCCTCACGTCAAAGCAAACACTTGTTGTGACAGGCTCGATTTGGCAAACTTTGGATCTCCACCCGAACTTGGACTGCATACAAAAGATATTCGAGGCCGTAAATGGTTTCTACATTCGTCCTTTTTCCAAGTTATTTGATAGTTGTCGCATTTGGTGCAGCAGGTGACAAAGCAATTGGACGATCAACTCAGTGGAGATGGTACAGTGGACCTGCCTCCATGTCATATGGGGAAGAAGTAAAATCTTACACGCTCATGTATTTTCATGATTAAATGGCTCATAATGACATTCTATAGAGTGCTTTAAGGCTTTCACAATAAGCAATACACAATGATACTTAGTAAGCCCAACACTTATTGATGCAGTAAGTGGATTTGGAACAAAATTAAAGTGATTTGGAATTCTCGGACCGTAAGTAATGTATCAGCTTGGTGCTATTATCAATGTGGAGGTGTTTTAGTAGGCTGTGATGGTAGCCTTGTCCCTCAACATTCAACCGTTGCGTATAAGAATACGAATTCTCTAAGCATTAATAATTTTGGAATTCAACTTTAATGCATCAAAGGCTATTCGCTTACATTATGTGACTAAAGTAGTTGGTCAGAAAGAATTCTTGTTTGTGTAACTAGACATTACTGACTTCTTCTACTTTCCCGAGGACCGCCTCATCACATGTGTCGCATCTGGCGGCGTGTACTCGCAGACACCGCGACGCATATTTCCTGCCTCAACCTTTGCTGCTGTCCTCTCATCTTCCAATTCGACTTGTGAATCTACTCACCACTTTACGCTGGTATGTGTACATACTGAGTTCACGTTAAAGACCAAAGGATGTAGATTCTAAAATTGTACTACGTTGATTTTGCTTTCTAGTGACCAAATTTACGTTTCCCAAATGTTGCTCAGTTGAGAAGGCATCAACTTGAGATCGGTAAGCCTTACGAGTTATGATCCGCAGTCGCAAACATAATCAGGTTTTAAATCTGGACCAAAGCTAATCTTAAATCGTGTGAGTGTCGTTGAGATGGAAAGGCTTAATTACCGTGAGGTTGATCTTTTAATGCGGAACAGAGCAACGCATTCTTAGCAGGAACCCGATATGCATGTGTTAGTAAATTTACTAGTTTCCTTTGCTTGAGGTGTCCAATGTTTTTACATGCTCGTAGCTCAACTGCTTGTGCAAGTGCTATATGTTCAATTAGCAATTAATTTTAGAGTCTATACACCATTTTGCCGTCATGGTATCACATCATTAAGAGGTCATGAGCATTGGTGGTTTGAGCGAGAGTTGGGTGCGCGACAGGAGACCACGTCATTGTGCTATCATGTTCTCCACGTATGATTACGCATGTTGGCAGTACCTGGTTCATCTGCAGTCACAGCCACTTTTGATGGCCAGCTAGTCGGGTTTAAATTAGCTGCCGGCCAAATTGCTAAATGGCTGACTAGCCAAACCATCAACCTTAACAGCCAACTTCCCAACTGGCGAGCAGCTGTCACGGGTTCATTCGTTGGCATGGTAAGGTGTTAGAGGCCGTGCTTTCTTTCATACGTCATCTGAGGACACATACGCACTTCCAACATACACCAGAAATTTAGACCCCAAATAACAGTTGTTGGTTGAACCGAATCATGGAAAAGTTTGGGAACTAGGCAAGCAGTGTCGACCTCTCAGGCAGTGGCAATGTGCGTTCGTTGCAATGCTAAACTTGATTTGCGTAGGTCACACCTTCCGGGTGTGACATATCGGTGGCCACAGAATCATTCAGAGAACAGAGAATACCTTGCAATTTAGAAATTGCATTGTTTATCGTAAAGCAAGTGTGCTAAACATTGTGATGTGGTCAATAACGGCGAGGGTACGCATGAGGACGATGGTGTCTAAGTGTGTTTGTATGATTGTACAACCCTTCTACAACCATTATGTTCCACTACCACTACCAATACTGGACCACGTCATGAATGCGCAACACAATTTTCGACCAATGCGCTACATTATACTTTGCCGCATCCATTCGTTCTTTGCAGATGGTGCAAATACCGTCGGCGTTTGCTATTTCTGCAATCAGTCCTCTAATTCAGACAGCTTAATTCTTCATACGAATAGGCGGTATGCGTCTGAGTGGCTGCTAAATGGGTTGTTGTTGTATAGCTGACTCTATGGAAGGAATCAGGTTATCGAATTCAGTCTCAATATGGTATTGCTGGCACACAATTTAAATTGGTTGATGTCAGAATAGTAACTAGTTAAGAGCCGTGCAGTTAAGCGGGGTAGCAAGACTTGGAATCACAATTTCCACTTTCAGCCGAGGGGATTATGCTGGTAACGGATCAAGCAAGAAATAAGGTTGGACGTATCCTAACTCTTTACTGACATTGGCGGTGTGGGAAATTTAGGCCCTTCATCACCAAATAAGGAAAGAATTAGAAGCTTAATGTATCTAATTCAGTAAGCTTGACTTTTACAAACTCAGGAAATCATCCACAGAGGTAGCGGTTGATTGGTTGAGGAAAAAACTAGTAAGTGGAGGGATAAGATCAAAAGGGTAGACGACCTTTTAAAGGGTTCGCTAAACGAGGCACAAAGCCCATTGCACCTTGTATCCTGTCTATTAACTAAATAACCCGTGTCTAGGCGATCAACCTTTTCCTTGCACTCGTTGCTTCAAAAAGATTTTATGCACATCTCGAATCGTACTTAAGCTTAAAGCATGTTCTAGCAGGCTTCATTTTGACTGCATCCAGCTAGAAAATGCCGACCAGAGCTTATCTACACTTCGCTTCGAGATTCGGCTACTTCTGTGCCATTAAGATGATGCTCAGCTGAAGAGCATGGGGTGGTGGCGTAAGGAGGACACTGACCTCGACCGTAATTCCGAATACAAATCTCTTTGAAAATATAAAACCGAAAATGATTTTTTAAGCAATCACACAAGAGTTAGTGATATGACGAGCAATGAAATTGATAGCTAAGGCAAAGACTACGCATGGATTGTTTTGCTACCCAGCCACGTAGGTATGCTTGTGTACAAAGAATACACAATTCCGTGTTCCGGTCATTATAACCCTTATATTTTGATAAAGACGAGAAGGTGGACGTCGTGATTGCGCCATCTTCATCCAGACGGAACAGAAGGAAGCAGTGTGCTGACAGTGAGATGTGGTCAGTCTAATCGCTCCCACTGGGCTCGAATTGCACAAGCCCTAACATCGTTGTCACACACAATACCTGTGCTGGCATCTCACACTAATTAAGAGTTCTCTTTATCAGTCGATTGATTTGCTCTCCTCTTCTTATTCGTTTTAACCTTCTTTTCTAATTCAATCAACAAGGTTTTTATGCAATTCCGTTTCAGTCATCCAAATCGATCTAGGTGGATATTAGTTCGCAACGTCAAATCGTTCAAATTTTTAAGTTGAATCGACATCGAAAATTTGTGAATTCCTTGATGCCTTGGATTTGGTTAGACACTACAGGGATAATAAAATTACAAATGGAAATGTAGCAAAATATACATGCTTAAGCAGCACGCACAAGTTGCGTTAAGCATAAGGCCCTGCTGGACAGGCACCCCCACTTGGCAAATAACGGTGGCGGATAGTTCTGGGATTATGGTTATAATCAAGCACGGATAACTCATGAATGCTGGTGGCTTCTGTTTACCTTATAGCTAACCCTTCCTATTTCAATTATTCATATTATTCAATATCCATTGACTCATAATTCTGACCGCATTTTCCATTTGCAGTTGCACAAACGATCTGAAGACCACTTGCGATTGTAAACATTTTTTTCAAAATACTATAGCGTCCTGAGAGCAACGCAAAGACATAAGGTACAGCTTGACAATATGGACTTAGGATATGTCCAAACAATGACGGCGCAAAGTGCCTGTGACTTCCTGGACAATTAGAGTGGCAAAGAAAAAAAACGATTCTTTTCTTTCATTAGTTTCTTAGCTTTAACTAAAATTTCAATGTGCCGCATCACTTAAATCTATTCATCTGTATTTTGAAGCGCCGATATCAGCGATGCCTCAGAATAACTCATCCTTTTGGAGGCTAAGGTAATGCCTATTGAGCGTCCTTAGACGCGCCAATCTATGCTGTAGAATACACGGCTTTCCGAATTTTTATGCTGCTTCCTGGTAAAGGCTAATGAGAGCATATTCTTGCTGTGTGAAAGCGTTTTGCTTTAAGCAAGGTCTTCTTTGTTCTTCCACTTGGCTACTCATTAACAGAAAGTAGTCGAGTCAAAAAATTGCGTGACAAACATTTGCATCACGAATGTGGGTGCGTGGAACGTGGAGATGAGCTGTGCCTTGCCCAACACTCACAATCGGTTCTTTCATACCATCAGCAGATTATCTGTCGCCTAGTCTTCATCCAAGGGTCGGCAGGTCGAAGCGAACGATGATCGCAGTAGTCAGGCAGGTACTTAGCAACAGCTAATTAGAAGAGACACACGTCTTCACTTAATTCCTCGTCACTATTACTGCTGTGTGACCAAGCTAAGTTAGGTATTGCGTGAAAAGTTGGCATTGACATGCGCTTCGCCATCCCTTAAGATGCCTTCCAATCGTCTGGGTTGTAAGAGAACCTCTAGTCCTCCAGTACCACCATGAGCACTCTCCGTTGACTTCTTGATGCAGTTTAGCGTAAGAGTGCGATTTTACCGAGGGGGGTGGCAGTGTCCCTGCCATAATGCTTTTTTTCTGTTAAGAGCTCGTGCAGCTGCTTGAAGTGTCCACAGTACTGAATATTAATGCAAATTAACACACGTGCGCATTATCCGCATCAAGGCATTTTATTCAAAACATACCTTTGCCAATTCGGATCGAATCGAGATAGCAATGGCAAGGTGCGTTAATGTTCACCTATTTTCTAAAGCGGTGCAAAATGCACACTTCGCAGTCTAGGTTAGTTTAGCCAACATCTTAAAGGTGTGTATGTATACCTGTCCACGTCACGTCACGTCACGCCACGTCACGTCGCAGAGCACTTCAATATTCGAATGCATTATGCTCCGATAACCACAATCTAAAATCTGACAGGTTTTTCATTCGTGATGATAAAGTCCACTCAAAACCATTCCGTTTACATGACCGTACAGCCAGGCCTTGCGCGCATCCTTCCAAACAGATCTAAGTAGCACCTGAGAATCTTAGTTAGTCAATGGGCTTTGCCGATTGGCTGGGACTAAATGATGATCGCATGTCACGGAAAGGAGGCTTAATTTATATAGTTCGTGTCAGATTTTGCGTGGCAATGTCTCGGGTCGGTTCCATCATATCTGCACCCTTTGCATGACTGTCAAATCCATTTCGCATCCATGCTCTACTTAAAAGTTGCCGCAATTTACCATTAAGAATTCTGTTTTAGGAGGATTCAACAGATGAACGATTAATTTAAAACCTTCCTATTTAAGCTCTTGGTATCAAGCATAGTGTGAAGGACATGAACTTAATGGACTCGTGAGTCCAAGTCTAGCTACCCTGCTTAACTACACGAGTCCCATTTCCTTACTACTTCGAAGTTAACCGACTTAAAATATTTGCGAGCAGTACTATATTGAGACCGAATTGAGTGATCTAATTCCTTTCGTAGAGTCAATAATGCAACAATAACTCATTTAGCGTCCACTCAGACGCACATCATTTCATTTGCAAGAAGAAGCAAACTGTCTAGATGAAGGACTAATTGACGAAGCAGCAAATATTAATGATTCTTGCTCCTCCTGCGAAGAACGAATGAGTTTAGCAAAGTCTAATGTAGCGCATTAATCAAAATTTGCGTTGCGCAGTACTGGCATTGAGAGGTAATGCTTGTGGAAAGGTTGCGCAATCACGCATGCACCCGTAGGCTTCATCGTCCTCCTGCACACTAGCGCTGCCACTAGTTGCATCACATTATAAGGCACACTCACCTTACAATTTACAATGCAATCGCTCAATTACAAGATATTCCTTGTCCTCTGAACAATTCTGCGGTTGCCTATCTGTCACACTTGAGGAGTACGGGCCATTTTGTTAAGAAAAGTGTCCAACACCAATGCCTCTCAACGTTACAACTCGCCGTCCTTGTAAAAAACCGAACGCATATCGTAACTGTCTAAGAGGCTAACAATGCTCGTCTAGTATCCAAACGTGCCCAAGGTTGGTTCAGCCGAACAATTGTGTTACGCGGTCTTAATTCTTGGCGTTGTTGGTGCTTCGTATGTATCCTCAGAGGACGTAGAAAAGACAGCATTGCCTTTGACACCTCACTGTGCCAGTGAATAAACCCATTAGAGCTGCTGGTCAGGTGGGAGTTTAACTGTTCTGGTGGGTGGCTCGGCTGGTCAGTCATTTAACGATTCGGCCTACAGCTAATTCAAACTGACTGGCTTGCCATCAAATGTGACTGTGACTGCAGATGAGTCAGGTACTGCCAAATTCGCCACATCCTGCCGGTAATTGTACAAGGAGAGTACGATAGCTCTATGAAGTGGTCGACCACCGCACTACCAACTCACTTAAACCACCAATGCTCATGCTCTCTTGATGGTATGATACCATGGTGTGCAGACTCCAAAATTAATTGCGAACGGAACACAAAACACTTGCATGGGCAGTTGAGTCAGGCACATGTTGAAATATTGGATGTTTCAAGCAAAAGAGAAACTGGCGAACCAATTTCACAGGCTTATTAGGCTCCTGCTAAAAATGCGTTATTCCGTTTAGTATTTGAAAGGTCAAGCTCATGGCAATTAAACATGCCTCACCCATGTCCTCAGTGATTCCAGAGGAAAGTGCAGAGCACAGGCGACTAACACGGTTAGGCCGTATTTTGCTAATCAGTTGATGTTCGACACAGACTACCCAAAAGTATGCAAAAGTAAGGGCTCATGCTCCACCTTTTGCATCTCAATGACGCCCACACGATTTGAGGTTAGCTTTGACCAGTGTTACCCACCCCGCTTGCATGATTCTCTGTACTCCGTGCGCATTTAAAGTTATTTCCTACCATTCGCCAATTTGAGGTTGTGCGCACGCCTTTTGCTTCAGTAATGTCACGTCATCCATTTTGCCATCGATGAAGTAAATACTCGTAAGCAGCTCATTTCTTTCCATTTACTAGTTCTATTTTTGACCAAACGAGTTCATTTGATCCTCATCATCGAATCTGCACCATCTGTGGAATAGACTACGCATGCCGCGTATACCAGTAAATCTCGATTGACTGCCTTATGCGTGGATGTGAACCGATGAATACCGCTGGAATGAAATATGCTTAAGGAACAATGTTTGAATTAAGGCCGCATTAATGAAGGTAATCGCTTTATCCCAGAACCAACAATCAGTCTTCCCAGCCAATGCATCAAGCTTGTGTCATTGGACATTGCATATGTTGCGGTGACCTACTGTGCTCACACTTTGCGATGCTCTTCACTCTTCGTGATTTGTTCCGTACCTTATCAAAAGTGCCATGTGGCGCGTCTGTAGTCTCTCTGTCTTCTTACAATCAGCTTGCCTTTTGCTTACTAGTTTTCGTTCTCAACCAATCTACTGCTACTTCTGTGGATAATTATCAGAGTTTGCAAAAGTCAAGCATACTGAAGTTGATGCATTAGGCTTAGAATTCTATCCTTATTAGGTGATGAATTGCTTAAATTCCCCCACAATAGCATTTTCCGCTAAAAAATAACATAAAACGATAATTATTTGCATTGTTATGTAAAATTCAGGAAGAGCTCACACTAAATAACGGTAAGGTAACATACAGTTGGTTCAAAGGTGGAAGTGGTTTGAGAACTTAATGAAGGCATTTTTGACATTTAAATATGATTGATCGGAGGGGTCTGTTATGCGAAGTAGACAGAACAAAAGTGCCTTGTGACCTTTTTTCAGCTAACTTCAGTCTCCACACTTACGGCCATTTTCAAAGTCCTTGCACTCCACTTTGTTGCAGCACTCTACCGGAGAAGCCATCTGTACACTTGTTAAGTGATTCTGGTGGTACCATACGTAGTTACACGTTGTCACAAAATGATCGCACAAGTGTGCAGTGGGTGATCATGCATCAAGTGATGGAGAATAATTGGTACCAGCCAGCAGGTGAGATGGCCTTTAAATGTGGTTTGGGTCTAAAGGACCAAAATTTTGTGACGCCTTCTCACCATCATTGGGTTCCGTACGCATAAAGACCTACTGATCATTCTATTAATCCCTAAATGGGCCCCTAAAGTGCATGGTTTGTGTGGGCAGTAAATAAGTCAGAATGCCACCCAGTCGTATAACGGATCTAGTCGTGTCTCGTCTGCTATTTGACTTATTTGAGAAGAAGAAGTGAGAGTACAATCAGAGGAACATTTTAATGAGCTAACGATAAGTATATTTGGTGCAGGCAGCAAATCCCACTGCCCCTAAGCCATTTAACAAAATAATTGTCGACATTGTATGCAGCCTTCAGCTGTCTGACGAATCCGCACATTTCTCATCACTCTACAGGAATGACAAGTGCTCCAACATCCAGCATGCTTTTAAAGTCACGTTATTCGCTACTGAGTTGTTCAAAATGTTGATTGGCGTCACAAGGGTTGCCTAATATTGATTGTCTAGATGTCGTAACAAGCTTGGCAGCTGACAACAAGAGAGTAGTATAAAGTGGATGTTAGGATGGATAGATCAATGGGTAGCTGACAAAGGATTGGATAATTAATACGAGATTCGCTTGAACTTCAGTTAACATAAGCTGCTTTAACACGCACTTGATGGGTGGATAAAGGCAAAGAAATGGAGGCGTCTTGCATACGTGAAATTGATTGAGGTAGGTAGGCAACCCTTTAAATGATGATCTCCTCCAGTCATCCTTGGCAACGCAGTTGAGCATGTGGCTGGGAACAGGTGCATAAATATCCTGCAGAAGAGCACAGACAAAAGCCAACTCATTGCCTTATCTCTTGTCTACTGGTACTGTAGTGCATAGTATGGACGTTGACCTCGCAGCATAGATGTGTCACTTCGTGAGGTCATTCCCGAGCCTTATAGTCAGCGCACTAAAGGACTCAAAGCCTAGCAACGGAGGTCAATGCATGCTTACTCTTTGTTTGGCTGTTGTTGCGCGTCATAGCTCAAAATTCTACTGATCACGAGAAAGGAAAGCAACATGTGCAATGCGCGTAGAATTATATAAAAGCACGACCTCAAAACAAAAATTACTGGAAAGGGCCAATGTAGATTCAGCATACTTCCTTCGTTGTTTGCGCATTTGCATCTTGCCGATAGCTCAGGTCAACTTCGGATGCGTAGTAGTAGTAGTAGTAATAATAGTGGTAGTAGTAGTAGGTGCCTGAGGTAGCTGGGTTGGAAAGAAGTAATAGAAGTAGGTACTGGATGGCCCACTACGACTACTACTAGAGGAGTGTAAGCAAGAGAAGGTAATTGACATGTCCAGCGTGCAGGAAAAGCGGCACAAATTAAGGAACAAGATTAAAATTCTGTGGAAGGAAAAAGAAAATTGAAAGGGAAAAATTAAAAGGGCAAAAAGGAAAAGCTACGTGTAGGGCCTGTCTAACTGCCTGTCCTGGTTTTCTTTCTGTTTAGGAGAAGGGCTTTATCTCGCTGCTAGCTGGTGCGTGTGTGATAATAAAGGAAGGGGAAATAGGCTTGGTAAATGAGGAAGAGAAGGTAGGAAGACTTCTGCGGTGAATACATGAATAAATGGAAGACGGAGGGGATAGGAAAGAGGAGTAAAAAAGGGGAAGAGGAAGAGAACATGATGCCTACGACAAGAAAATGGGAGAACGGCGAGTGTGTGTGTCAATGAAGTAAGAGCGTGGAGGTAGGGAAGGAAAGGAAGGAGCGGAGGACGCAACGCTGGATGATGGGATAGAAGGGAAAAGGCAGAAATGTGATAGGGATATGAAACGGCGTAGAAGAAAATGTACGCTAACAATAAATGAAAGAAGGAAGAAAGGTAGAAATTATCGTTTGTCACCTATGAAGGGCATTTAAAAAAACTGGTTAGAAGAATAAAAGAAAAGATCAGAAGACAGAAAATGTTATGCACTTAATGGATTTAGGTGAGAGAGTGGAAAAGAGGTAAGGAGAAAGTGAATAATTAGGTGTGTCACATACATGCAACGGTGGGTAAAACGATGAATGGTTAAAAAATAGTGGAAGAGCACTTGATGCGTTTAACGGCATAAATTAAATAGAGAATAGGTGTATAGCTTATTTCTTTAAAACATTTTGATTCTTCTTTTTAAAAACGAGATGCATTGAAGGAACGATTTGTGGCAGTGCGGTGCGGCGCGTAGAACAAAGATAGTAGTGGAAGGCAAGAGGGAGTGGAAAAGAGGGAAGGAGGGGGCCATTCCCTTTCCGGTTATATCTGTTACGCGCAAAAAGAAAACAAAAAAATAAAAGAAGAAAATATGTAAGGAAAGGGAGAAAGAAGGGACGAAAGAAAAAAGGGATATTGATAGCTAGCGGAGGGAAGGTCACTAGCCTTGATGGTGGTGGAGGAAAACAGGCAAATGTAGGATAGCAAATAAATAAATGAATTCGCGCAAGTAAAAAAAAGGAAAGAAAGGGGACTAAGAAGGAAAGAAAGGAAAACCTGTCAGGTGGTGGAACTGTGACTGCCAGCGTGTGTCACACATATGTGACGGTGGGTAGGTAGGTAGGGTGAGGTGAACAAACAGTGAATTTGGAGTCAATATGGCCAAGTACATGGCTTATTAAATAAAGAGTGTTCGAAAGCTTTTTTGGCAAGTGCTGCTAGATTTCGTTAGGATAGAATCTGCTATAGAAAGGAAAGTCTTGAGGACGGAGAGGAGAGGAGAGAGTGGCTGCTTTAAGTTGATTGACAGGGCAGTAGTTGGATCAAAAATGACGTCAACTAACAATCATTTCTCGGTTCTACCGGTATTAATTGCAGCAAAATCCGGATCCAAGAACAATTCTCAGGTCACTAAAGTGGAGCTAAATGATATCCGAGGGTACATAATCACGTCATCTGACCTTGAATCAAGGTCTAGTCCCCACCCAGGGGTACGCTGTGACATCATCTGACCTTAACGTGCGTATAATCCCAGCCCTAGCTGCTATTACTACGTAACTTGTACATTATCATAGCCTCTAACCTGCTTTGGAGGCCTATTATTGCGCAATCATACCTTGAATTGGACCGGAGCTCCATCTAGTGGTCTATTACTACGTAAATTCTGTACCGGATTGAATCGGCACCATTTTATGACCTTTTATATTATTTGTTTGCAAATTTTAAGATAATTTTATTTTGAATTACAGCAAGATTTTTGTAGTGGTATTTAAATGCGTGACTTTTTGCTTTGAATTTCGTATTCTTTTTTTTTTGGTAAATAATTATTTTATTAATTGTTTCTAATATTTTAACAATTCTATGTTGTAATTTTTCACTTTGTTTGCATCTTGTTTTGCTTAAAATTCATTTCTACTATCACCTTCTCTATTCAGTTTATTTCGCTTTTAAGTTAACCCTCTTTGCTTTGCCAGGCCGTTCGGCGACCTCGTAGGTGCTGTGCTGGTCGCCTTCGTGCTTGTTGAGTTAGGCGCTGTCGAGGGATAATGTGAGTTCTTCCAGCTGTCGTCGCCCTACTCTGCGTTTTTTTTTTTGCATTGTTGTGCTGTTTTTGGCTAGCACTTTTAGCCGCATTAATTCAACAAAGTGCATATTTCGCCTGCCACTTTGTTCTTACGTGCTCGACGCAGTTGTTATTGGCCTTGATTTTCGGGGAACTTGCGATTTTATTGTTAGTGCTGAATGTTGTACTAGTGCCTTTCTAATCGGTTGGTTGGTTATTTTGTCGGTTCCCTCTTTAGATGCATAAAGTTTATTAATTTGTGTATGTAAATCATATCTAATTTTCCCGGTATCGTAGGGAGCGAGACTCGTTTAAATAAGACATTCGCATTTTGGGGTCCCCTGTTGAACCCGCCCAGTTTTCGCATTACTTTTCGAAGCCGGTGCAATTATCTGCCTAACTTTTGAGCTCCTTTCCTTATTTTTGTTGTTTTAAAAGTCGCTGCTGTAGTTCATTGTCTGTTGGTATTGCGGTTCCCACCTAGTGCGACTAACACGGATTTGACTAGCAAGGCTTAGTTTGTAAGGATTGGAAACCTCCTGTAGAGCCTGTTCCTTTTCGCCTACAGAGACTGTCTTCATTTGTAGTAAATGTCAGACAAAAACCTTTTAGCGCACCTTTGTTTTCATGTCGCTTTTAATTTTTTTAGATTAACTCATCATTTTTGCTATTTCCATTTGTTTAAATTGCTATCTTAGATGGACATTGGCTATGGTTCAGTGTATTACGTGGCTTTGTTGCGCACATGTCATGCCAACAGCGCTGTAAAGAACTTGCACTGTACTTCGGCGGCCATTCTTTGCTCTGTTCTGCTCTGCTGGGTAGTCGTCGCTGAAGTCGTTAAAATTTGGATACGGCCTACTTGAGTGGTAGGGAGAATGAATTCGCAAACCTACAGTTAACCGTAATTATGTGTGTCTTGCTGTTTTTAACTTGCCTATTTCGATGGGATTGATGTCTTCCATTGCTTGCGGTTTCCGATTATTTGAATTTGCACAAATTGATGACAATCGAATGGAGATGATTTCTAGGTTAATGGCAAAGTAGTAGGTGTACTCTGCTTAAAGCATTTTCTCTTTACAATATCTTTATTCGTTGCCTGGTTGTTTGCGTACGCTGCTGTGCTCCGCTGAATAGCCATCATTCGTGGATGATGTTTGAGTGGATGTCTTCGGCTGCTGCTTGCTTTGTTTTTTTGCATAGGGAGGGGGTGGTTGACCTACGCTTACCTGCCACTTGCCTCGTTGCTTTCCTACGTAGTCGGGTGATTAAGTTCTTAGGCGTCTGTGCTTGTGTTCGTGGTGTTTCCAGTAATAAATTGGGGGCAGTCCTCTAGCTTCTGTAGTTCTTGCCTTCATTCACTGCTTATGCCAATAGTTGAAGCAGTCCAGATATTCTCAAGAAGCTTGTGCTACTGCTAAGTGTTTTGGTTTTTTCGTTAAGAAAAAGGTGACTAACCTACGCTTACCTCCTACTTGTTTCGTTATTTTCCTAGTCAGTTGGTGTGGAGAGTCGCGCGGGTCCGAGGTGTTTCTATTAATAATTAAAGGGGATTCTTAAAAGAGGTTACTTGTGTTACTATGCTTCGTCGGTTCCCACTGCGGGCTGTTCGGGCGCCTTCGCCAACACTCACGGAGACTGAAGCAACCCATTTATTCATATTGCGATGCGCATTGCCACTTCCATATGCTTCCTTCAAAAGAGAGAGCTGTTGACCCGCATTCGCATACCACTTGCTGTGCTTTTGACGAATGTCCTTTCTTCTCCCTTAAAGTACTGCGTGCCAATCAGCTCATCCAGCTATCCACCTATACACCGAACAATCGGCCTACTCATCAGTCTCCTGATCCATCATTCCAACTCAGTACTTCCTACCCTTCTCCTTCTTCTGCCTTCTCACTCTAATTTACTTAGCTGATGTATGACGTGTGTCCTTGGAATGTATACGCCATCTACCGGTCTACTCCCTTTGCGGACTTCCTAAAAGTGCTGCATTCACGAGAGTTAGAAATGCTTGAACTTTGGGTTTCCTAGATTAGACATCTCTATTCCCTTCCCTCTCTTCCTTTTACTTCCTTCTTTCCCTATCCACCTTCGTGGCGAGTGTTTCTAGTAGAGCTTGCTTCTATCCCTGTTACCCACATCAATCGGCTTTGAGTGCTGTGATTACTGAGTCTAGGGTTAGAAGAGTCTAGTCGAGGCATTAAAACCGTTCCAATGTAAGCATAAGCCTAAGCGATCAGTGAGCTTTGGTCGTCTTTTACTCCTGTCCCCCCATTCCTGCGCTGTTGACTGCTATGTCTTCAATTCCTTTTCATCCACCCGCAACCCAGTCGCATGATGATTATGATGTCTCCATGGTCTTTGTGTACATTTTGCTGTCAAGCGACCTCATCCAGTATTAATAGTAGTTGCATCGCCTAAGCTACCCACAGCCTCATTTCCTTAACAAAACCTCAACTTTAACCCCCTTCCATCGCCTTTACTGCTATGAATCCGAACAATAGTTTTGTTAACAATAATCTATTGACAAGAAATACACACCGTAAGTAATATCAAAAAGTATTTTTGATCAGAGAAATGGAAACTGTGATGCAGCCGTCGAAGGATAATCAGGAAAAGAGCCAAAGTCGGGCTAATAACGAACACTGACATGCCTAATACAGCTACCACTTTATCCAAAAAACAACCTAGGTGTCGCATTTGAGAGCAGGACGCCATATTCAGCATCGGAAGCAGTAACTGCACTCGTGCCTCCGCCTTCTGTCTCTGGATTGCTCCAATCATCGCGATGAATGGCATGGATAGAGAACACGACCATAGCGATAGGGCCCGCAACCCCTCAGTGCTGCACTTCCGTGCATATTACGAAGTTTCATTCGGCGAAGGGGTGGGCGATATCCATTCAGTGGCCACCATGCAGACGGCGCCTACACATGCATCATCTCCCATTGAACGTGTGCTCGTCATGGCATGGCTTAGTCCACTTGCAGGGTGATAACGATGTCGCGATGCTCGGTGTAGGTAGGCTCAACCGTTTTACGAAGACGCGCACGCATTGACAAACACATAATCCTGAAAGAGGAAGCATAAGCATACTTCTCCCCTGTAACGACAGCCCCACAAAAATATTCAAAATGGATACAGGGGCTATCAACTCAACCTTGACTTTGAATGATTCTTCCTTTTGCTGTAATGACATGCATTCGACAATGCTCTGACATATTTACACATTGACAAAAATTTAAACGAACGAGGACGTTAAGTCAGCTTATTTTCAGTGCTGTCTTTAGTCGGAAAGGAGAAGACACTCTTTTTATACGATGGCTGGCCCGCAACTGCTGGTAAAAATAGCTAGATGCGCAATCAAGCGCACCAACCATAAATTCGGTCACGACGTTGGAAGCATTATCGAAGCGTTTAATAGAAATTAAAAGGTGATGCAGAGATGTTTTACAAAACTATCATCTAAAATAAAAGCAGCACTAAATCGCAAGCAAAAGTACGTTTCGATAGACTTTGTAAGCCAAAATTGCAATTATTAAAACTTAAAGGGAATTGAAACATACAACTACATACTTGTAGCCAACTTGTGCTGTATTTAAAGTACGCCTACTCTGATACTATAAATGAGGGCTGAGTGAAGCTGCTGGCAGTGAAGGAGCCTCTTCCGATACCCAGGGTTTTAGCCAAATTCACCAGATCAGATGCCATGCGCAGTGATGTAGCCCATGCTGGCAGATGTTGGCCAGACGACGATTACTTTGAGAGCCTTTGTAAGGGAATGCTGAAAAGTAGTAAGGAAAGTTCTGCCTTATCAGGGCAATGCTGGCGGCGGAACACACCTATGAAGGTGGCAATGAAGACAGTCATTTTAAGTGTCCAAAAGACATTGTGCATCGTCTTTTAGCTCTTCGTTTCGACTTGTTGTCACCAGTGCCAGTGAAATGACGCATCGAATGCGTCTATCACTGGCTTCAGACCCGACTTAAATGTGACGGAAGGTGTGTGTGAGGCGACTGCTTAGTAAGTTCATGCGAATCGTTTATTTGTTGTAGCTGACTTTGCTCTGCATAACCCAGTGCATCAAAAACCAACTGCACTTTGGCACTGCCGCACCTGCTTGCAATAATGATGAACTACACGCAAAGCGATGGGAGATTCATAACGGTGTCATGCGAAGAACGGTAAAAAGATTACTTTTGGCTTTAAACGTGTGATTGTGAAGGCGTATAAGTGGGTAGCGCTTTAAAATCCACCCTCATTTTCGGCCAATTGCCGTCAGTGTCACGTCCTAGTGCTGGTGCGATTGCTACAGCCATCAGGTAAGGTGTCTCGTGTTACGACATTAGTGTCGGTGGTAAAATGGTGCGGTGTGTGGCGAGGTGAAGTGGGGATGCGAATCTGCCAATGGGATAGTAGACTAGGGGAAAAGTGAAGCGACTTACCATAGTGCTTTCAACTGTGACGAAAAGGTGTGCAGCAGAATGGGTTAGGATTATGTTCGCATCAATTTCAGGCAGCAACGAACGCTCCCATTCGAAATAAATTCCTACCAATTCTTCTTATGGCTGACGTGCCCTTTTAGGATAAGATTATCTAATTAAAATTTTTGTTGATTAGGTTCCTTTCAGATCACTAATTCGAGCATCGTACTACAATTTTAAGCAGAAATTAATTTTAGAGCAAATTCAACTTCCTTTGCTTGAGTTACATCGCGTGCAAGTTAGGATAACAGCGAGGAGCATGACCTTACGAATTTAGCAGTTTTGACACTCGCAACTCTACTTTACAGTCGTCCTCACATTTTATTTGCTAGCGAGAAGAGTTCAAAAGTAGCAGGGGAGAGCAGGCATACACACAGCATCAACCCATTGCGGCATGCCACGCGATGCAACCCTTTGATGTACAACGCTGATTTGTGGCTTTTGTGAAGACACCTCTCTCTGGACCCTAACATATGCAGACATAATGGTTTGGCGGATGAGGCAGCAAAAAATAACTTGTGACTACATTTCTGTGTAGGTATATTTGCAAAACTAAGGTGGGAAGACAAAAGTTATATGCTAATTTGTGATCACCATCCTTTGTCCTCGACTTACTTTTAGTGACGAAGTTGTGAAAGTGGGGCGAGTGGACGAGGATGGTTTTGCAATCAAAGAGCCGCAATTTTTTGAATAAAAACATAATGTTCATTTATTTTTTTGAATCCCTTTCAATTTTTTCATTTGTGATTAGGAAGGGAATCTGATGCTAATCAACCTCAGTTCCACGCGATCTGCGGTACTGGCTAATCTTTGCAATTATGAGAAGCCAAGTCCCAGTGTCCTTGCCGACGCAGATGGCGGCACGACGGCAGCTGTGGTCTGAATCAGGCTTCTGACTTACAAGGCCAAAGATCATATCTCATCGCGTCGATGCATTCCTTTCAGAGTACGCTAGTATTAGTGAACCTTTTGATTCCCTTCTTTCTTCTCCTTCTCTGCGTATTCTATGATGTAATTGATATTGAGCCAAAATAGGAAAGCGCATGGAAAAGTGACGTCTGCTACCACGGAACCACCCAGAAGGAGGATTGCTGTGCAAAGTCGACACCAGCAGACGCCACTGTTAGACACAACGCGACACGCGCAAACGATCAATTTACGCATATGTCAAATGCGAAGACGTCAATCACAAACTCAACTGCCAGACGTGCTTACGTACGCATTTCAAAGCCTTTTACCACTCACCTTTCTTCTCCGCCTTATCCTTGCTTCCATCACTCAGTTCATTGCCAGCGTCTTCACCTCCTTTTCCTTTCCTTTTCATCCTCTACTTTTGCCTTTACTTCACCCCGCTCTCCTTACTCTCGTCGCCTTCAACCGTGGCGAAGACGTCAAGGAACTAAAGCAGTTGAGGGTAAGTTGCGCTATTATCCATTCCTCCTACTACTGCTTCTCTTTCTCCTTCTAATCCATCTTACCCTTTTCTTTTCTACTACTTTAGCATGCTGCAATTCAAAATTTTGCTAACAGGTATGCCAGTACAATATACACCTCAAGGTAAAAAGCGAGAGCCAAATGATTAAAGCGTGCTATTAGGTAAGAATGCATTTTGTCACCACAAAATCAAGCCCTTCCTGTTGCACTTAAAAGCGTGGCTATAGGAGCAGGTAGATGAAGGCAAATAGAAGTAGTAGGAAGCGGAAGCCAAATCGGTAACAATGACATTTGTCTGCCTCTTTCTTCTACTCAACCTCCTTTTCCTCTCCTCACCCACCAATTCCTTCGTCCACTTCAGTTAAACAAACGTGTTACTTTGCCACCATCCACCAGGTACAATGGTCACCCTTGTCTTCTCTCGTGTGAAGAAAGAACACGCGTAGATACATAATTAGGGAGAGCCATCAGGAAGTCACCTTCGTCAGCTCTGTAGCAATATTTAGGGGTACGTCGCCAATTCCCTCCATGCAGGTATGCCTTGTACCACTTTGTTCATCTCATTTCTTATGTCCCCCTCGCACGTGATTGCAAATGGCCTAATTAACAGCAAGAGTAGGAGCAGAATCAGGAGCAGATGTAGTGAAACAAAAGCAGTGTAGCTCCTTGGGCAAAACTAGGCCTAGCTAGGCCGGACTATACTGGACTAATACAAATACGGGTGGAGTGGCCACGTATGCCTGATTATGACAGTCCGAATCCGCCTAGTGCAACTGCAGGCTACATGCGTTGGGGTCTTTCTCTTCCACCTGGCAGGTATTAGGGTGCAGTGTACACATGCGGCAAGAAGGTCTGGCGACGTCTTTGAGATGGTGAAGCGGAAATCCTCTTGCATCCGCCTCCTCTCACATGCCCCACTCCAAGCCATTTTTAGCAAGTCACTTCTTCTTTTCTGTCTCTCATTTCACTACATGCGCTCTTAAGCACCACGTCCTGCATTATGTCTTATCGCTTATGCTTCACTTGTTCAAATTCTAGCAGATGGAGGAAAGAGTGCTGCTTGCAAATAGTCTTCTATTGGCCTTCATTTTTCAAAAACAGTGATGCTAAGACGCCTCACGCATCTGGCTTCCCCACTCTTCTGCTACTTTTACCTACGATTAGGAATAGAGGACTGAGTGAAGCTGGCTGCGGGGACAATGCTGACGTCTCTTCACGGGCCTTCTCCTGAGTTGAAGGGGTTAACAGATTACAAAGGCGAGTGGAGGATCAGAGAAAGTAGGGCGCAAAGTCAAGATTGCGACGACTAATTTGTGTATGCCGCGGGCAGCCATCTGCAGTCTTAGATCGCTTCGAACGCGTCAGTTACAAGGGCATGGATTTGGCGCGAATCCTCATTCAATGGAAACCATTGGTTAATTGCCTCTTTGGAAGTCCCTTTAAGCCGATCATCTTTTCCGTAAGGCTTCAAAAAGATGTATAGGGTATATTACAGCTATCGTGCCACTTGCATTAGTATCAAGTTGTTATATGCGAATTTGAGCCTAGAGAAAAGACAATGGCTACTGTGTTGGTCATCCTTCTTGTATGTTCTCAAATTCCTGCCAAATTTCTTAAGTGACGACATGGTTCTTGAATGCCTTAAAGCAGCCCTGGATTAATTTACCGACAATTCAAACATCAAGACAACCATATTCTCTTCAAATCGTTAAGTCTTTGACATCTTTACTTACGAAGTGACTTTCAAGCATATTTGAAAGCTATCTGAATTGTCCGCTTGTACTAGTTATCCCCCATCACTTGGCACGCGATCACCCACAGTGCACTATTGTGATTATTTTGTAAAACATGTAAAACATGCATCAAGTGTGTAGATGAGTTGAATCAGTAAAGTGCGACATCAAAAAGAAGTTAGAAGACTTCAAAAATGGCAGTGGAAGTGGAGATTGAAGATAGCTGACGAGAAGTCGTGGGGCACTTTCGTTCGGTCCACTATGGACACCCGACCCTTTCAATCAATTATAGTTGAATGTGACAAATATTATTGTTGAGTTCCTAAATCGCTTCCAAATTTAACCCCATTGCGCTTTAATTTACCGTTATTTGGTGTAAGCTCTTTATGAACCTTTGATAACGATGCAAATAATTATCGCTTTTTGTTATTTTTACGCAGAAAATGCTAATGTGAAGAAAATCAGGCCCACCAGCATCAAACAAAGAAGAGTTATAAGCTCTACGCATCAATCTCAGTAAGCTAGACATTTACAAACTCAGGAAATTATCCAGAGAAGTAGTGGTGGAATGGTTTAAGAGACAGCCAATAAGCAAAATCTAGCCTGATTGCAAGCAGGCAGAGAGACTTTAGACGCACCACAAAGCATTAATACATAAGTGCTGAATGAAATACGGAACTGAAGGGCATCGCAATGTTTAGGTACAGTCCGTCACCTAAGCGGCAACCCAATGCCCAGAGACCCCAGCGAGGTGTATGGGCTGAGAAGACTTCTGCTGTTGGCTTTAAGATAGTTCAACTGCCTTTACTTGGACGGCTTCCTTTCAAATGTTGTTCCTTAGGCATAAATCAGTCAAGCGGGTTTCGCCCGTTCGCATCCATGCATAACACACTCACCTACTCAATCGGAACTTCTCGGTACACGCGACACGCATAGAATATTCCGCAGTTAGTACCGATGCCACGACGCTTACAAATGAACTCATTTGGCCAAAAATATAAGCAGTAAAAGGATAAAAAGCTACATGCTTATCTTTAGGCACAGCAAGGTTAAAAAAGCGTACGCACAACCTTATTTTAGAGGTTAGAAAAGAATTACTTTAAATGCGCATCCTTGTGTACGAAATAGAGGGATTGGTGCGAGATGGGCAGGTGGAAAGGGGTGGGATCCGCAGAAGTGGTAAACAATGCGACGCAGACACCCGATCGGAGAAAAAGGCAATAAATGCTAGGAAGTTGAGCAGTAGTGGAAATCACAATGCAAGTTGTGGTGATTACAACGGAGAAGATCGGTGTGCCGTGATGGTCTATAACTCATCATCATCTCAGATACCGACGCGGAACTAAAGTGCTCTACATCATTTCATCTATGCATAAAATGAAGAGCAGACACTCTGTTGAACGCTTTGGAGTCTAACAACACAGGATAGTGCCGATGACGAAGCGTCACTCAAGGACCTTTGAGTTTTGGCACAAGACCTTCGAGAATGGCATCACAAACAGGCTCGATTTGTAGACTACAACCAGTCAGGTATACCGAATAAACTCGTTTAGCAAAAATGCAGCTAGCAGAGAAATACTGATCCACGTGCTTTACTTTAAGTTCAGTGAGGTTAAAGTGAATGTTATGCCCTTGCTTAATGGAAATCGTGCACAAAACTTCAAATTGGAGGTTGGAAGAAAATGACATTAAATGCGCATCCATCTGCAGGAAACACAGACTTACGCCTCATATCGCTTATGAGATTAAGAAGATGCACAAGCTTTACGAGGGTCCGCTCAACGAAGCACAAAGCACTGGTTGAGTGAGTTAGTCATAAAGTCACGGGGCCTCTAGACCACAATGCATCGCGTAAGTCTGTGTTTCTTGCATGTGTAGGCGCATTTCAAGTCATTTCCTTCTCACCTCCAGTTTGAAGTTCTGTGCTACTTCAAATTAGGCAAAGGCATGGCATCTATTTAAATCTCACTAAACGTGGCTTAAGACAGTTTGATCAGCAGTTTCTTGGTGCCAGTTACATTTATTACTAAACGAGTATTTGGTCCACCCAACTAAGTGTATTCCACGATCGGATCCTGTTTTGGTTGTCGGCTTCGAAGGCCTTTCGCTAACAATTAGAGGACTTTGGTTGACGCTTTCGTTATTGGCACTAGCATTTGTTGGTAGCGCCTGATTCGTTCAACAAAGTGTCTGCTCTTCATTTTTATGTATAGACGAAATGAGGTGGCACACCACAGTTGAGCGTCCGTATCTGAGGTGATAATGCGTATTAGACCATCAAGACACATTGCTCTTCTCCAGTGCAATCACCACAGTTTGTATTGTGATTCCCACTATCGCCTAATTTCCTCACCATCGGTTGTCTTTCTCTTCGATTGGGTGGCTGCTTCGTGCAGTCTATGATTGCTGCGGATATCACCCTTTGCACAAAATATTTTTATTGCAAAAGCAATGACGTTCCATTATCGCTACACTTTGCATTCGTTTTGTAAAATTAGCAGCTGTTGTCACTTAAAATAGGCAACTACTCCATTGCGTCACACATATGTGACATGGATCACTTCTTAGACAATGATGGTCGATCATGCTGCATTGTGCCACAAAGGCATTAAACGAAATTAACATGAATGGCCACAGTCGTGATCTATTTATTGTGCTAGCAGCATTTTCCTGAATCCAACCTGTGGAAAGCGGCTGTGGAATGGTCACTGGGAGGCACACTTTCTTATACGAATGCGAGATCTTTTGCTTCTTCGCAGATTGCATTTTCCCTTTGGTGGCACGACCTGAAGACGAAGTCAGTGAATACTTACCACCTCTGTGCCTCAAAGGAACCATTCATAAACTTTGCAGAGACTTTACAGGAAGAAGGGATAAAAGTAACGGGGTTGGGTTAAAGGTCGCACTGCCATCCATTTTCCACATCAACGTATCCTTCGTTAGTTAAGAACAAGTTTACTTTTAAACATGTGCAACGGATGATAAAAGTACACTCGCTGCGTTATTATTAGTTGTACAGCTGGAAGAAGGAGTGTTTAAATGGCTACGTGAGTGAGGCGGCATGCGATTTAAGGACCACGACTAGGCAAAGTGATAAAATTTTAGCCCTAAAAATAAAGGACTTAGTCTACCTCAGAGGGCGTAGTCAATTTTCTTCCACCTACTTCTCACTTCGTATTGCACTGTTTGGCTTACAACCCACCTCCCCATCTCATTCTCTACACCTTCTAGGGAGGTCCTCTACGTGGCGGTCCACAATGGCAAGTAAGAAGGTGTACTTCTCTCCCTGCCCTACATTGTGTATATCATTGATTAGTTTCTCCCTTCGTCCTTCTAGCTAATCGTCTTGAAATAGGTACGAACGTATACTTGTGTGTGTGTGCGTGTGCTTGGATATGCAGGTCTGCTGGCACAATTGTCCCACCTTCCTCTCCCTGTGTGACTTTGTAGACTACCAGGTACACAGCCTCATCGTGGGCCAAGTAAGCTCTCCTACGAACATTCTTATGCTGTCAGGTCGGTTGGTTATTCGGATGGTTGGTAGGCTGGTTAATTTTAATTCCTTATTTGTCACTCACTTATGTCATGCTATTTGCCTCCTGCTTCTTCCGATTGTGTCCCTTGCCCTTCCTTTTCTGCCTTCTTTTCTTCCTCTTTTTCTTTCTTCAGGTCGAAGGGGCACATCACGGAGTGATGTAAGGAGCAGCGACGGCATGCACAACGCTTACCACGGACGAAGCCAAAAGCGTCGCAGTGGGTTGCGGCGAGCTGCCAACCGTGTGGCGATGGCAACGGGCTACCTGTGCCTATGCAGCAAAAGGAGACTTGGTAAATGAAGTGATACCATGAGACAGCTTTCAAATCCGGCACTCTGCTGTTGTTGGAGTCACAATTGGGCAGTTCATGACGTTAGACGGTGAGCATTCTAAGAACTTCCATCCCACATACCCTCCACTTTCCATGCACTTACACGGCGCTATCCCCTCTCCTTGCCTTTCTCTCATCCAACTACGTCTTCTTGAGCACTGCACCATGCGCGTTTTATTGGTCAATGGCATCCACTTCAATGGACACAGCCTCCCGTGTCACAGTCCATCACTGTGGTTAGGGCCGTAGCCTCGCATGTCCAGATTGTGGGATTACATTCAGTGAACCTGACACACGGCAGTGATACACAGCATATTCGTGGCAGGACTTCAAACAATGGCCATGGTCCATTCTTCTACAACCAAGTCGACATTCATTTGCCACACATACTACTCATGCCTTCCCTCCCAACCCCCATCAATGTTAGGCGTTCATGGCGGGACGTGTGTCACGGTGGTGGGTGGTTAAGTGGATAAATGAATGGATGGGTGAGTAGGCAAGCGATCGGATCTTAGTCTCATTGACTCAACAACGAGTCTCGCTAAGAAGCGAATACGACACCAACATTGGCGAAGCAACCGCAGTGGAAACAGTTGGCGAAATAGCAAAGAATGACAAACATTTGCATTAGCTACGTACTCTACTGATGGCAAAGACATGAGGAAGCAGTAGATTGAGTGGAGTTGTTGGCTGGCGAGTGTATTGAACCAGCCTGCCCGCCTGCCTGCTAAGAGTATAACGAATTTGATTCCTATCAATATTTCTACGGATCACAACTTGTCACCTCACCAAATCTGCCTTGCTGATATGTCAAACGGGAACGACAGCCAAATCTGCCTTAGAGCTACTAATCATGCCAACACTCTTGGCCTCGTTACATCGCGCTGCAAAGTCATTAGAAATTCAAAAATCGAACCACGCTTCTGCTCATTATACCATGCACTTACTCGCCTCACTTTATTCGCTTCCTTCTCCCATGTGTCTTCCTGTCCATAGAGAGAGGTGAGTCCTTTCAGCGCATGGTAAAGGATGTCAGACATGTTCCACTATCATCCCACCCTTTTACCAACATGGTGGTGGTAAAATGACCTATTTCAACCTGTTGAGGTGAAAGTACTTAATAGCATAGAAGTAGCTTTATATTTGGAGTAAAAAGAAGGCGAAAGAGCCTGGCTGCATATACACTACTTGACACGCATGTGTAGAGTTGAGGAAATTGAATTTTGTTAATGGGTTGTGTCCTTAATCAAAGAGGCATAAATGAACGCAAATTACAGCAAAGTGGTTTAAGAATTTTTGCATAGGTTGGCAGCGATTAGTCTCTAATGTAGCCGGGATTCTGATTCGCCTGAGAAGACACGAAACAAAAAGACTCATTATACGTAGTGAAGCATTCAAAAACCAACAGATGAAGAGGATGACTAGTCCGCTTTTCGGAGTCAAAATCACGTATCTACTGACATTAGCAGTACACATTGTCAAGAAATGCTATCACCACGCACTCTTAGTTTAAATGGTAGGCGGATGAATTTCGAGGGAATGCTCCATGTGAAAAATACGCTGCAGCAATAGACTTGGACTGGCGAACGGCGAAGAAGATGGCAGTAGGGGTAAAAGTGAAGGCTCAGATTTCCTTAACGGTCAGATGTCTGCGAAGGCCTCCATCGGGTGACGTCTACCCTATGAGCTTACACTTTCTCCGTTCCGCCTCTTTTGCTCTTCTTTCCTCCTACATACAAGCGGTTATACATTATTTTGTTTTGCATCAACACTGGGTAAAGCGTGTTCCATTGATCAATTTTATCAACTTCTGTGGAAATGTTTATTTTCCAATGTCTCACTAGCATAGCATGTCTGGCACTCCAGTAATTCGTGCTGTCTTCCTTCCACTCGATTTCTTGCCTCTGGCAAGGCTGCTGATATCATATTGTGTCTCTCTTCTCAGTTGCATTATCTAAGTGCACCTTAGTAGATACTCAGCATGTACATGGCATACCTTCAAACCATTAGGATGGAGCCTAATTTTAAGCACAAAATGCCATTCTAGCGCTACGGATCGACCACATGCTACATCGCGTAAATATTCTAGACGTGTGTACTCAACTTTACTGGGAGCATATCTGAACGAAGCCGCAAACATGTTTGAACCGAAAAGACCACCGTGCGGGTCACAACAAGCACATTTTGTAAATAGGCAATGCAAATCAGTGTTAGTAAACGCATAAGCTTCAGAGCGGAAAATGTTTTAGCAAGCAACAAGCAACGTCTTTTCTTTTTAATTGTAATGTTAGTTAAATTCCTTAATTAGTGGTCGGTGTCACTTAAGAAGTGCATTCGATTCGCCGCGTCACACATGCTCGACACGGATCAGTTATTAGACAAGAACAGTCGATTGTGTCTACTTGAGCCTTAGACGCTTTTAGTGAGATTAACATAGGCAAATAAAGATGAGATCAGGTAGTTAGACCAACGGCGGTAAGCTAAGCCCAACTTGTGATTTGGCAGCCGTGGAGTGGTCACTAGGATGCACACCTCGAATTTCGAATGCGAGATCACATAATTCACTACAGGTTGCAGTTTTGGCCCAATAGCACAACGAGAAAGTGAGATCATTGAAAATCCAACTTATCTGTGCCTCAAAGGAATAGGTGTTGAGCTATACGGCGGACCTACAGAGGGCGTGGGTAAAATGAACAGAGCTGGGTGGAACATATCGCTCCGCCGCCTGTTTACCGTATCAGCACACCTTTGATTGATAAAACGCCAATTTAAAGCATGCACGCATCGTTTTTAAATACCCTTAATGCGCCTTCATAGATGCAACAATTGACAAAAGCAGTGATTAAATGGCCGTGTGAGCGAGGTAGTATTCCCTCTGGTCTCCCACTGAAGTCAGTGCAATCAAAATGCCAAGTCAATAAAGACCTGGTGAGTGGAGGACCAGAGCACTCTATTGACGTATGTTTGACAGCAAGGGGCCAGCAACACCCTTACCGCAAAGTATAATTGGCGTCTACCCTTCCAGCATCACATGTCATTCCCTGAGTGCCTCACTCGAGTTCATACGCCACACATATGTGACATGCGGAATTTAGCGGTTTGTGATTGCTGGCAATAATGCCGCAATGTTTGTGAGCGTTCTACAGAGTCATGGTCTTTTTGGTCATCCAGTGATGTGTAATGCAAATTATTGTGGCAACGGTCATGTCCCCACGCTTATGAATGCTACGCCACGCTATGAGCGTTCGATGCAACTGCAGCACCCATGTCAATTCCTCCTTATTCGGTGTAAGCTTTAAATTTAACTGTTCTACAATCGAAGCTTCTCGAACTGCCAAGTGTAAAACAGGTGGTAATGGCAGTGGACACCGCGCTTCATATTTATCTGCCTCGAGGGCCGCACGGAGAGTGGATGGTAATGCCTCCCATATGGACTCATATGCATTACAGTCGAGGCTCGCAAGCCAGCTGATCGGCAAAGATATTCTGCCAAGCATAGGTTTCGCGCATCCTTGAACACTGATAGCACTACTTCCATTGTTCTTTTAAGCATCAGCCAACGCATGATGTCTAACATTAAAGCGATCGTAATATGGTGCGACACCTACTCTCCTTCCTTAGTCAATGCTTAAGGATGTGTGTGTGTGTGAAAGCAATGCTAACATCCCCGACACATACCATGCAGTTTTGCACCAAGTAAGTCTTTCTCGCTAGACTGAAGACTCTAGGGTCTTAGAGCAATGGGTTTCAGAAGTACGAACGCTTGTTTGCTCTGATGGGCACCAAAACGGGTAATTTGCGGAACTTAACTTAGAAGCCTTAATTACCGCAATCTCTATATGCTGTAATACTGGTTGGTTATAATAAAGGAGAGTGAGTGCGCTAACGTCGGGTCTAGATTACGGTACAGGTGACCGTTTATGAATCGTGGATTACGAAGCCAATGCTGTTGCATGAATGAAAATAGAACATGGAATTGGAGTGGTCGCAGGACTCCTTTTGAGGTGGTTCCTATCGTAACGATTGCAAAGTGAAAGGTGAGGAAAACTTCTAGTCTTTACTCGTGCCAAATGGAATAAACCTTTGAGTGCTACGGCGTCACGCCCTGCCATCTCCTTGTGCACTGCATGTTAATGATCCAGTACTCCGTGCACAGGCAGATGACTAGCATTGGGTCGGTGAGTAGGGATTTGATCGTCAATCAGGTTGGTTCTTCTTCTTTGTCACCTTCCCTACATCGATTACGATTTGCAGAAAAAAATTAGGATTGGCTGAATATTACTGGAAACGGGTTAAGCAATAATAAAAAGGGAGATGCTCTATCTCCCCATTCCAAATTACTTCGACCTGTGCGCTCACGACTCGTCAATGATTACACGTTTTGCGATGTACTGTCAATATAAGTTACCGCAGCAAGATGCCTTAATCATGCCAAAATTTATAAGCTTATCTGCCTTGGCCTAGCAACTTACCGCAACCTGAAGGGGTCTGATTATCGCATCCGGTCGCTAACCTGCACGGATGTGTGGCAGAAGTTTGAAATCTGAATGTCTTTGCAAATAAGCTTTAGCACGTGCACCTGGCATTAATTTTCCATGCATAAAATCCAGCTGCCCATTCAAGTGAGGGTTGAAAGATATCACACAACATTTCCATCATTGCATTCCTCTCATCTTTTTCTTCCTTTGACGTGCTGCAACAGGCCAATATATCAGCACTGGCTGCATGTTGATGACAAGTGCAAATTAAGATGTGATAAATAAAAGTGCGGCTAGTCAATTCGAATCCATTTTCGGCAACGCACAATGGCAGATAGTCAATAAATGTGCCCAATCAGTCAGTGCTGTGTAATTCATGTAATTGAGTCAAAGGTCTTACCTGAAGAAACTCGTGGTGACAAAGGCGCAAAAGTAAATGAAGATGCGAAGCTGTTTGAATACGATACAGGGTTTAAGTATTTATTAACTCAAACACTTCAAGGTGCGATTGGGTTCAATCTCAGTTAGCTACTAATTACGAGATCATGAATCTGCACCACGCATATAATTACGATCAAATAACGTTGCGTTAAAATTAATGGCACCGCATCCTCTAATGCGACTAGACAAGTCATTCAATTTTATCTTGTAGTCAACGATGTGAAAGGTGGAACACCTTATCTACCTCAGGCATAGTTAAAGAGGCGTATTTCACCAGAATGATGATATTAATAAGCGCATATGTCAAGAAACAAAACTATTAACACATTAGGCCTATAAATTTCCTTTTTTCTATCCTTCTCTTGCTTCGCACCAACATTTCTACTCAGTTAAGTGGATTGCGCTTTGCATAACTGTCTTCCTACCTCATTAAACAAATAAAAGCAAGTAGAGCTCTAGGATGCTGTTTTATTTTATGTACATCCGCATTACAGGATGCGCATCTCAGACAGGCTATGTACTGTGACTAGCTCAGACGTTCGGGTAGAAATCCACCAATCCAACGCCGCCTTATTCGTACTACCGGTGGCCCACGAGCTAAGACAAGTTGATCTCCAGTAATCCATCCAAATGGGTAAATTTTCCGTTATTTTAGTTCCGGTTATTTGGTGCAACCATACACTATTCCGCGCTTTACTCATTTAATAACATTTCAGCTCGAAACTCTGCCCCTTTTCCAAATCCATGCAAATATCCATTCTTTCCATTATTTATTAATTTCTGATTTACTTATCTATTCATTTTTCCATACTTTTTTAATCTCTTGTTTCATTCCTTTATTTTTAAATAATTCATGCATCGCCAACCAATTTATTCATTTGTTTTCAATATCGGAATTTCTTTGCCCAACACCCTTTCCATTTATTCACATTTTTTCTATCACATCGGGCATCACCCGTCGCTTAGCTCAGCAGACACTAAACTAGAATTTGCGATTGCCTGCAGCGTTTGGATTTTAGATATCACCACAACTTTGAAGTGGACAATTTATTTCGTCATTATTTGACAGTGCGATGAGGCTCAGAGATGTCGAACGAATCGCATGGAGAATTGGTGAATGAGAAGCAAACCATACTATAAACTGATGCCATGCTTGGCGGGGGGATGACGTATGTGTCAGAGGTAAATTAAGGTATAGACAAAATGAGTTTCGGTGAAATTAGAAGCCGACATAACAAAGGATTTGGTGGAGAGAATTGACATCGAATTCCACTAACTGTTTAAAGTCATGACGATGAATGCTCGCGGCATGCGCAACGCCATGAACCGACTTCAGCGAATCTTGCACCTATGCAGTAGAATAGGGAAAGTCTGCTTTCTAATTCTTATCATCATTATACGTCTTCATTACAAAAGGATTGACTAACTTGCGTCTCATTTTTCATCGCCACGCATGAACCATCGCCCCCAAAATCACGTGAGTTGCAATCGATTTCTACATTTATTTTCCATTAGGACGCAGCTGGTGAGATGGTTTGATTTAGCGAAATAAAAACTAAAAATTGTTGCTAAGGCTGCTTTTCCTTAGGCTCTAATGGGTGGTACAACACTGTTTTGGCATCTGCGCGCAAAGATTTGAAATCCATTGATGTCGTGGACAGATGTCCAGTTTTACGTTTCATTTTAAAATTGTTCCTGTGCGAAGTTCCTCAAATGCTGCCATGGAAAGGAAAAAAAAGGTGATTAGTCGAAGAGACTTGAAAAGATATTTTGCAGGAAAATGGTGTTATGTTCAAATGCAAATTGCAGACAAAATACCAGTGAGTAGGAGCAACTGCTAACAGTGTCTTCGTTGGCTGAGGACCGTTCGGAGTTAGCCATCTCGTTAGGTTGTTAATTGCCATAGCAACCGTCTACACAGTGAGTCTTGGACGTGGAAATATCGTCGACGTTTGACTTGGAAGATGTTCATAAGGGAAGGTAGCCTCTTTATAATATTTGCTTGATCATGGCTTTTGCGATTTTGCATCCACTAAAGAAAATTCAAAAAGAGTATATTAGTTTGAGTGGCTTTTGTAGTCACTTAAACTCCCCGAAGTAATCTTAGCCAACTACAGAATTTAGTTGCATTTCCGAAAGCAAACTTCGCACCCAAGTAACTTTGCGCTTTTTTTTTATTTCAGCTGCTGATGCCAAGAAGGAGTAATAGCTTTGTCCTTGATCTTAAGAAAGTGATACCAGGGGAACATGGAGGACGAATAAAGGTGGTATCTCTCTCATTTTACCTCTTAAAAGGAGCAAAGTGGCTATCTTCTACTAAAATTTTGATGACGACATTAGATGTGGGATATTTGTTGTGCTTTGTAACCAAAAATAGGACAGGAATACACTTTACAATCATTAGTCTTGGCATCATTTATGACATCAGCCAACTTTTTTGCAAACAATCATGGTCTGGACTCGCCTATTCATTGTAAAAGAGTATTTCTAAAGCTTAATCTGCAATCTCGAAATCTCGTTCAGAAGCTTTCTTCTGCCATTAAAGCGAAGGTGAAATGTCTTAGTTAGCAAGCCGAAACTACTTAGCTTTAAATGCCCTAATCATTAAAACAGGAGGATGGGAATTAACATCATCCAAAGCAAAAACAGCCTTCTGACCAATTTATTAACAGTTCACTTTATTTAACTCACTAAAAGTCCTAAAATTGCCACACTTGACTCACTTAAGATGAGAATAAACCAATAAGATAGATTTCTAGCTGATGAGAATTTAAAAGAAGTTGTAGGAAAACAAAAAACGCCTTATTTATGAAGCCCTTTTAAATTTTTCTGTCAACGAAAAGTGCTTTTTCCCAGCTACTTCCTCCTGTAGACATGTCACCAAAATATGCACCAAAAATCTCTCACAGAAAAACCTTCGCAATGCGTTGTCAATCACATAGCTACCACTGATATGATGATTTGTTTGGGCATTCAAAATCATTGCTTTGCGATTGGATCGTCAGAAGAGAAAGAAAAGGTGTGTGTCCTTCCTTCCTCACCACTGAAATGTTGTTCATACAGTAAACCACTTGCCTAAATGTCCTGATTTTAAAACACTGGGATGCTAGCTCTGATGGTTAAGCAATATTTCTGCAAACCGCTTAGAATTAGTTACTTTACTCTTCACTTCCACGAATGACAAGTAGCACGACGATGCAAAGTTTTATGCTCTGCTTTATAGCGATTTGGCATTAGAGAAAGATCCTCCTCTGGTCTTGAACAGCGCGGTAAGGACTTAGTCTTTGCACAATATTAAATCCCAATGCCAAGAATAAGATTTTGAATTTGCAATTTAAAGAATCTGGAATCGGTTGTTACGACTTGGCTTCGGTGTTGCACAACTGGAGGTGCACTAGACACCCATTCGCATCGATCCACAAGAAGAACAACTAGGAGGTATAGAATGATGCCTAAACCATTCGCAGAAGTTCACTTCCTTCAATAATGTTAACAATCCATATGCTGACATCAAATAATTACCCAGAGTGTTGGTATTGTTATTGTCATTGGCACTGTGTAGGGGCAATGATGATGCATGACAGTGCGCTAGCCAGCTGAGAAGGGTTGATTAATCCCTATTAAGGTAGTCGTGCCCTTGTGCTGTAGTTTCAACCATCTTCCTTCTTCTAGGCTTTATCTAATCTTCAACCCGATTCAAAACACCTTTTCCTTCTTGGGCCTTATTCTGCCTTATGCGTCAACACGCAAGCAGTGATGACGCATTGCCGTATCACAGCACAGTCGATAGAGGGTGAAGTTGATTGTCTTCACAGAGGTCTAAGTGACTATTTGCTTGGACCTTATTTTGCTTTCAAAGACCATTCTTCTGTACAAAACTTAACCACGTTTCTTCGGCCATGCAATGCAGGAAGACTGTATCTCGTGCGATTTGACATTGCGCCCTAATTTCCCGCTTCTTCGACAAATATTTGTTTTGATTGCAGAAGAAGCTGGAATCAGCCGTAATAACAGAAATGATTCGTCATATTAATTAACTGTAAGTTGAGTCGAGTTTCACCACTTTACTTGTTTAAAAGCGGGATAAATTGTGCCTGTTGAAGAGGGTTCAATCGGCACGCCCGAGGTGATTGCTGAGGTTCGAAAAACTTAATTAATCCTTAGAATAACAAGGCTTTGATTTGCTCAGATGAATGCGGCAGCATCGAAGTCCATGCAGTGCGTCAATCTATCCTATCCACTTCACTCCTGGGGCATCTGACCTCTCCATGACAACCATTGGTGCTATTAGAGTTCAACCCGATTGCAGTCAGATCTGAGTGACATCCGTTCGAGTGAAATGTGCTCAAAAGGCAAGAGGAATCACGTTTACATGATGGCTGAGTCAAAATTGTCAATCACTATGGAGAGCATAAATCTCACTCCCCATTAAACTTTACTGTTTCCTCAATGACTTCAATTCGTCTTTCAATTAGTCTTTCAGGCCTGATACTCGGAAACAGGTGGCCATTAGGTTGATGGTCAGTCAGTAGCGCTTTAAAGCAGCGTTTTGCAATTTTACATAAGTTTATTTAAGAAGGTTAGAGTTGTGCACACGACGCAGCAGATCTGTGCGAATTTTTTAGGTTCACTGAATCAAAGAAGACTTTCCGTTTTAAGATCAGTGGTCAATGCTTGATGGTATTTAATCCAAAATTTCAGCATTCCTTTGAGTTAATCCACTTGGCGCAGCACTTCTTAGCAAGGCATGATAAAGAGCATTTCTCCAATTAGGGAGAAATTGACACTTTCGCAGGCAGAGCAAAATACACACGAGCTGCGTTTATGTGCCCTTCACAGGAAACAATTTTGGCTGGGTTGTGGTGGTGCAGTGTAATCCTTCGAGGTTTGCTTAACTGAACTTCTCACTACACGGACTCTACAGTCCTCAAGGTCTGCGATTTCGTTCAAGTAGCCAAAATCCTCCACCAACGCTTATAGGTATCCAATTCTTATGCCTTAAAGAGGTTTGGAGCACTACGACTTCATTTTTGCACAAGTGCTTAATCGATGTCAGCGCCAATTACAATGCCATCACATTGTATGTTATGCAAATAATAAATGCACATCATCATGAATGATGTAGGTACTCTGCACATCAAATCATTCATCTGCATTACTTGGGCACAATCCGTCACAGCATGGCTCAAATTTGCCACACGACCGTGAATAAAAGCAGTTTACTCAGCTCGGCCATTCAATTCTCAACTAGCGGTTGCTAAATCTACTTCAAGAATTAATTAAACAATCAAAGCATTCAGTAGCCTCAAAAATTTTGCATTTACTATTATCTTAGGTTAAAATGGCATTAAACCTTGCGAGTATCTAAAAACTGGACACTTTTATGATTTGGGTTCGTTGCATAACACATTGTGAAAGGTGACATAATTCACATTCTTGGCATGATGGAAGGAGACTTATGAGCTCGTTATAACCGCAGCATTCCTGCAAATTCAACGCACTTGTATTCGCCCGCAGTAAATTTCGAGAATTCAGGATCAAGGCTTCCCTATACATGCTAAAATCTGCATCGGTCTGGAGTCGCAGAAGTAGTTTCATGGCCTTAAATTATGCTTGACAAAGAAAATTAGGTCAGGCTTTATATCGTTGTAATGTTTCGAGATGAATAAACACTTTTGGAACAGAGATATGCGGGAAGCATTGTGCTCAATCTCGGACTCGTCGATCCACAGTAAGACGCACATATGTGACACAACAAATCCTGCGATGGTAGTGCCCTATTCCTAAGTGCTATATCCCGTGACCTCCTAAGGCTGACAGTAACCGTAACAATTGTGCTCTTCAAATGCGCTTTGTAGGCGAGAGGAGGAAAACAGTTTTGGCCTGGCCGTTGACACACGTGGTAGGTCTCCTGAGCCCGAGTCTCCGCAGTCGTTAATACTTTGATCCTGTCACTGCATATCTGTCCTGTGCTGTAATGAAGGTGGCTAGAAATATCCAAACCTTCTCATGGCAGTGATGGAAGGGAAGAAGGGGAAAGGAAAGAACCGTCTGCGGCAACATCATCTGTTATTTTATTTGTGCAATTGTTTGCCATCAAAAATAGAGTCGTGGGTCATTCCAGCTGGCATGAATTGTAAATTTTAGGAGGCGACTTGGGATTAGTAAGAAATCCGTCCTTCGCATCACTATTTCGCTTTAATTTCATTGCCTAGAATTTTTTACATCAGTTATGCAATTCGCCAGATTAATTGGTATGGTCCACAAAAAACACAAAGCAGTGCACATTATGTGCGATTCACAATAAACGGAAATTATTCACTAGACCGAGAATGCATTAGCCAGGTCAAATAAACTGAGTGCTACATGGACAATTTGGTTCAATTAGGAGGTTACTGGAAGTAGTTAATAGCCTTATCCGGATTTTTATTCTAAATGGATTTGGTTTTTAACTACTAACGGAATTTAAAGGGCCGGTTTTGGCCTTACCTCGAAGGTTCTCATGTTATTCACGATTAATAAAATCCGCCTTTCTTTTCGCCTTTTCTCTGACTTATTTTCGTCTTTTATTAAAAATATTCCCAACTGTGAGGCAAAAAAGTGCACTTGCTAGTGTTCCCAAAGTTGAGACGATGGATATCAAGACTGCATTCTTGAAGCCGATGGCAAAATAATATGGTTTTTCTAATCAAACGCCAATGACTTGGATGAATAACAGTTTGCTCGCTGTGCTTCGATGCTTAGACCATCCGGTGCCATCCAGTGTAATCAGGAAATGGAGGTGGCAGGATACTTGACTGCAATGTCGGCAAATTATGCGCAGCCGTAACGCTGTGAACTGAGCCAGCCTCGGCTCTGGGTCACAAGGGGGAAACGCTATCTCCCATTTATAGTGCACGAATAGCGATCTTTGACGTGGAAGCTCACCAATAATACCGACTTGCTATGTTGTGGAACGGTCAAAGAAAGCGCTTCTTTTGGAAGGTTTTCAAACCCCAAAACAACAATGCGACTACTGTCTACTTTCAAGCTAATGTGTATCCCATTCCTAAAGCCTCATATATCGGCGGAGTTTAGCGCAGTAAAACGTGTATAAATATATTTCGCTCTAAGATCATACAAAGGGGGCATACTAAAAAATTACAACATAGTACTGGCATCCCTCATAGTGCTCAATGTAGGCAATCCGAAAGGTGGAAGCCCATATCCGATTGAGGAGGGTACGAAAGTCGTTCAGTGGTAAATTCTCAATGCGAATAGCAGAGTACTGCTGCGAAACATAACCGCAGCCCGATCCCATGTTTCGATTTCGAATTCTAGATGCGTTTGACTAACCATCGTGTGATCGCGTCGCAGGCGAATGCGAATTTTGCGTGCATCTCTTGAGTTCACTAAAAGAAGCAATAACAGCTCACACACACGGACCACCTCGATGAACTCGGAGAACCAAAATGGTTGCCTAAAAATTTGCCCTAAATGCTGAATACGAGTTATATCAAACGACGAGTCTCTTGGAACCAATTTTATGCCCTTTTTGGATTTTATGGAATAACTAAATTGTGAACGGAAATCGGAACTACCAATAAATTCCATCGTTTGCAAGTGTATTTTTAGTATATGTGAAGCCCTGACCCGTATTCTGGCACATAAACTCTGCTCGCAACGCAGATGCTAAGCATAAACATTTCCCGACCAACTACGCATCATGGCGAGTGCTTGAATCTGCGCGCTTATTCCCTTGGGTGGAAGTGTCAAGCTTCGGATTAGTGTAAGTGGGCGTGGTGTATGTAGAGTAGCTTCGTCTGAATATCAAGATTCTTCCAAAACACTACCATTGAATGCGATAAGTTAATGATGCACTGGTGCTTAGTGGAATGAAATCCCATGTTAGACCGGTGGATACATGTGGTATCACTTCAGGTGATATTTGAAGCAGAATATCTAATAATGTTTAGGTTCCGATGATACAGCCCTCAGCGCTCAAGCTAGGTTGGTGTCTTGTCGGTCATATGATGAGTGTGTCAACACAATAGACGAGCGTGTAAATATAAATAATCACGATGCAACCATTTAAATGTTTGTCGCAGTTTCATTGGGCTTAATTGAGAAACCCTAATCTTGCAGGTCCACTTATTCTTGTTAACAAGTGAGTATGCTCTACGCATATTTGACAGCATTGTTATTTGTGTTGAAGCCAATGCCAACTTATTGATGTCTGGAAGCTGCAGATGCAAGTACAGAACGCAATGGTCCTATAGGAAGAAGCCGTGGGGACTTCTCAGGGTTGGTTAACCATTGTTGCATAATTTATATCTGAACTAAGTCAGTTAATCTGCTGTCATTCGACCACATTTCGTCTGCCTTCTTCACTGATGGGGAGGCAGTGCTGGTGCATTTTTTTTCTGCACCATAGGTGATGTATTGTTAAAGTGGTTTGAATTAGAGTGGCTTGGGCAGGTGCATACATGGATGTCGCGGAGCATTCGATCCTTTACTTCGCTTCACTTGGTCAGTTGTAGGCTTAATTCATTTGACGAAGGGATTGTGAATATAGCTGTGAACGAGGCGAAATTCTAACAAAACTTAATTATTATTGATGGAAAAAAATCAGCAAATAGGGTTTTTTGCATCCCAATCTGACTAAGTAAAGGTGGATACATATTATTGTTACACTTTGGCTGTCTTGCACAAAAGGACAAAAGCTAAGCTTACGCGATGAGGTAATGTGCAGGAGGAAGTTTCACCAAACTAGAGACTGCGAACAACGAAAAACTTTTGATACGACTAAATGCGAATGGGCACCTCAAGCAGTACCTTAAAAGAGAAGCAAGAAGAGGGATTATGAACCTCAAATATGCTGATGAGTTAAGTTAAAGTAGGCGACATGATGGTTACAGTCCAGTCTTGCCCAAACCAGTAGAATTGCAAATGTATTTGAGGGGTGAGTTTGAAGTACGAGTGAGCAGTGAGCCATAAACAAGTAGATGAGAAGCGAGCAGACCCCATCAAAAGTTGTCAGGAATAATGATTTAAAGGAAGGCGGAATTCTAATGTCAATAATTTGCAATAAACAAAAGAGAAGCGCACGGGGGCAACTTTACCCATGTGATAGACGGGTAGGGTAAACGGATCATGGTGAGGCACAATGCAGGAGTTAGTGCTTGATAAATACAAAGTATTGGCTTAGTGTTTTCCAGTTGGCAGAAGTTGGCAGTGTCGGAGTTCAGAATGTTATCAGGGAGTAGAATACATCGTTGATTGCTGGCGCTGCATTTGACCGACTTCGCACGAGCACGTCCACAGCCCTACAGTCAGTCGAGGTGGATGAACCAGATCCAAATTTGTTCAAGATAGGTGGCATGCAATTAATGAGCTGAACTTGATAAACAATAGTCTCGATCAGACTAATATCGCAGCACATAGCGTTCTCACCTCTTCTGACTTAGTCGTAGTCCCCACCACGCACTGCTCGAACTGGAATCAATCTCGTCGGGAGAGAGGGTGGGCAAATCAACTGCTACGCATGTGTAATTTCAGTGTACTCATTAACTTGGTTTGAAATGCTAAACACGTCCTTGAAACTGTATTTCAACGACTGACCACGTACCTCGTGTCTGATGCACGTGCATAACTGTGCGGCAGTAGAAGCTTTCTTCAATCTTTGCAATGTCTGCCATTGACTGTCATCATGCGGATGTCCCCTCCCCATGCTTCTCCATCGCTTTCAATAACAGGTGGATAAGTGCAGCTGATATCAGCGTACGAATAGACAGACGAGCAGAACAAGTAAGTGTTCATTAGGCTTGAGGAGGTGCTCTTAATCTTAAAGGTATCTTGTAAAATGTAACCATTTGAAAGCCGAAAATACAGCAAAGTACAACCGTTTCCAGCTGTTTGTCCAATATTAACTGCCTCAATCCAAGGTAGTGGATGTGTCAGTGAGGTTCCCCAACACGAGACACTCAGCCATCACTGAAAGTGATTTGAAGCATCCCTCAAAAATGGCCACATGTCAGCACGGTGTGTCCAACTACACCATTCTCAGTCTCTTCTGGAAACGAATAATTAGCACAATCGAAATTATCATAGAAATCATAATCACTGTTCGGAATGCTACAACTTGGTGCCCTTCAACAGCTGGAAACATCTTTAATCAAAATAACCCTATGCTAATGCTTCTAGAAAATGAGTTAAATTCCAATATGTTTTGGACACAAAAATAGCAATTTTTGTGCATAAAGTTGTTCTTTTATCCACCCATCTGTGGTGAGGCTATTTTCGTATTGACAATATTTCGCGAGTAGCTCCGCGAAAGCTGAAATCAAGATGGCGGCTAACTCTTGAGGTGTATTGCTAGGAATAGAATTTCCTTCAAGTCGAAAACAATTTTTAAAGTTTAGTTATGTTGGTAATGTCTTAACTGCAATCTTTTCTTCCATCTGCCTCATTTTCGCATTCCGATTCATAATTTATATTTCACTGCTTGTGCCAATCCTGTCCGTCTGCAGAAGGGTCTGGTGGCAAAGATTCTCTTATCAACATTAAGTCTTTCAAAGAACATCCACACTTTAGCAAGGCTAGGTGACCAAGTAAAAGGCGAATAATGCTTTCGAAAGATGTTCCTTAAACGGTCTTTCCTCTGACGCTGCTTCATTCCATCAGCGTCTCTTTCCTCTGATCGCTTGAATCCTCGTTTACTTAAAATCTTTTAATTCGCCTTTTATGTTACAGATTACCAAAACACGTTTGCTTCCGCAAAGTTTTATGGCCTTCGGCAGAACCATTCTAGTCTTTGACCGCCTCTGCGTTCCGAGGTACATAATTCGGTTCTGAAGGCATACTGTCACAAAGTAAACGCCTTAGCCTCCACCTTATTTGCCTGCTTGACGCAACATTTGTGAGCCCTGGTATTCACGAGGTGGGGGAATTGTCTTGCAGTTAAATTATCATGCGCAATTTTGACTGAACGTGCGGTGTTGCTGCTAGTTTGAAACGTGAAAAATGTGGGCTTGTTTTGACGTCCGCCTCATCAGTTCTGTTCAACATCCTCTTTTGCAAGTAAGCAAGTGTACGAATCACTAGCTTATGTTATGCCAAACTTCAGCACCTTTGGCTTGACAACGGTGCTTCTAGTCGACAGGGAGACACGCACAACTAGATGTGGTTAAGGCTTATTTGGCACATAATAAGCCAGCTTCGAAGCAAGTGAGGCTGCAAAGCAGAGGCTAGTTTGATCACACTGCGAAATGAGGGCAAAAAGTAAATCCAGCATGTTGCGATGGAAATGTTGGCACTGTTAGTTACGTAAGCACAAACGAGACCTAACTGGAAGTAGAAGTATGTTGCCATTTACAAATACGAAATGAATAAATAATCTGCAAGGACATCTGAGTGATAATGTAGAAGAGGAATTGTACCCACCCCTTAGCTTATCCATACTAGCATGGAAACACTGAGACCTTACTGAATCGAGCGCTGTGAATTTAATGACCGGTTCCTTTGACGCACAGAGGAGCTGAGTGCATGTCCATAGGCGAAGTCGCCTACGTCTTATTTGCTGTATCAATAACAACTTCTTCACATCTATTCGCTAATTACGTCACAAGGAACCTCAATTTTTAATGCATTGTGCTCCAAAAATCACTTTGTAAAATCTGACAGGCCTTCTACTAATGATGAATAAATCTACACAATATCACTGTAAATTACAAGAACGTGCAGCCAGAACTTGCACATTTCCTTTCAAACAGATCTAAGTATCACCTTAGAATCTTAGTTGGTTGTTGAGCTTTGCTGATTAAGTGGATGAGAGAAGTGACTAGAACAGGATACTGATGATCACTTGTCGCATAAAAGAGGCTTCAGTCGGATAGTTTTCATCAGATTTTGCGTGGTAATGTTTCAGGTCAGTTCGATTAACTCTGCGTTCATTAAATGACCTCACTAAATCCCTTTCGTATTTATCTCCTCTCCGGCAGTTGCTAAAATTCACCATTCAGTGTGCCGTTTTAGGAGGGATCAACACGTGAGCGGCTGTATCAAGACATTCCTATCCAAACTCTTAGTATCCACCACAGTGTGAAGGATATGAAATGGCTGGACGTACACATCTGCAGGATGCTTTTCTTTACAAACGCAGAGGGGCACTCTCACTATTATGATCGTGCAAGAGAGCATTACGATAACGTGGACGATTTCTTTCGTGGCCTCACGTCGGGAGAGTTTCCTGCTAATGCACAAGCTCCAGTCAGCTGTTTGATCACCACACCATGTCGCTGCACGTAAACTTCGCTGTACGGGATGCGACGCTACAAATGCGATTTGCCAGTACTACACTCTGCTTCCTCCACTCGTCTCTTCTTGGACGTGTCTAAGGACGTTCCCAAATTTTCAGACCAGTGGAATCCATTCTTGAGGTCAGCAGGTGGCACCGTATTGGACATGCGTGAATGGTCTGACGAAGGTGGAGAAGGAAGAGAACGGATGCAGCTGAGCGATTATGACTGTGTCATTTTATATCTTGATCGCCCGGATTTTGAACATCGGGACTGTGGACATCTGAATGCTGTAGGCGACGTCCTCACGCCAAAGCAAACGCTTGTTGTGACAGGCTCGATGCGGCTAACATTGGATCTCATCCCGAATTTGGACTGCATGCAAAAGATGTTCGAGGCTGTAAATGGTTTTTACTTTCTCCCTTTTTCCAAGTTATTTGATAGTTGTCGCATTTGGTGCAACCGGTGGCAAGACAATTAGACGATCAATTTGGTGGGGATGGTACAGTGGCCCTGTTTCCATGTCATGTGGGGAAGGACTGGAGCTTTACACGCCCAAGAATGTTTACGACTAGTCAGTCTACGACAGCATTCAATGAAGTGCCCAAAGCCTTCAAGATGAAATATTATACAATGATGTTTGAAAAGACCCCTACCTTTTATTGGTGCACTGGGTGGGTTCGGAACAAAATAGAAGTGATTTGGAATTATCAAGCCGTAGGTAATAGATTGGCTCAGTGCTCTTATTGTTGTAAAGGCGTTCTTGTAGGTTATTAAGGCATCATTATCTCTCAACATTTAACCACCGCGTATGAGAATATGAGCTTGTACAGTGCTAATAAATTCAAAATGCAATTCGATGCATCCAAGACCGTTCACTTACATTATGTCACTTAATTAGTCTGTCAGATAGGGTTGCTTGATTTTGCGACTAGATATTCCTAAATTCGCCTGCTTTCTTGCAGACCGCATAATCACACGCGTGAAATCTGGTGACATGCACTCGCACGCACCAAGACGAAATTTTCCTGCCGCAACACTTGCTGCTTACCACCCAACACCCAATTCAAATTATGACTATATTCGCCGCTTCACAATGGTCGGTGTACACGCTGAGCTCACGCTGCCGACTAAGAAATGTAGATTCTAAATTTAGACGACGGTGATTTCGCTTTCTCGTGACTTGCTGTACGCCCTCTAAATGCTGTTTAAATAAGGGGACATCAACTTGAGATCGGTAAATGTTGCGTGTTACGATCCGCAGTCGTAATCGTAATCAGATTTCAATTCTAGGCCAAAGCCAACCTTAAGCCGTGTGAGTGTCATTGAGGTGTGAAAGATTAAATTACCATGAGGTTGGTCTTTCAATGCTAAACAGGGTGACCCACTCTTATCAAGGACCTGATGAGCCTGTGAAGGTGGGTTCGCCAGTTGCTTTTGCTTGAGGAGTCTAATATTTTTACACACGCATGGCTCAACTGCCCATGTAAGTGTTGTGTGCTCCACTCGCAATTAATTTTGGAGTCCATACGCCATGTTGCCACCATGGCATCACATTATCAAGAGATCATGAGCATTGATGGCTCGAGTGCGAGCTGGGAGAGCGATAGTCGACCACTTCATTGCTCTCTCATATTCTCCGAGTTAAATCACCAGTAAGGTGTGACGCATGTTGATAGTATCTGGTTCGTCTGCAGTCACATCAAATGGCTGGCTAGTCAGGATTAAATTAGCCGTCGGTCAGAGTGTTAAATTACTGACCAGCCGAACGGCTAACCTCCCAAATGACCAGTGACTCTCATTGATTCATTCGTTGACACGGTAAGGTGTCAGAGGCAGTGCTGTCTTTTCTACGTCCTCTGAGGATGCATACGCATCACCGCCAACATCAACAAGAATGTAGACCCAAGAACGCAATTGTTTGGTCGAACTGCACCGTGGACAAGTTTGGAAACTGGACAAGCGGTGTCAGCCTCTCAGGTCGTGGCTGTGTATGGTTTTTCTTGCAGTGAAATCCGAATCCAAATATGATGCCAAGAGCAGTAAAATGGAGCTAAATTATCTCTGGGTGTATAACATCACGTCCTGCTTCTAACAGAGCAGGCATAAAATTAGGGACACTTGAGTGATAAACAGGGAAGTTGAGGAGAAAGTTAGACAGCAGCTAAAATAATATCTGCTTCTAACGAAGTGGCAACTGTTCCTTATCTCTTTCGAATTTAACAGTTTAAGGAAATACCCTCATATGCCGAATAGGAGTAAACACATGCCGATTAGTGTAAAGCATAGAAAGGTAGCTGCTCACCACTTGCCACTTCAAAATCTCCTTTCGGAACGAACGTTTCCAACAGAAATAGGCATAGTTGGACCAGCATCTCTCATCCAGGGACAACTTGTATTTGTAGTCCATGCACGTATGCTTATAAGGAAGTTGTAGGCCTGTAGAATGGCCTATTTTTCATCGCACACACGCACACACATACGGTGAAGCCGCATGTTATTGGGCCGCTTGGGTTGTTGCGCTGGAGAGTCTGTTAAGCGATATAGCATTCGCTTTCAACTGCGTGACGAGCTGCAATATGAAGAGTAGGCAGCATTGACAGACTCACGAGAATGTTTGCGCTAGCACTAGAACAGTGGTGGTAAACAGGTTGCCGTGCCGAAATCAGTGAATTCGGACTACAGGCTTAAGTGTGGTTGTGAGATTAAGATAGGATTTTCCGTATTCAGTATAGACACCTAACTATCCAGCCACAAATGATCATCCTTTAGTTGCTACGCGGAGAAGCGCTATATCGTCTATTGAGTGTTTTAATGCCTTTAGATTACACGTAGGCTTCATGGTCTTGAAGTGTGTATTTTATAGACCACATTCTGTTCAAATAACCGAATCGAAGTGGTATAAAGGATTGCGAACCACTGCAAAGCGGTTTAAGGTATGTCACATGGAATGGTGGCGATTTGTCTGTAATGTAGCTGAGATTCCATTTTGTCTGTGCAGAAACGGAACAAAAAGACTCATCATGCATAGTGAAGTGATTCGAACACCTACAGATGAAGAGGATGTCTCATCTGGTATTCTGCGTTTGTGGAAGTCATGTACTATTATCTTCTGACATCATCATTGAATATGTCTAGGAAATTCACTTTCACCTGCGCTTAGTTTGGATGGCTGGTAAATGGATTTTGAGGGAATACTCTGATTGAAGAAACGCTGCAGCAATCGACACGGACCGGTGAATGGCGGAAGTGAAATTGAAGGCGCAGTGTGCTTCTCCGCTTTGCCTCTTCTGCTCTCCTTTTCTCCTTAATGCAAGTGAGTTTACCCTCTTTTTGTGTCCCTTGGCACTCCGTCAAGTGAGTTCCATTGATTAATGCCATCGACTTCAATGAACAGGTTTTACTTCCAATGTCTCACCAGCATAGCATGTCTGGCACCCTAGTAATTCACAAAGGCTCCTAGACCACGATGTGCGACGTAAGTCAGCGTTGCTTGCATGTGTACGCGCATTCATTTCCTTCCAACCCCCAAGTTTAAGTTCAGCTCACAGTTTTGATTAAGCAAAGGCATGTCATCCGCTTTAACCCTCCTGAACTTGAAGTAAAGTAGGTAGCTTAGTAGTTTTTGCGCCAGCCACATTTGTGACAAAAAGGAGCTCATTTGTTTCGCCTAACTAAGCGTAGTCTACGATTCGAGCTTCTTTTGTTTGTCAGTCTCAAATACCTCGTGGCAAAAATCATGGGTTCTAAAGTGACTCCTCGTCATCGCCACTAACCTGTACTAGTAGCGTCCGAAGCATTCAACAAAGTGTCTACTTCTCATTTTATACGTATTGGTGAAATGGAGCAGCCCACAACAGCTTTGCGTCATGGCGATGAGGAGTTTCTTCGTTGCAATCACCACAACTTGTATTGTGATCCCCACTATTGCTTAATTTCCCTTCGATTGGGTAGCTGCATCGTGTTGTTTATTACTGCTGCGGATCTCACCCATTACCAGTGTTGCCCATCCTGCTTGCACAATTCTTTGTGCTTCTTGCGCACTCTAAAGTTATTTCCTGCCATTGGCTTATTTAAGGTTGTGCGCACGCCTTTCGTTTCAGCAATGTCACTTCATCCATTTTGCCCTCGATGAAGTTAATATAAGTAGGTAGCTCAATTCTTTCCATTTACTAGTTATATTTTTGACTAAACGAGCTTATTTGGTCTACATCATGGCATCTGCACCATCTGTGGAATAGACTACGCATGTCGCGTATGCTAGCAAATCTCGATTGACTGTTCTATGAGTGGATGTGTGCCGGTGAAAGCCGCTGGAATGAAATATGCTTAAGGAACAATGTTTGAAGTAAAGCCGCATCAATAAAGGCAATCGCTCTCTCCCAAAACCAACATTTGGAGTCTTTCCAGCCACTGCGCCAAGCTCGTGTCATTGGGCATTGCGTGTGTTGCAAAGGTACCCAAACTTTGTGATGCCCTTCACTCTCCGTGGTTTGGTCCGTACCTTGGCAAGAGTGTCATGTCGCGCGTCTGTAGTTACTCTGTCTGCATACAATCAGCTTGACTTTTGCTTACTAGTTTTCGTTCTTAACCAATCTATTGCTACTTCTGTGAATGATTTCCAGAGTGTATAAAAGTCAAGCATACTGAAGTTGATGCATTGAATAACATGAAAAGATAATAATTTGCATCGTTACCAAGGATTCAGGAAGAGCTCACACTTAATAGCGGTAAGTTAACACACAGTTGGTTTAACGTTTTAAGTGATTTGAGAACTCAATGATAGCATTTTTGACATTCAAATATGATTGATCGGAGGGGCCAGTCATGCGAAGTAGACAGAACGAATTTGCCTTGTGACTTCTTTTCAGCTATCTTCAGTCTCCACTCTTACTGCTATTTGAGAAGTCCTTGCACTCCACTTTGTTGTCGTACTTTACCGGAAAATCCATTTGTACACTTGTTGTGTGATTTTGGTGGTACCATAGGTAATTACATGTCGTCACAAAATAAGCAAACTAGTGTACAGTAGGTGACCATGCATCAAGTAATGGGGAGCAATTGGTACAAGCAGATAAGTGAGGTGGCCTTTAAATGTGATTTGGGTTTAAAGCACCCCTCTAGGGGCCTCTGAACTGAATGTTTTGTGTGAGTAGTGGGTAACTCAGAATGCTGCCTAGTCATATAAGGGACCTAGTCGTGCCTCGTCTGATATTTGAATTGTTTGATGAGAAATGAGAATTAAGTTATAGGGACTTTTAATGGACTAGGGCTAAGCTATTTTGGCACAGGCAACAATTCTCGCTGTCCCCAAGCCATTCATCAAAATAATTGTCGACATTATGTGCAGCCTTTAGTTGGCTGCCAAATCCTCACCTTCCTCATCGCGCTACAAGATTGATTAGTGCTCTAGCGTCCAGCATGCTTTTGAGGTCACGTCATTCTCTACTGGATCGTTCAAAATGTTGATTGGCGCCACAAAGGATGCCCAATATTGATTGTCTCGCTGTCGCAACATGCTTGGCAGCTGACAACAGACGAATAGCAAAAATGGGTGGTCGGACAGATGAATCAATGGACAGGTGATAAATGATTGGATAGTTAATACGGGGTTCGCGTGAAAAGTAATTCTCGTAAGCTGTTTTAACACACATTTGATGGGTTCTATCAAGCCTTATAGTCAGTGCACTGAAGAACTCGGAGCCTAGTAATAAAGGTCATTGCAAGCCTCCTCTTTGTTTAGATGTCGTCGCACGTCGTAGCTTGAAATTCTACTGATCGCGAGAAAGGGAAGCAATATATGCAGTGCGCTAGGGTAATTGGCAGCGCATAGGGATGCAATGGGAGTGGCAATTGTTTAAGACCTTGCTTCGAAGTGAGCAACTCCCGCCTTCCAATCGCGTACAGTGGGTAAAATTATATAAAGTATGACCTCAAAGCCGAAATTACTAGGTAGAGCCGATGTAGATTCAGCAGACTTCCTTTGTTATTTACATATTTGCATCTTGCTGATGGATTAGATCGGCTTTGAATGCGTAGTAGTAGCAGTAGTATTAGTAGTAGTAGTAGCAGTGGTAGCAGGTGCTTAAAATGGGTGGGCTGGAGGGCAACAAAAGAGGAATGTACTTAAAGGCCCACTACAACTACTGCTCGGAGGGTGTGAAAGTAAGTGACGCGTCTAGTGCATGGGAAAAAAGGGCGCATATCAAACAAGAAGATTTAAATTTTGTGGAAGGAGTAGGGAATTGAAGGGGAAGATGTAGAAAAGGCTAATAAATGGAAGTGAGAGAGGTGTGAGCAGCACAGGCTGCACGGTCAAGGAAAAGTTACGTGTAGGACCTGCCCAACTGCCTGTCCTGGTTTTCTTTCTCCTAATAAGGAGGGCTTTAAATCGTTGCTAGCTAGCGCATGCACGATAATAGAGGAGGTAGAAATAGGCGTGGCAAATGAGGAAGAGATGGCAAGAAGGCTTTTGTGAGGACACTTCTCTTTGGGCCTTAACGTTTACAGGCATAATGGTTTCGAGGGTGAGGCAGCTAAAAATACTTTGTGACTGCATTTCTGTGTAGGTACAGTCGCAAAACTAAAGTGCAAAGACTAAATTTTTATGCTGATTAGCAATCATGATCCTTTGTGCCCGACTTAATTTTAGTGATGAAGTTTGTGTATGTAAGACGAGTGGATGAAGATGGTTTCGCAATCAAAGGACCGTAAGTCTTAAATAAAAACAGTTCATTTAATGTTTTGAATTTCTTTCAATCCCATTTACATTTGCGGTTAGGAAGGAAACCTGACACTAATCAACCTCAGTTCCACGCAATCTGCGGCACTGGCTAATCTTCGCAATTATGAGGAATCAAGTTTCAGTGTCTTTGTCGACGCAGAACGACGGCACGACGACAGTTGCGGTCTGAATTAGGCTTTGAATTCACAAAGCTGAGGACCGATACTCTCGTCGCGTCGATGCACCCCTTTCAGAGTGCGTTAGTATTCGTGAACCTTGTAGTTCCCTTCCTTTTGCTCTAGCTCTACGTGTGCTATGATGTGACGGCATTTAAGCCAAAGTAGAGAAGCACATGGGAAGGCAACGTCTGCTACTGGGAAACAACCTATACTGAGGACTGTTGTGCAAAGGCGACACCAGCAGACGCCACTGCTAGACACTACGCGACACGTGCCACAGATTGATTCACGCACATGTCAAATGCGAAGACGTCAATCACATTCTCAACTGCCAGATATGCTTACGTACGCGTTGCGAAGCCTTCTACCGTTCGTTTTGCTTCTTTGCCTTATCCCCGTTTTTATCACACCTCCCCCTGGTTCGTCCTCCTCGCCTCCAGTTTCCCTCTTATCCTTTACCTTCGCCTCCGCCCCGCTGATCCGCTATCTTTACTCTCGTCACCTTCTACCGTTGCAACGACGTCAAGGCACCAAAGCAGATAGAAATAGCAGAAACTAGGAGTAAGTTGCGTTACCACTCCTTCCTCTTCCTACTACTGCTACTACTTTAATTTTTTTCTCTAATCTGTCTTACCCATTTTCTTTTCTACTACTTTAGCATGCCGTAACTCAAAATTTTGCTAACAGGTTTGCCAGTGCAATATACACCTCAAGGTAGAAAGCGAAAGGCAAATGGTTAAAGCGTGCCATTAGGTAAAAATGCACTTTGTCATCACAAATTCAAGTCCTTTCTGTTGCATTAGGCAGCGTGGCTATAGAAGCAGGTAGATAAAAGCAAATAGAAGTAGTAGGAAGCGGAAGCCAAATCGACAGCAATGACATTTGTCTACCTCTTTCTTCTACTCAACCTCCTTTTACTCTCCTCACCCACCACTTCCTTCTTCTACTTCAGTTAAATAATCGTGATACTTCGCCACCATCCACCAGGTACAATTGCTACCCTTGTCTTCTCTGGTGCGAAAAAAGAACTCGCGTTGATACATAAATAGGGAGAGCCATCAGGAAGGCACCTTCGTCAGCTCTGTAGCAATGTTTAGGGGTACGTCGCCGATTCCCTTCATGCAGGTATGCCTTGTACCACTTTGCACTTCTCATTTCTTATGGTTTCTCTCGCACGCGATTGCGAATCGCCTAATCGAGAGCAGGAGTAGGGACAGAAGCATGAGCAGATGTAGTGAGCAGCCACGCATGCCTGATTATGACAGTCTGGTGTGGAAGAGAGTGAGAAAGGTTGGAAAGGAAGGCGATAGGTAGGTAGCCGTCTTCATTACCTACCATTCAAGCCAACCTTCACTCCTCCTCATTCGTCACGTCAAATCGGCCTAATGCAACCACAGGCTCCGTGCCTGGCAGATGGTAAGGACCAATGTACACATGCAGCAAGGAGGTTCGGCGACGTCTTCGAGATGGTGGAGCGGGAACCCTCTTGCTTCCTCCTCTCCTCACACGCACCACTCCAATCCATTTTCGGCAAGTCGCTTTTTCTTGTCTATCTCTCACTTCACTGCATGCGCTCCTAAGCACCGCGTCTTGCATTACTTCTTACCACTTATGCTTCAAACATTTGAATCACGGCAGACGGAGGGATGAGTGCTGTCTGCCTATAATCCGCCTACCGTCCTTCGTGTTTCGAAATCAGTGACACCAAGACGCCTCACTCATCCAACTGAGTGCAGCTAGCTGCAAAGACAATGTCGACGTCTCTTCACGGACCCTCTCCTGAGTTGAAGGAGTTAACAAATTTACAAAGGTGAGTAGAGGAACAAGGAGAATCGGCCGCAAGGTCACGATTGTAATGTTCGAGGTAGTATATGGGGGGAGCAGCTTAAGAGCACTTCTAATAGCCTACGATGCGCAATTACATCATGACAGATGGGGCATTGATTACTTTCTTGATGAAAATATTGATTTATTGGTCAGTCGGTCAATAGCCAATGATGACCTTGAGAAAGAGTGGCGCCAACCGCAAAGCTCTATGCAGTCGCATTTGCAGGCGATTGTTAAACATCAAAGTGACGATATGTTTCTTGAATAAGTTTTAGCAACGCTGGATTGATTTGCCAGCTTTGTAAGCATCGAGACAGCCTCAGTATCTCCAAATTGTTTGATCCTTGTCATTTTTACTTACGAAATGACTCGTAAGCGTATTTGAAAGCTACCCCAGTTGTCTGCTTGTACTAGTTATGCTTCATCACTTGATACGCGATCACCCACTTCGCAATCGTGTGATTATTTTGTGACAACATCTAATTACCTATAGTACTACCAGAACAACACGCCAAGTGTGCAGATGACTTATTTCGGCAAAATGCGACCCCAAAAGAGGTTAAAGTACTTTGAAAAGGGCATTACAAGTAAGAATGAAGATGGCTGAAGAGAAGTCGTAAGTTGCTTTAGTTAATTCTACTTTGGACGACTGACCCCTCCAATCAATCATATTTGAACGTGAAAAATACTACCAGTGAGTTCTTAGCTCACTTCCACTTTTAGCCCTATTGCACTTTAACTTGCCGTTATTTATTGTAAGCGCCTCATGAATCATTTTTGTTGTTCTTATACAGTAAATGCCAGTGTGGATAGAATCAGACCAACCATCGCCAAACAATAAAGGACTTATAGTCTCGATACATCAACTTCAGTAAGCTCGACTTTTACAAACTCAGGAAATTATCCACAGAAGAAGGGGTAGATTGGTTTAAAACTGATGTTCTACGACTTTTCTTCAGCTATCTTCTATCTCTACCTCTACTGCCATTTTTGAAGTCCTTACACTTTGATTTGTTGTCTCACTTTACCAAAAATCAAATTTTGTTGACACACTTGGCACCATAGACGACTACATGTTGGGAAAGATGGCCATTGTGGTTGATGGCAGAGAGGCGGGCAGTGGTCGAGAGAAGGGAGTGAGGCATTCTTACTGCGAACTAGCCAACTCATCGGCCGACATGTGCAGACACCTTCACAGATGCACTTCCACTTGTACTAATGTGAGCAATGCAGTGTCGCTGAAGATAACAACGGCATTTGCTTGCAGTGAGTGCGAGTGTAAAGGGATTTGACGGGCAGTTGAATGCTATGTAAAGTCAACGCCAGGTCAGAGTTTAAAGTTTAATTCCGAATTGTAGCCACACATTAGTGTAGCATCAGGGTAACGCCGCAGTAACAAGTTGGCAAATTTTTTAGCTACTGCATGCGTAGCCTCCTTAGGGCCATTTCCAGCCGTCTGTAAGTAACCCTGCACCACCTCAAAGTTGGCTTTTTGACCTCCGTCACATTGCTGAAGCACTCTTGTCTGGCATGCTCAAACTTGTGATACCGGAGACGGAGAGGTCGAATATTCACCCGAATTGGTAACAGTAGTTCCCATGTCTTTGGTATTAACACCGTAATCAAGCATATTGTATCCCCGCGACCGTATCTAGTCGTGTAACAATGGGTAGCTTGAAAGACTATTAACAAGAAGGGCAAATTTGCTGGCATGTAATAGTCCTGACCTGCTTCTGTTTCCTCAAACGCCTAATATTCTTTTAAAAGCGGTCCCAATTCTCTCAGCTTCTAATAACTGAATTTGTCTGAGGTCTTAAAAACGCTTTCTGTTGCTTGGCGCGATCTGCGCTTGCCTGCCGAGATAGGATCAACGCTGGAAACCCTTAAAAGCATTGTAAAGGCTTTCGACATCTTTGCATCTGGGCCCAATGGATGATGGAACTTTGGATGTGCTCAAGGATGCTTTCACAGTTGACGTCGACTGGATCGTATATATGCTTGCTTGGTCAAGGAATGACAATCGCAATCGTTTCTAACGGATAATGAACAACTTCTTCATCCCTTTTGGCTGCAATGAGAATTCTCTTACACTGCATGAAACCATTGTTTCATTTTTTTGAAAAGTTATTTTTTGACCCTAAACCTCAATTACGTGGGCATGTTGAGCAGCAAAACGCAAACGGATGCATGATTTGTGGACTTGGACATAAATACGAGTAGTCTTAAGCTCATGTTTAAGTTTCCTGCTGTACATTTAGCGGCTTGAGAAGACGAATGATACATGGCCTACTTTCATCAAACAAAATATACATGCTTGAGTAGCACGCACAAAGTGCGTTAAGCCAAAGGCCCTGCTGGACAGGCACCCCCACTTGGCAGATAACGATGGCGGATAGTTCTGGGATTATGGTTATAATCAAGCACGGATATCTCATGAATGCTGGTGGCTTCTGTTTACCTTATAGCTAACCCTTCCTATTTCAAATAGTCACAGTATTCGATATCCATTAACTCATAATTCTGGCCGCGTTTTCCATTTGTATTTGCACGAACGATCTGAAGACCACTTGCGGTTGCAAGCATTTTTTTCAAAATACCATAGCGTCCTGAGAGCAACGCAAAGACATAAGGTACAGCTTGACAATATGGACTTAGGATATGTCCAAACAATGACGGCGCAAAGTGCCTGTGACTTCCTGGACAATTAGAGTGGCAAAGAAAAAAAACGATTCTTTTCTTTCATTAGTTTCTTAGCTTTAACTAAAATTTCAATGTGCCGCATCACTTAAATCTATTCATCTGTATTTTGAAGCGCCGATATCAGCGATGCCTCAGAATAACTCATCCTTTTGGAGGCTAAGGTAATGCCTATTGAGCGTCCTTAGACGCGCCAATCTATGCTGTAGAATACACGGCTTTCCGAATTTTTATGCTGCTTCCTGGTAAAGGCTAATGAGAGCATATTCTTGCTGTGTGAAAGCGTTTTGCTTTAAGCAAGGTCTTCTTTGTTCTTCCACTTGGCTACTCATTAACAGAAAGTAGTCGAGTCAAAAGCGAAGCCAGTTCTCTAACTGCTTGGTCAAAAAAATGCGCGACAAACATGGGTGCGTGGAACGAGGAGATGAGCTGTGTCTTGCCCACTACTCACAGTGGAACCGCTACCACACAGTCGTTTCCTTCATGCTACCAGCAGAGTATTTGTCGCCCATCCTTAATTCAACGGTCGAAAGGTCGAAGCGAACAATGATCGCGGTAGTTAGGCAGATACTTAGCAACAGCTAATTAAAAGAGACACTCGTCTTTACTTAATTCCGTGTCACTATTACAATAGTGTTACGCGGTCTTAATTCTTAGTGTTGTTGGTGCTTGGTATGTATCCTTAGAGGACGTAGAAAAGACAGCATTGCCTTTGACACCTCACTGTGCCAGTGAATAAACCCATTAGAGCTGCTGGTCAGGTGGGAGTTTAACTGTTCTGGTGGGTGGCTCGGCTGGTCAGTCATTTAACGATTCGGCCTACAGCTAATTCAAACTGACTGGCTTGCCATCAAATGTGACTGTGACTGCAGATGAGTCAGGTACTGCCAAATTCGCCACATCCTGCCGGTAATTGTACAAGGAGAGTATGATAGCTCTATGAAGTGGTCGACTACCGCACTACCAACTCACTTAAACCACCAATGCTCATGCTCTCTTGATGGTATGATACCATGGTGTGCAGACTCCAAAATTAATTGCGAATGGAACACAAAACACTTGCATGGGCAGTCGAGTCAGGCACATGTTGAAATAATGGATGTTTTAAGCAAAAGAGAAACAGGCGAACTTAAAATCACAGGCTTATTAGGCTAAAAATGCGTTGTACCGTTTAGCATTTGAAAGGTCACTCTCATAACCATTAAACTTGTCTAACCCCCGTCCTCAGTGATTCCAGAGGAAAATGCAGAGCACAGGCAGCTAACACGACTGGGCCATATTTTGCTAATCAGTTGATGTTCGACACAGATTACCCAAAGGAGTGCAAAACTTATGAACTTAACATCAAAGGTTCATTTAAACATGCTCCACCTTTCGCATCTCAACTACGCTCACACGATTTGAGGTTAGCTTTGGCCTCGATTTGAAATCCGATTATGATTGCGACTGCGGATCATAACTTGCAATGCTCACCGATCTCAAGTTGATGCTCTCTCATTTAAACAACACCTAGAGAACGTAAATTCATTCACTGGAAAGCAAAATCAAGGTTGTCTAATTTTAGAATCTACATTTCTTAGTCTTCAACGTGAACTCGGCATGTAAACCGAGGATTGCGAAGCAGTGAGTAAATTCACAATCCAAATTTGGTGTTTGTAGGTTAGCAGGAAGGCTTGAAGCAGAAAAAAATGCGTCTCGGTGTCTGCGGGTACACGTCATTAGATGCCACACGTGTGATGACGCGGTTCGCAGAAAACTGACGAATTCAGGAATATCTGGTCGCAAAACTAAGCATCATTTCTGACCCGATGGTTAAGTTAGATAATGCAAGCAAACAGCCTTCGATGCATCAAAGTTGCATTTCAAAATTATCGGTATTTAGTAAATCCTTATCCTCATACGCAATGGCTGTGTCAAGGGATTAAGCTGCCATTATAGCCTAAAAATGCGCCTTCAGAGAGGTAACAGCACTAAGCTAACAGATTGCCTAAGACTTCACAATTTCAAATCACTTTTATTTTGCTCCGAATCCAACCATCACGTTTCCAAAAAGTGTAAGTCTTTTCACGATAATTATGCAGCATTTATTTTAAAAGCTTTTAAGCGCTTTATCAAATGTCGTCATAGACTGGCTAATCACAAGCATGGTAAAGCGCGTAAAGCTTTACTTCTTCTTAATATGATATAGAGACAAGCCCACTGTACCATCTCCACCAAATTGATCGCCCAATCGTTTTGCCAGCGGTTGCACCAAATGCGAAAACTATCAGGTAAGTTGGAAAAAGGGGGAAAGCGAAAACCGCCTAAGGCCTCGAATATCTTTTGCAAGCAGTCCAAGTTGGGACGGGGATCCAAGGTTTGCCACATCGAGCCTGTCACAACAAGCGTTTGCTTTGACGTGAGGACGTCGCCTACAGCATTCAGGTGTCCACGATCCCGATGTTCAAAATCAGGGCAATCAAGATATATAACGACACAGTCATAATCGCTCAGCTGCATCCATTCTCTTCCTTCTCCACCTTCTTCTGACCATGCACGCATGTCCAGTACGGTGCCACCTGCTGACCTCAAGAATGCATCCCACTGGTTTGGAAAGTTGGGAACATCCGTAGACACGTCCAAGCAGAGACGAATAGAGGAAGCAGAACGCAGTACTGGCAAATCGCATTTGTAGCGTTTCATTCCGTATGGCGATAGTCTTTTGCAGTGACATGGTGTGGTGATTAAACAGTTGATCGGAGTTTGTGCATCAGCAGGAAACATTCTTGACGAGAGGCAACGAAATAAAGCCTCTTCGTTATTGTAACACTGACTTGCATAATCAAAATAATGCGCGCATTCCTCCACATCTGCAAAGAAAAGCACCCTGCAGAGGTGTGCGTCAACCCATTTTACGTCCTTTACACTGTGGTGGATCCTAAGAGATTGAATGGGGAGGTCCTGACTCGGTTGCTCTACTGTTGACTCTTCCTAAACGAAATTCCAATGACAAATTTTAGCAACTATCAGAGAGAATATAAATGCGAAATGGATTTAATAAAGTCATTTAACGGACGCAGATTTAGTCGAACCAACCTGGGACATTATCACGCAAAATCTGATAAGGACTCTTCAAACGAGGATTTTTATGCGAAAAGTGATCATCAACATCCAGTTCTAATCACTTCTCACATCCAGCCAATCAGCGAGGCCTAATGGCCGACATGAATACTTGAAAGCTACTCAGATCTGTTTGGAAGGATGTGTGAAAGCCCTTGCTACATATTCTTGTAATTTTTACTGATATTATGTTGATTTACTCATCACTAATGGGAAAACTGGCAAATTTGAAATATGGCTTTTAGAGCATAATGCATTGAAACATTAATGTATCATGTGATGTGGTTAGCGAATCGACGTAAAGAAGTTTTATTAGTGTAACATAGGACGCAGGCGTATGTAATCATGGACAGTTATAAATACATACGCTTGAGATGTTAGCTAAACTGATACAGACTGTAAAGTGTGCGCCCTTGCATCGCTTTAGAATGTGGGAGAACACAAACGCACCTTGATGTTACTAGCCCGATTCGATCCTAATTGTCAAAGGTCTTTTTCAAATAAAACAACTCAATGCAGGTAATGCGGGTGTGTGTTAATAATTTGCATTAATATTCGATACCGTGGACGTTCCAAGCAGCTGCACGCGTACTTAGTAAAAACACGCTATGACAGTGGCACTGCCACTACAAATGCACAAATGCTTCAAACTATCGATGGAGAGCGCTCAAGGTGGCACTGAAGAGGAATAGCGGTCCTCTTGCAACCCCGGCAATCGGAAAGCATCCTAGAGGATGGCGGAATAAAAGTCAGTGCCGACTTATCACATGATATCTTACTCTAGCCTAGTCACTCTTCCGATTAGTTGCCACTAAGTATCTGCCTAATTAATTCAGTCATCATTCACTCCGATACGCCGACCGTTGAATTAAGGCTGGGCGACAAACGCTCAGCTGGTGGTATGGAGGACCTGACTGTGTGGTGGCGGTTCCAATGTGAGTGATGGACAAGGCGCAGCTCATTTCCCTATGCCATGCACCCACATGCATGACGCAATGGTTTATCGGCGATGATTAGTGTGAGCAGAGGTTACAGCTCCAAATAGATGTGTGGGGACACAAACAAAGCGCTGGAGGATGGTCATTGTACTGAATCTTGACTGATAATGCTCCGCCTGTGTGATTTGAGTACGTCCTGTTCACTTCATATCATCTTATTCATTTTCGTTGCAGTCACCGACGAAATTTGTACACTGACGACCGATGCACAAATTTCGTGTGTCGGAGTTACAATACTAACTCCAATGAAATTGAAAACGTGCAAGTCTTTACCATGCCGGGCACGTCGTGTTTTTATTGGCTTGACAGAGCTGCGCATTCGGATTTATTTTATCAGCAATTCCCAAGGTGCCGCAGTGGTTTTAGTAAACTTCAGTGCAATAGGATATACTAAGGAAATAGCAGAAAAGGAAACAAAAAGGTACAACCCGACGCACTATTCTCTCTGCTTTGTCACCGGTTCCTATTCGACCGCAGCGCCCTTGCCTTACTCCAACTGCACACTAAACTTGACTGCTAAGCAGCGATGAGAGCAGCTGCTTTTTTGCATCCTGTTCGCCTCTGTTCACTGCTTGCTCACCATCGCAGTTCATTTTACAGTCCTGAAGCACCGAAAATGCTGCGCGCTGTGACCTACACCTAGCTTAAGCAGTGGCAATCCAAAGCGTCTAGACGTGTGAAACCTTGCTCCTGCTAATCGTCCAAAAAGCGTTTCATTTTTCCACTGGTTAAGCAGTGCTGAGGGTGCCACCCAACTTTCTACCTATTTCTGCGGACGTGTGATTCCATCAATGCTTCCTGCATCCTCCATTACCTCGCTGCAACCTTGCTGGTTCTACAGCCTGCAATTCCTATGCGACTTTGCTTTTTTTCCTTCCTTTTGGTTTTCTCTCGCGAAGTAAGAGCTCTAATATCTACTGTTCCCAATATTTATCGAACAATGCTAACCACAGCTTCCTCGTTAAAATGACGCCTTTCCAACATGCTCGCGTCGTGGCGGAGTATTCTGCCACCTTAAGGAATTCCTGGACGACATATATAAGGACTCAACACTTTTTATTACTATTTCGTGCGATGAACCTATTTATTACAACTAAGCATCCGATAAGAGAAGTAGTTTGCTCTTTCCTTGGGTGCGTCCACTTTGCTATGGCAGGCACTAGTCGACGATTTTGTCACCAACTTAAACATTGGTACAGGGTTCTAACCATCTACTGAAAGGATTGCAGTAGGACCACTCTTCCGAATCGCATGTTTTGATGAGTGGTAGCAAAAAATTGAGCTGAAACTGGCATTTTCAATTCCACAGACTGCAACCGTCCCTTTTACGACAGGCTACAGGGGCAAGTCTTCAGCATCTCATCTCAGCTTGACCGTGTTAGATAACGTATTTTGAATTCAAGGGTTAAAAATTGCTCCCGACGTTCACTTGAAAATCCCTTAGTTAATCAGTAAGTACCTTATTTCCTTGGAATGTTCATGCTCTCCTTCTTTCAGTTACCTCCACATGCAGACACCGTGCGACTTCTATAAACCACGCGTCTCCCCAGACGTCTGTCATATCCATGTTCCCTTCTTTGCCAATAAATCTAACAAAGTGAAAGAGGTGGACCACAGGAAATGCCGATTCTGCAAAGTACACGTGAGAGCAACAGAAGGATACAAGAAAAATCCACCGGGTAAGTTGAATTAAGCACGTTTTACATGTACATCTAAAATACACACAAATGCATTGGTGGTGGTCAAAGGAAGACACAATAAGTGGGTGACGCTTGTCTTTTTAGGTACTTGTTTCAGTTTAAGTTTCTTACCTCTTTGTTTACGAGTTTTGCTTTTGCAGTTTCATCAAAAGGCTGCACACACTCTCAAACTGTTTGCGCATTTCTTCGTAGTCCCCCTTTGTGGCCTCTTTATTGGTGTCCGTCCACCTGATTGTCCCTTCACACTGAGCTAATATTGCGTTTTGGTCCGCCTTCAATGTTTCCTGCTTCACGTCCGCTTTTTCTAGTCTCTTTATTATGTCGTAGACGTAGCCCACTAACTCACTCTTCCCTTCTATTCCAATTCTCTCTTTCTCATCCTCTTGCTTGTTTATCTCCGCATTTTTGTCAGCAACTTCCCTATCTCCTTCTCAGACAGACGTCCACTGTAGTTGGTGATCATGATGCTGTTCTGCTTTCCTGTCGACCTTTGGACTGCAGATACATGACGGATCCGCTTTCGTCAATCTCAAATGTAACGTCTGCCGCACTTTCGCTGCACGGTGTCGGTGAGAGACCAGTCAACCGAAACTCACCCAACAAGTGGTTGTCACACGTCAAGCACACTAACCAACATTTCGGTTACATTATCGCCAAAGCTGGTAAGTGCTTTCGTCGCCTTAGTTGGGATTCGCGTTTTAAGCTTTATCACCGTCGCCACAATATCGCCATACTTATCAATACCCGAAGGGAGTGGCGTCACTTCCAGCAAAACCAAATCCTTTTTCATTGTTGATACACCACCAGTCAGATTTGCAGCCAACATATCCGCACCGTAGACAACTGCCTCGTCTGCATTGATGGATCGCCTCACCTCTTCACCACCAAAAAAATTCTGCAGCAACTACTCCACCTTTGGAATACGCGTTGATACTTCCATTAGCACAATTTTACTAATATAAGCCTTCTTCATTTTTGCATCGTTAATCGCTATCTTTACTCCATCTATCGTCCATCCAAAGATATCCGAGCACAATCGCTCAAATCTGGCCCGTGTGAGGCTCGCATTAAAATCGATGCCTTCGAATAACGACACTATTTAAATGTTTGCACTCTCAGCCGAGCTCAACATTCCCTTTGCCTGCTGGCACTCCTTCCTCAATCGGCTGATGGCTTTTCTATTTGCTGCCAAGTCTATTCCATCGTGATCCTTCTTGATGATCTACACAAATTGGTCCGCTAGTCGACAAGTAATGTCATCGCCAACCAAGTGTGCGTGATGCCACCAATCGCCTCTACCTCAAATCTTTCATTCTGTGTGGACATGATGGAGACGTCGAAGTTGCCGCCGCCCCAATCAACGATGAGCACATTTCGCTGCCTAACGGTCTTCTAGTCCATACCTTAGGCAATGGCAGCTGCAGTCGGCTCATTGATGAGGCGCAGCACGTTTAAGCCCGTCATTTTCCCAGCATCGATCGTGGCCTAACGATGGTTGACATTAAAGTAGGCTGGCACTGTGATGACAGCATTTGTCACCTTCTCGCCCAGGTAGGCCTCTTCTGTCTCCTTCATCCTCGACAGCACTGTGGACGAGATCTGCTCTACAATGAAACGCTCTGTCGTGCCATAATGTTGCGCCCTGATCTTTGGTATTTCTCCAGATTTTGTAACTTTGAAGGTCCACCGCCTGTACTTCTTCATTCCCAAAACGGCGTCCAATCAGACGGTTCATATCAAACACTGTATTTGTAGGATTCATGACTGCCTGCTTCTTTGCGAACTCATCGATGAGATATTCCTGATCGGTGAAAGCGACACAACTGGGCGTTGTGCAGTTGCCCTAATCATTGGCTTTGATTTCAACCCTGCCATTCTGGACATCACCGACGCACGAGACCTTTGTTCCTAGGTCGATGCCGATGACTAGACCCTGACATTCTTTTGTGAATTGCGCAAACGGCAACACGTTTAGTCTGATGGAAATGATCTCCACGATATCTGCAGCCCTTTATTCCTGCTGCGATCGGCCATGACGAACCTACCTTATGGTGCGCTAACTACTCGATTGCTGTCATCCAATCTGCACTTGACACTACTTCAGGCTTCTTCTCAGTAGCTGACGACTGCATACTCGAAGGAATGGAGCAACACACAGACTCCGGTGATCACTGACGTGAGCAGAAGTGACAGCTCTATGCTGGCGCGTGTGTGACATAAGTCTATCAGTATCAATGCGCCATTGTAATGACTCCTGACTGATAATATTCCAATGTCTCATTGCCATTAATTTCCTTAGCATAGACCATTAGGGTCAGAATGCGAAATGGAGGATCCTCAGCAATGCAAGAGTTTTGAGCCAAATGTTGTTTTTCCCTTGGGTGTATAATATTATTCAGAGGGGTATTTGGGTAGAAAATTGTAATCATGATCGAGGAAATAAATTTCAAGTGGGCACTTCTCCAGGATTTAATCGGAACGCGCCGTTAGAATGCCTTACGATGGTGATCTACCACTATCTAGTATGAGAAAAATATCACAGTCCGCTTTAAGCGTCTTTTATTTTCATAGCGGCCATACCTTATTAATACAGTGATTTCACCTTTGTGGCATGCCGTCAAGTGTTGAGGATCGCAGCACGAATTTCCACAATTCTCGACGATATTGAAGTGAATAAGAAAATTTCATTTAAAATGGTGATCCCTTGGAAGTGATGGGAAATGCCCATGAGAATCATAACAGCCTTAACATCTGATGGCAAAATCATTTCTGTGCAAACGCTGCCTTGCTTGTTATTTGCTTCATTCCTTTGCCACCGCGCTCTGTGATCAGCGCATCTCAGGGCACAGGTACGGGGCCTTCGAAGGAAACTTGGTAGAGAAGTTTGTAGTGACGGAACGCATACCTACGCCACTGATATCGCGCTCCGCATCTTAAGGCACCCTGTTGCACTGGAATTGGGTGGAGCCACTCAGGGCACCAGACGATGGGCATGTTGATCGACTCAGCAAAACCAGGCAGTTAGTTTAATCGTGTCAGCAGTCATAGCTTTCAACTGTCTATGCTTTGGACAAAACAAATAAAACCAAAGCATATATGCTGCAGTGCCCACACTTTTAAGGAGTTATTGACAGCTTTAATCAAGTAATGGCACCAAGAATAGTGCAAACGGGAGCACCATTTAACCCGCGAGAGTGCTAGCACCTAGGTTGAAGAAGAATAGCAACAGAATCGACCCTGATTACAAGTCGTAAGATAGCAGCTCCTTATACAATCGTGGATGAATAAAGTACTCGTGCCTTTGCATGATATAGTCCATGCAAGGGTGACAGTTCAAACAGTCCTCAGGGCACACTTTGCTTTCTTTTCTCTTTCCTCAGGCGCAAGTGCTTTACAGCTAGTTGGACAAGTATATCTCTCTTCAGAAGTAATAATAAATTCAACGGTTCTGTTGTGGTCCACATTACGTCTGCAGCCTCCTATTTCAGCCCATTTTAGGTACAGTATTCTTATTCGTCAATGCTCCAAGCATACGCCGATGCAGCCACCCAGCTCCTTGCGTAAGGCCTTCATCCATAAAAGAATCTAGAGTAAGATACACAGTGCAGAGCCAAACTCTCTGTTCTCTTCCGCCCCTCTTAATGATTTTCCGTGATTATTGATAGCTAAGCAAATATTTTTCTGATTTAGTCGGTTTAATTGCTTAAAACACTGTAAATTAACAAGAATTTATCTGTGTTTGTAAAGAACAACACGGATTCGGGTAACATCAGAGAGAAGGCAAGATAGGGGAATTCTTTGGATTTTCGGATGCTACAGTGTGCAGGCGACAGATTGAAAGAAAGTGCATGAAGGCTCTGAGAATTTAAAGAGGCAAATAGTAACCGGGAAATCTATGTGAAGGCCGCGGTAAATTTTACATTCTTTACCTCCGAATTCGCAGATTGTCTGCCAACTCCTAATTAAGCCGTCTACTATTCTCCACTTTTTCCTCCTTTTCCATTTAAGAACTTGTAGAAACGCATTTTAATGATACAGAAGCAAACAATTGGTAAAATAATGTTCGGATAGTGATTCTTAGGGCTGCACCAGACTCTGCAACTGTTTGCTGTCGATTTTACAACACTTGACAGTAAATACTGACTTAGCGGTGCCACGCGCAATATGGCTGGCGCTTCTCAGTACACAGTGAAGAGCACCATGCCCAAAGAGGCGGAGACGTCGAAGCAAGTGTGATGTGGAGACGCCTTTTTCAAAGACGCCTCTGTCACAACCAACTCATGTGGAACCACCTAAGAGCTAATGAAAGGTGGGAGTAGATACCACACAAGAAGCATGGCAATTGGCTAAACAGAGCCACGCATTTGTAGGTTCTGAGTCAGCAGTCACGACAATTAAATGCTAGCAAATAATTCTGCTTAATGTATTGCAATGGAAAACTAGGAAAGTAGAAGCACGTGGAAGGAAAGCAGAGGCAATTCATTTTAACCATAGGTGTTGACAGAGCTCTCCCTCAGCTAATGCTCTATGTTTCCCTCCTTTGATCTCTGTAGGCCGTTGTTAAACAGTCGCACAGCCAGGTGTCAGCACCTTATACTTGATGGGTATAAGACTGTGATAAAAAGCATTCTTTTGACACATACTATAGAGCCTGGTGTTACTGGGAAGGCTCAAAAGGCAGCTAGTGTGGTGGAAACTCAAGGCAGTCTCCTCATCCGAGACCACGAGCTAAGCACTCTACGTGCTACACTACATAGAGCCTAATAATAGTGAAGGGCTCGGCAATGCTTCAACACTCCTTTGACTCCAACTCAATGCATTGCCTTAAGTCCCAAAAAGGATCTGGGCCGTTTCATTGGTTTTAGCTAGAATAGTGCATTCCAAAGCGATTCTGTCGACGGGATTGTCTGCATCCTATTCATTGTTGATGCATTCCACACGCGCTCACTCAGGTGCACTCTATTGAATCCTCTTCTTTCTCTAAAACACCCGCAAGGAGTTCATTTTGCTCCCCTATCTTTGACTAAATAGTTTTGGTATCGGCCTATTGAAGATAAATAACAGAATTTTACCACATCCTTGAGCAATCAAATCTACTGAAGTCTCTTCCTGAAGGTCGAGGCGGAGCTTTTGATTTTAGTCATGAGAGCAAGTAATCAGCAGTGAGTCTTCATAACGCATGTCCACTCAATTGAGTGTTGTTTGGAAGGTTCTAGAGACCCAGGCTTCGCCTCTCTGGGCCTATGTTTACCCCGATTAGTCCCAATTTTGCTGACTGGGTTCCTGTGAGAGAGTTTGCACAACCGATCTCAGTGAGCTTACTAACACGTCAGTGTATGGCGGCTGCATGCTTCAATCATTTTGCGTTTTGATAGCCACTTGAAGCCAACTTGGTTTGCGTCCAACCACCTTCGCTTACTTGTTCACTCAACTATTTACTTGCTTGTCTACTTAACACAGTATTAGTTAAGGATTGGCCCAGCGAAGGGCATTTTGGTTGATTATTTAACTAAATACATAACTTGCACCGTGTTCACTGTGCTGTATTTGCTTGTAATGGTTCTTACATGCGTCGCCTACCACCAAATAAATAGCTACAGCAGCAGCAGACCTAATGGAGTGCAACAAAACGCCCATATCCATGTCTTACTTCGAAAGCACTGTAGCACAGTACCCAAGACTAGGCCTAGCTAGATCACACTAAATTGCACTGCGATATAGCAGGCTAAATTAGCCATCTAGGCTATATTGTGACAAGCTTGGATGAATTAGTAAAGAAGGGCGCGGGTTGACAGAGCCTCATGTTTAGAGACGCCTTCCTACGATACCATTCAAGTCAACTGCACCACCCTGACTTGGCTCGCCTAATCGGCCCGACACAACTGCGTGCGATGTGACATGAGGCCTTTCCTTTTTTCCTCTCAGATATTAGGGATCATAAGGCACACACAAGTATAGGGTTCGATGGCGTTCTCGGAATGGAGGGATGGGAGCCCACCTGTCGCCTCCTTCTATCCCACACCCCGCTTCAACGCGTCTTTGGTGAGTGCCACCTTTGTCCTCCACTAGGCTGGATATGCTCTCGAGTATTGCGTCTTGCATCATGTCCTACCGTGTGTGCTCCATGCATTCAAGTCACTCGAGGAAGAGGAGTGTGTAGTAGTCGCCTGCATTTCATTTCCTTACCTTTGGCCTTCCACTTTAGCGCCACGAGAACGCATTGTTCCTCTGGCTCCCTTTTGGTTTTCTTCTCTTCATTTTCTTCGAATTCAATATCAGGTCGCACCTGCCTTCTCCTCCTACCTCATCCTCTGCATAAGCCCTCTTAGTAAGTTCCTTTATCTCTCTACTGGTCTTACCTTTGATTATGACGTGAATAAATAGTGCCAAGATTCATAACCTAGAACAGACTAGCACAGACTAGACTGAATATGACTAAATCACACTGTACTGATGACCAGCAGTTGCTTTGACATAGCTTAGATTGGGTTGCCAAACACCTTCCATCTCTAACTCTATACTGTCGCTTTAGTTTGTCCCGCACCATCTCCTATCTGTTCCATCTCCTACCCTTACGCTTACTCTCTCGAGAGCAAAGGTGAGCGCGTTGCTTCTACTTCCAACTTCGTAATTTGTACGCTGGCCGCCAAACTGTTAGGTGCTTATCTCACTGCCCACTATTTGTTCTCCTTGTAGAGATAGTGTCAGCGTGGCGCCCTGCAATGTTGGGTAAGCATGTGTCCTCGCCTCTTAAGTCCACCTGCATACTCTTCACTGTGCAGGTGAACACTGCTCTCCCTTGGTTGTTCGTTTGATGGCTAGTTGGTTTGAACTCAACACATCGCCACCACTCCACTACCCGCCCAATAACTGACTCACCACGCCACACCCAGCCCCATTTCTGATCCTGTGCCTCCTCTACTTTACTGCTTTATTTTAGATTGAAGCAGACTCTTTTGCTTGTGAACGGGAAAGTACCGAGTCTGCCAGCTTGCGTCTAGCACAGCAGGAAGAATTAGGCGGGCAAGAGGCAAACAAAGGCAAAATCGGTAACGCGAAGCGTCGAAGCAACGTGAACTTTCAGGCCAGATGAAGACACCTCGTCTCGTTGATCACCACCTGTTGGTGTTATCCATGCGGGCACGTAAGAATGAAGTGCAGCGGAAGTGGTGATGCGTGGCAGGCGACGATAGATTGCGAGTCGTGATGAGAGAGCCTGATTCGTTGCTAATATTGCAACAATTAGCCGTGCCATAGAAGAGCACCCTGCCATTTGTATGCAGTCGTCTCATACAGGAAAAGCTGAAGTTGTGAATATTTGGACAGGGAGCACCCCATGCAAATGCGGGAGACACCTTATGTCTGATACTACCGAGCCTGATGGGGAGATTACTTGGAGGCTTTGAATTGGAAGAGGCCTGTTTGTGAAATCAGCCTTGGTATCGCCGTCTATGCATCTGCTTACAAACATGTTGGTGGCTTTGTTCAAGCAAACAATGGCGCTATTCTTGCTTGGTTTTATCACTAAGTGCCTAATCTATTGACAACTGCATAGTTTGTGGAACTTAGTTTGTGATTCTCTCTTCTCTTCTGGAAGTCAAATGAAGAAATGGCAAGCAGAAGTCAATTTAGCATTTACTCATTCTCTTCCTCAGGCAGCATCCAATATTTGCAAATCAGTTACATATTTTACATTTGGAAAAATACGTGTTCTCTAATGTTTGAGGGACGGGCTCCCTTCTGATGGTAGATTCCAATCTAATACGTGGGGACCGCAAACTGAAATCCAGTGAAGGAGGTAGTGGACAATGTGCACTCGACAATAGCTAGCGAGAGATCAGCGGGCACAACGTCAATTCGTAGCATCAAATGTAGCAATTTCGGACAATCCGAAACAGGTTGATGGATGGGTTTTACGTTGTTTGGTGAACTATGCGAGATGGTCGCAAGTGGAAGTGCCTCCGAAAGCAAACAAATCAACCAACTTCCACAACTTGTTGCCTCGATTTCGCCTTTACCCGGTTACATCTGCTTTAATGCATCTCGACAACCGGAAATGCTGTTTTTAGTGTGTCCTAACTGTGACACAGAATCAGGCCCGTAAGACGACAAGGACGATGACGTCGACGACGACAACTAGGACAGGAAATTGTCAAATTCAACACAATGGGCTGTTTTCGCACCAGAGTTATTAAGAAAATTCAACCAATTTTGCCTACAACTTCCACCTACTTCTCCCGAATCGGAGGCATTTTTAGAAAAGTCAAAACCTTTCCGAGTGAAAATCGGACAGGAATTTGTAAGGTAGCCAATCAATTGTCTTGATTGAATTTTCATGCCTCTTCTAGAAACGAAAACACCGAACAGACTGTCTGGATTTTAATCAGTGATGGAGAAACGGACTGCCTTCTCCCACTGGACTGAAAAAGGATTTCATTTTGTTCATCGCGTTTCGACCTTGCTTCATCTATTTCTCCCAAACTAGCAAAACATTTGAGCTGGATGGTCGGGCAGACTGACGGACGGACGGATGTGGGATAGATGGATGGACGGATGAATGCATGGGCTGTCATTAAATTAACAGGCTTAGCTCAGATTCACCGCCAACGTGGCACATGGTGGTGGCTCGTTTGTGGGGCCGAGAGTTCACTGTGATCGTCCTGCAGAATGGTACTTCGCACAATCCAACCGTTGATTTACCCACCTCGCCATTTCCCACTTTGTGCAACCACCAGCCATGCACACTCTCCTCGCCAAATGTTGTCGATTTATCAGCAGATCTGCTGCATCCCAGTTGGTTCCACGATGGGACTCGTCCTTGGGTAGAGGATACTTATTGACGACAAAGAAGGGAAGCATGTAGCCTGTTGAAGCAAACATCGCGATCAAGATTGAACCACCGCGATGGTTCCATTGGTCGAGGGTTCAATACAGCACATCCTGAGAGGGAATATCATCCCATCCACAGCACACCTGCTGGCGATGATTAATGTTGCAGCAGTACCACCAGTAGTGGGTCACCACAAGCGGCATTCATTCAGAGAGTTGTGTCTGAAGTGGTGATGCATGACCCACAAAACAGTAAGGAAGGCATTTGAAATCTAGCCAGGTTTAACAAGTTGCAGAGCGTAATGTGGCATTAATTTTGGCGAATGAAACCGAAGGCGGCTTATGTGTACTGCTCTCATCGCCTCATCTAGATCCTACATGTGAACATTGTACGAAATCAGAGCTACAAACCATCCAATCATGCAGAATCCTACTGATTCTGCTATTGATTTAATTAATAGCAGTGCCGTTCGTCGCAAAATATGCCATAGGAGATTAGTCTCTAAGCGATTAGCTCAGCACAAAAGGTATTCGGGATCGCACCGTATAAGTTAATAAAATTGCAGCACTTCCTATCCATGAGCCTCTATTTCTTACGCACCGGCCTTTTCTCACTGATCCAAATGCACAGCATCGGAATAAAGTGAGATCCGATAAGAAGATGATAAATAGGACTTCATGAATTCCCAACTTGTCGTGTGTTGCATTGAGGGCTGCTGAACTGTCCAACAGTTATAAGCGCATCCAAGTGCAATTGAGTGGTACACTTTCAGATAGATGAGCAAATGACTTACCTGAGAAGCAAACAAGATACCAAAAATAGTGAATTAAAGGCTTCGCCTATTAAAAATTGATCAGTAGCAGAATAAAAGGTGTCACGAAGACATAAAGAAGACAAGAATTTTAAGACAAATAGTGAAGTACGGAATAAATGAAGAAAATGCAAAAGTAACAAGGAAAAGTCAATCCCAAATGGTCACTATCTGACTGGAGAACGCCTCAAAGCAACTACAAGAGGTAGTAAACCAAGAGTTCTCATTCCACTCAAAACTATATCAAGGCAGCTAAATACGAAAGCAGGTACAAGGTTCCATTGTTCGTGTTTGTGCAGTTATTTTGTTTCCAAAAGGCAGCCAACACAGCGTAATTCACTGCGGATTCAGGAAGAACGTGATCGGGAACGGTCCATTCGGTTGTTATTCAATACTTTGCATCATAAAATGTTCTCCTTTTATAATTTAAACCTCAAGTGATATACGCTTGAAGTATTTCGACTTCCTTTCCCTGTTATCATACACAGAACACCCTTACTAAAATTTTTGTCAAACTTACTGACATGCAGTCTAGCCATTGCGATTAATGGCTACGCGTTTGCAAAAGTGTAAACTCAGCATATCTTCATACTTGGTTACTTGGATTCAAGCAAATTAAGACTCAACCACCACCGTTCACTGATTGTCAAGTGACAGGTCAAGACAAAAACACCAGAGGAGCGAATCCCAGTCAATCACCTTATATACATATATATATATATGCACCAGAATTATAGCACTAGTATAGTCGGTCGTCTTGCAAGCCACTACGTAAATCAAGGCTAGTGGCCTAGTTACCAACAATTTTGCTAGAAACTGGAGAGCAAAATTCACTCGATAAGTTTTATATTGGGCCGAGAATTTTGATTGATGAGATGTGCATTTTATGCAAACGCATTTCTTTGCTTGCGCGCTCTTCTGCCAATGAAGTTACCTCAACTTTTGACAAAACCAGGAAAACTTTTCTCGTGATTAATGGTATTTGTTAACGCTCCCACCATAGACATGTTTTAAAATCTGGTTTATAGAGAAATTTAATCAAGCGTTCAGCTTTCGCCAAAGCAAAGACGTGACAGATAAATGGTAAATTTTCATCTTGATGGCGGTTAACTTTCTTAGGTATGTCGCTTTAACAGGATCAACGAGGCAGCTGTCATGGATCCCTAACAAGTAGAAATCCTCTTTTTACTCAATTGTCTATCTTAGGTAACAGCAAGCAGAAGGAAGGCAGTCGTGAAACAAGTGAGGCAAAGGCAGGAGTGGCGAGTCTAAAGTTCAGCAACAGCAACCAAGTACACGGGAATAGAGCTGGCACAGTTGCATATCCTGACCACAGGTGAGATCTACGCTCGTGCATAAAATAAACCAAATGACGCTTACATACAAAGGCTGTGAATGGCGGTAGTGCGGGTTCACACAATTTTAGGCGTCAAGGTTACTCTCTGAAGTAGAAGGGCAAAAAAGCTTTTTACTCTTGGCATTCAATTTTTGCGGCAACCTCAAGGGCAATAATCGAGAGTGACTGTGCCCGAAGAAGGCTAAGCGGTTGATGATGAGAGAGTAAAAGAAAGCGATTGAGGGTGATTTGTTTACATTTGCTTTCATGGCTTTCTGACCGATGCCTTCAATTATGGCCGCGATCAGACGCATCCCTTGCCCTAGTGTAACTTCGATGCACCATAAAGCAAGGCAAAATTAAGATTTAGGTTCTTCGTTTAGCAAGGATCTTGTTAATAGGGTAGGTGAGCTCAACACTCTTTAATATCGTAAGTCAAACCCCACCCATTCAATTGCAGGTCTCATTCTTCATGAAGGCATATTGCTTGCCCACATTATCCCGAACTTTGAAGCATGGAGCTTACTTCCATAATGTGTAAGTCTTCTATGCAAGTAACTGGTGTAAGCAGAACTTGCTAAGCGAATTCTATGTTCTTAGCAATCAAGGTGTGAGGTGTAAGTTCAGAAATAGGGAGTCTTAATCGGTCAAGGACCCGAATTTCGAATTCAACATGTTTCGTTTATTTATGCCGCAACGTAATGCTGGCCGGAAATGACAAGTGCAGAACAAAGACATCTTTAATATACATAAGATAAATATACATTCCGGGTTGATCAGACAACATCTCAGCAACCGTTTTTTCATTTCTATACTTCAGAGGCCAAAAAGGAATATTCTCACTTTACCAGTAAAAATGATGAAGATATGGTTCAACCATACCAAAATATAATCTTTTAAAATGTTTGCTGTATCAAAACAAGCGAGTTAGAACACAGTACGAAGAAGCACTAGCTTAAGGCAAGGTGAATTTTAACCACACCTTCTTTTGTTAAATTTATAGCCGAACACATAAAGCAAATGTTCCTCTGCATCATAATCATTCGCAATGTTGAGGGCAGTTCGAGGCTATCCTTTGATCACTCATTAATTCGAACACACTCTCTTTTGCAAGGTTTTGCGTGATTGGTCAGTTCTACCGTTATAATGCATGGCAACAGATGTACGTAACATTTCTTATTATTCATAAGCGTTACTTTATGTTTTGCACACTTGAATAACGAGCATCGTGGTAGGTGTCGTTTATTTTGCATGCACTTCCTTATGCGTGTGAACACACACATAAATAAAGGCTGCATCTGTGCTTAATTATTTATGTTTACGCATATTGAGTTCGCAACAGGTTATTGATATACAAAGTGTAGCAAGAAAAATAACTCTAGTTTAATCCAAATGATAATGGGGTGCTTAATGAGCAGGCGAATTAGATGATTTGCGTCAAGGATTTTAGATCCTAATTTTTTACTCATGATTGGCGCCTTTTAGCGTTCTTAGATCCATATTGCTCAATTTGTCCAACATGTTGCAGAACCTACGGGGTGCACCTATTACATCAAAGAGGTAAGAAAATTGGCATAACCTTTCCATCATTCTTGCTTTATGTCCTCTTATAGATTAAAGCACTTCCTTTTAACCTCCAAACAGAATGGGATCACAATGCATGTTCCCTTTGCTTCATTCCATGCCCAAACTTTGGAGTACTTCTCAGCCATTTCGTCAACATACATATTTGTAAGTTAGTGTCAATTAACTCCGATAAAAATCCTACGTGTGTGCTGCTCCTCAGCCGCAGTCTTGGCTTTAAGCACAATCTCCTTTTAAACTTACGCTTCATTGCACGATGCTTTAGCCCAAAGGAATGCAAACTCTGAAGTACGCTTTCGTTGCACGGAATGCTTTGCTGAACACCCAACGCTCGAAGCATTGTCAAGTCACATGCATTCACAGCATTTCCGTAAGCCTTCTTTTGTTCATTTGACTTGGCTTGCAATGAATTCTTGAAGCTCCTTGGCAACATACGTTTTATAGCCATTTGGTCTGGAGTATTTCGTGGAATACGAGCATGCATCATTCGGTGAGCAAGATTCGTAGATTTTTATTGATGATTATATATTAAGTTCTTAACTCATTGCTCTTGAACGATACTCGAGTAAGGCAAAAGCATTCAGTGCGCAGAGGTTATGAGTGCAAATCGTAAAAGCTTTCATGCAGGATGGTCTGTATTTTGACAATAATCAGGTGCTGCTGGATGGATATGATACGGAAAGCATTGTATTTCATTGCGCTGCATCGCATCCCACTGGTAGCCTTGGTAGTTAAGACCCTACCACAGTAATGCAACATAATTAATTATTGAGCGTGTGTTCTATAAGCTACTGGGTACTTTATTAAGTTTTTTGTTACCTTTTAGAGTGTGGTGACGAGCTGCCTTTACATAGCATCCACGGATGCACACTTAGCTATGTGCTCTGCGAGTAGGCATGGACTCACCATAAGGAGAAAGCTTTTATTTGCTACTTTCAGCCTTTCATCCTAAACATTGCTGCATGCAGGGGTGGATTTTAATTAAAATGTTAAGAATTCGGGTTGAATATAAAATTGCGCAATGTTTGGAATGCATGCAACGTTAAAAAGATAGAACTTTAGAAAAAGTCATAACATTTTCTTTTTGGAGATTGGTTAGCACAATATGGCACAAGGTTTTTACCATTGTTCAGTAAAGCCAAACAATCGAATTCATAGTTCCTTACTGCGAAAATAGGACGATAAATTTGTCTCCAGATTTCCAATTTGGAGCTATTTCTAATAATAATAGCATGAACGAAGAATAGGCGGTGTCACTTGTATGCAACCTAGTCCTTTCACTAGTCAACCGAGTACTTGCAGCGTCTTATGGTGATGATGAGTGCTGGGAATGTAGAGAGGAATGAAGACGCTTTAGAGATCATGATAGAATAGAGACATTGGTCATTGTCGTTGTGCGCACAAAATAGCAGTTAGCAAAGAATAATGGGTTCTATAAAGTGTGCCGACTGAGGGACAAAAGAAGAGTTAGAAAGGCTTAGCCAAAATTATGGAGTTAAAGGTGTCGCTAAAACAGATAAGGAGAACTTCACATCCATCCACCTTGCGCATTTAGCCGAATGAAAAAGGTGCGGGAATTTTACCACCAGTCAAATGCTTGTAAGAGAAGCCTAGTTTATTGGTACAGAGTCAAGATTAGGTAGTTTATGTAACAAATCTTAACAAGAAGTTGTGGGAGATTCACATTGCTTTCAAGTTATTTAATTTCTGCATCTTGGGCTGATTTTTGCACCGAACCCGCTACTAATCGCTCGATAAGTAGCTGATATTCATTTTCGCAATTATAAGTACATCTTGATGTTTCCTTTCTTTTCCTCTGTATTATAAAATGGAATTTGTATAAATAAGAAACTACCACCCATTATTACGAAAGGCTTGCCTTTGGCATCTGCATGCACGTGATTTGTGACAGTTGAATCATCTTGTGGTAATCGTGCTTTAGTCGCCCCCTACAAAAGTTAATACCGAATACAAAGCAAGGTTTGTCAGATTAAGTCACAGATAGGGCCGCTTTTTAAAGCTCGAAGATAAAAGTGGTGATCACGCCAGAGTCAAACGCCTTAATCATAAGTAATAATAACGACTGCTTGCTGACCTGCTGACACCGAGATACTGTGCCAAATCTACATTGCAGTAGACAGCTTTAACAGACAAAAGAACCGCAAGTTGTCACTGAGCAAGTCGATCAACGTTAGGCGAAGCTCTACTTGTTGGGTCCTTTCTAAGGAGCGGCTAGTCTTGGAATCGACGCATCAGGATGGCTTTTCTGTAAGCAAACTCCGTGCTTAACCACTAATTTGCTAAGTGCACTTATTAATGGCCCTTTAAATGCTATGATTATAGGTCTCAATCAAGATATGCACCATAAATGCCTGTCAGCATTCACTATCGGGCGTCTCAGACACTTACACCCTGTACAGTCTTCCGATGGATATTAGTTTACTAGAATTAACGCAATAAATATATTATTTTAGCGCCGTTAGACTAACCATGATTTTTTTCCACATTGCGTTTAAAATGAGCGCATAAAGTGCTCGGAAACGCTTAAAACAATAGCGTTTGACTTATTCATTTTTGTGTGCACGAATTTTATTACTCTACTTAAGAGCGATGCAAATGCCATGCAATTAGAGTGCTACCTTCACTTTTTGTGCACACTACCTAAATAAAAGAAGATAGGATTCTAATTGCATCGCATTTTAATTGCTCTTAAGTAGGGTACTACCACAAGCAAGATGACGCCGCCTTACCCATCTTGCCGTATTGTCATATATAAATAGAAGACGATGGAAAAACCATGTAAAGTGACTCTAGAAACAATGTTTCGGACGAAAAACCATATTTGTTTTGCTTATGCCACCTTGAAAATGAAAGGAGGCAATGCAAGGAGGCTATATGCTTTCTGCGTACAGTAGGGTCTAGGGTTACTAAGAAGACCCGGAAAACAGTTCATCTGTCATGGGGCAGAGATAAGAGTCTGAAGTAATTTTTTTCCCAATATCGGGAGCTATGATGACCCCTCACCTCTCTCGAGCTTCCTCCTTGCTCCTCCTTCTGATCAACTTCTAAGATCAATTACCACGTGTTTATTAGTCCTGCAAGAAAATCACGAGTCGATTGCTCTAAAGTCTTAATTTTTATTTAGATTATGGGATATTTAACCTAATCTTCGGTAATCAGTCTTTGCAGTCAGACTGTATCAGGCGCTTCGTTCTGTTTGGGAGCCGCAATGGGAAGACGAGAGATTGTTTGACTATAGCGTGTCGCCATTGCTAGCCGTAGGAACACTGGCCTAACAGCAACAAGCCTCTTCAGTGTGCTCAGACCTATTTGCTAATGCACCTAAGTAATCCAGAGACTTGACGTGGGTGGAGAAGAGACTGGTTAAAAGCACCCTCCACTCTCTATACTATTTAAGACAGACCTACATTCAGGACTTGCAAAAGCCCTGATTATATTATGCCAATACGAAGCAGAACTCAAGTGATATAAGTCCATTAGATAAAATGATTTTAAGGATTACAAATAAACTAATAGAGGATTTATGATGCCGACTGAGGAGACTTGCATACGTCTGAATGCAGCACTGCGTCAAGAATGTGTGGGAGGCTTAATACGAAAACGAAAGCTCATACCATTTAACACCTATGCAAAATGACTGAAAATTATTTCCCTTTTACTTGCTTCGTTGCCATCCGTGCTCTACTGTGCTGTTATCAAATGCACATAATTGGATTCCGTCGTAAGAAATGAAAATGATAATGGACCACAAGGTAACCTAACCACCGTCTCGGCTCGCCTTCGCGTAAGCCAATCAGCTGCAAGTGTTTTTTTCTTTTTCGCATCGGATTTAATGCTCGGTTAATTCTAAGGACGGCGTTCATCAGGGGATGACAGTGCTGCCGCAGCATAAAAAAACCAGCAGAAGCCGGGTTTACTTGTAGCGAAACAAAGCAACCTAATGCTAACTTTAACATCATTACCCCCTTTTCTTTACTAGAACCGCCTACATGAACAAAAGGATAATCTTGCCATTGGGCACCATGTAGGTAGCACTGGCAGCAGAACAATCAGCAGTGGCGTCGTCGCTTTCATGCGCAGTGCGAACGATCAGTACTTCAGCAACAGGCTCAACTGGCCACTCATTGACGGTGGGAATATAGAGACGCGGAGGCAGCTGCCTCGCAAGTGGTAAGAATAAATGAGATAAAGGGAGCCGCCATTAGAGACGCAACGGTAATGCCCATTTATGAAGAAAATCTTTGCCTGCATGTACGTCGAGTGTGCTCCTGTGGCGAGATCTTAGGCTTGACGATTGCGCTGACGCTACAGCAACAGGAATTTAAAGGTAGAATCGCTGTGTTTATACGCTGACAGATAGTCGACTATTGTCTTTATTGCATCACACTACCCTTCTGTAGGTACTTGGAGGTTACGTTGAACGGAAGATGAAGATTTAATAGGTCAGAGGGGCGATAACTGATATAGACAATCAGTTAGGTGGAAATGCTACTAGTATTACTACCACAAAATTAAAGTTAAAGGCGATAATCCAGTTGACGTATACACCTAACTTTTACTTTTGCCTTTTTCCCAATTCCATCCGAAGCACGTATTTTGCTCTCCCTCTATCCTCACTGTCTAAGCATCAGCGCTAAGCGCAACACAAAATGCACTTATTCGTGCTTTTGCCGATGCAACGTAAACACGAACAACCCAACACACATTAATATCGATGAAATCATGAGCATCCGATCGATAATGGTGGCACCACTGCGACCACCAAATTCACCGACGCTTACAAATCCGCCACTGCCACCTTTTTATTAATATTACGCTAGTCACTTCAGTAGCTTATTGATTATTGGTAGATTGTAGTGGGTATGTGGTTGAGTAGACCTTACAATGTTTACGTTTTTTGTCATCATTTAATGCATTTGACTTCTGGTTAGATGCAAAAGTGTTGCTTTTTGTTCAAAGATTTTGCAAATGCACTCCTTTAGATACAGAGAAAAGGTAGGTGGTCTTGTTTGTATCAATTTCATCGTCTTTCAAACAACTATAAATTGCAGAGAAAAACCCAATCTAACAGAGGAGTGGAAGTTGGCCTGGCAGTGGTGAGGAGGGCATTCCTGCATATACTTGTACAAATCTACCTACGACTCACTAGTGGTCGTGTCGTCTGCGGTTCCTTGGCAGAGCCACCTTGTTGACAAAATGACAAGGTGCTCTTAGTTACAAAATAAAACTGTTCTTAGAAGCAAAGCACATAAGCCTCTAAAATGGGAGTTTCCACAAAGCAGTTTAGACAGACGTTCTTATGGAGGAAGTGAAAGAGAACTAGACAGGTACATCTGTTATGAAGTTTATCGGATTGCAATGGCTACTAATTTCATCGTCTTGCCTAGAAGTGGGTGGGTTTTAAGGAAGGAATGCAAAGAAACGATGCGGGCTATGCAATGGCTAAAATCGACTAGGAATGCAGAAGAGAAAAAGATTTTGCAAGGATTGCATGTATAAGCAGAGTGCAAATAAAGCCAAAGAGGAAAAAATTGGCGTGATGGGAAAAGCGGGATAAGGGAAAGTGCTTGCGGTGAATTACGTAATTCTCCACCCTCGATGAGGTCTAAAAGGTCCGCAGCACTCTGTGAAAGGTAATCAAATAATGGTGACGCCTTGTAATCTGCGCGAATTGCTTCTCTTTTCTTTCACCCAGACACTCATCTGATCTCATGATTGGCGAATGGCTCTTTGATCCATCTGCTTGATTCTTCTATCATGGATATAAAGCAAAAGCCCCTAGCAATTTTCGTGTCATTAGCCTGCCCTAAATTCCGACACAGGTTTTTCTTATCCTGTGAGGTTTTTAAGCCTGATAACCATTCCTCTCGGCATGTCAGTCTTCAAGTCTGCAATGTAATTAATCCCAGCTGCCAATTGTCTGTTTCGCCTCCAGTTATGAGCATTATCCTCTTAGTGCTTTTATCTTGCCTTGCCAATAATTGGGTAGAATTCGTCTTGTAGTTTTTCGAAGTTACTAATCCTAATGCCTCGAATTCTTTTTTTCCACCTCCTGGAACTAATGTAGCCTGTTTGCTTTGTAGCATTAGCTAAAACCCTTGGTGATTAGCAGTAGGATTGAAAAAAGTGTTCAACGCGCCGATAATTTTCTGCCACCAATTTCTTACCCGTGTTTAGGGCACAGGTCATGTTGACCTGCAGTGGACTAGGCGCTTCAAGTAGCAACTGCAGTGCATGATTTGGGTTTGGGAGACATCCATGTCACTTGAGTAGCTAATGAACAACTGGGCGATACCTGAATAATCTAGTCGATGGCTCTTCTTATGACTCCTTGCTTTGAATGTTGCTTATGCATTTTATCGTCCACCGTGAATTTTACCCAATGATCTTTTTATAACTTTTCGTACACTTCGCATTGCTAGTTGGTTAAAATTTGATGTATACGATTATTGCTTTTAGCTCTTATTTATCTTTCTTAGAGCCCACGACATTGGCTGGCAATTTTGTAAGCTGAAGAGGTTTCAGCGATGAAAATCGTGCGCTATGGCGTCAACGGTAGCAGAACACGAGCAAGTGACTAAAAAGGGAGATTTAAGGAGTAAGTTAATGCTTTTCACCATGAATTTTTTCTAATGACCTCTTTAGCAACTTTTGGACACCTCGCACAGCTAGCTGTTTGAAGTTGATAGACACGATTATTGCGTTCAGCTTTTATTTTTCCGCCTTAGAGCCCACTGCGTTAGCTATCAAGATGAATAAATTCCCGCAATGAAACCCATGCGCCATTGCGCCAACAGCAGCAGAGTCCGAATAAATGACTGGAAGGAGGTGCTTAAGGAATATGTTCATGCTTTACAATTGTTGCAATTCTAGTTTTGAACCCACTGAAGATATAGAATGTTTACAATGATCGAGTCGATGGTGACTGAGGAGCCGCGCAATCAAATAGGATGGTAAAATGATGGCTATTTCCTTATAAGGCTATTTTTCGCCACTGTTCTTTCCCCTTGATTAGTATTCCAGAACTGGTGTCAACGTATTACTGTGCTGAGATGGATGTCTTTATGGGTGCTCTCACGGCCAATTAAGACCAGATTAAAAGCATCCCCTTCCGAACTTCAGAACGAGGTAAGGTCTAATCGAACATTTCAAGTGTGTTGCGGTGAAACTCTTCCGCTGAAGAAGAGATAAGATTTACAAGAAAAAATCCTCCTTTGTAGTGACACTCGCACCTTGAACGAAGCCTTCCAAAACGGGTTGTTTGATTACAAACCATTAGCAACAATAAACGTCTGTCAACATCCCTTTGCTTATTCTCCATACCACACTGAAGCTGGATTCTTGAGCTTAGTCCATCTAACTAGGCAATAGGCACTTTTGAAGACGTTGTAGAAAAATCGTGTCTTGCGCTATTGTCTTTAACCCCTACTCGTTGAGAGGCGGGAGAATGGAGCAGCAGCATGTGTGGCGAGTCATGTGATATACTGTTTTGTCCTGTCTTATGGCCAAAAGGAATATTCCGAGTGATGCACGGTAATGTAAGACTGAATTACTTCGCGTCTCAAAGTTATTATCGATTAAGTGGGTGGAGTTGAGCAATCTCTATAGTAATGAGTCACATTCTGACCCTGCGAGAACGAGCCTTATCCTTCATGAAATCATGCTGTTTAACCAAAAATTATTTTTAACAGCGTAGCACAAAACTTACTTTCACTCATTTTAGGACGCGACAGGCGCGACAACCCTGCAGTTTATGCATTTGGAAGCACAGTGGTATGAGATCAGTCGCGACTGTCAGTCTGCGAATTGCCAGGATCCATTTGCGTTGCAAAAACTTGTGAGTTCTTTGTCACCCAGTCTTGTCCAATCAGTCGAAAATTTAATGCGTGCAGATACGTTGCCATGAAAGGAGGCACCTACAACCACTACAGTGCTGTACCATTGTAGAACGAAATCATTTGCCACGGATTCCTCTTGAAGAGGACCAAGCATCATAAAACAAGCACCATACCTACAGCATGTTCTAGAATCAATAGAGATGATTATCTCAACCACTCTGATTCATCGAATCATCCAGGGCTGTATTGTGTAACAAGCTACAATCAGTAAGAAAACTTGTCTAAACGGAAGCAGCAGAGTGAACATTGGAAGTGGTGGGGAACATCCTCAATGCGGAAATTTCGGCAGTTTATTTTGACTAAATTAACGCTAGGTTTATTCATGACTGCACCTTGTTGCGTCCAAAACAAAACAGTATTAATTAACTTGGAGATCTGGAGACAAGCAGGGGCCTACAATTTTAGCGTTGAAGCGAAATCAAATAGCGTATTATTACGAGTTTTGCAGTTAGCTCATTCGCTTTAACAATCTTTAAGTTAAATAAAACAGACAACTTTTTTTGCGAAATGAGCCCAAGTGCTCCACAAACTTTACCGCGACCCGCCTGCTCTCTTCGTTTTGCTGACAAATGCAGCCTGGTGGATCCGCGATACACCATGAAAAGAAGGCAGCCGTGTGTGAAATGAAATGATAAAGTGGTGTGATAAAGTTGCCGACAAAAGTAGGGATTGAAATGATTTGACCACAAGCAGCTCTTTAGCTCGCCACTCGAATCTAAACTAGAGCTGATTCACTCGATTTTTTAAATAACCAGAAACAAAATCCCTAACCAAAACAAGCACATCTAATCAGACTGACGTAGGCATAAATGCATATGCGCTAATATCCCTAAATATGAGGAAAAATAAATAGCGTGCTTAATCAAGGTCTTTGCATGGCTACAATCGCCGTTAAAGGTGGCGTCTTTAAATTTTAAACTACAAGTACTCAACTAAAGCATATGATTGGATATGCTTGCCCAAAATTATTCAATGGCGAACAAACGCTTAATCGAATTTGAGGTGTCTCTGGAATAAATAAAAGTGGTTTTGCAAAAGCCAGTCCGTGAGGTGATTTAGCTTGAGCGTCTGACTCATTTGTGATGGCCGACCGAATGAAGGATCACAAGTGAGAGACGAGGATTCTACTGTCCTAGCCCAGACTACCCACCTGCTTACTCATCCCTTCCCTTCGCACACTTACGCGCGGACCCCTCCACAGATCATTGTGACAGTAGTGCCATTACCCATTACTCATATCTATCTGCCTGCCATTTCCGCTCTCTACAGCAGCTTCTGCGGTGAGAGGCCACAAAGATCACAATTATACAAGGAGGAAAATGTGGATGTATAAGATATTTTTGATAGCAAGAGTTGTGCTAATAAGGTGGCATGAAAGCTACGAAGGCAGCCTCTTGACGCCATGGTAGGGTTTCTGACTCTAGATGTGTGTTCAAATCACGTCGGTGTCAGTGAGCTTTACTCTTCTCTCCCTTGTCTTTCTACACCGCCGTTCAGCCTGCAGAACACGTCGCACTTGCATCCTGTCTGCACACTCTACACTTTGTGATACCCAATGAAGAAGATAGCAGGAGGCAGAGGAGAAAAGGTGATGAAAAAGAAGTGTGCATGCGAGTTCAGAGATTTAGTGCGGCGGGCAGGAATGCGAAATGTTTACGACAATGTGGCTAGATCGCAGCCAGCAGAAAATGGGTTGATTGAAGATGATGTGGCTACGATGCATTGAAAAAGAGGACACATGGTGAGTACAAGCACAGCATCGGGTGGCACAGAAGAGGTTGCAAAAGCCCCGCTACCACAGCTACAGGAATGGTTTGAACCCGCAACCTCCTGAGTGAAAGCTTGACGCTCTATCCCCAGCGCCAATATAGCTCTAATTTTGTTTCTTGCCACCTTTCTGGTTCCACCGATTCATTGCTTTGGCTGCTAGCACTCATCCTCAATCCTTACCACGTGGTGCGCTAAAGCTACACTTCTACACTCATTCAATTAAAGGCTGCTTCTCCGCATGGCTTATGTACCGGCATTTTTAATGTAGTTTAGCACCACACCACGCCATCGGAGGAGATGCGGTGCAATGTATTTGCTTTTAGTCTGTGTGGGAGTGTGTGTTTGTAATCGACGCAGTGTTGCCAGTGGTGACGACTTTAAGAAGGTGGAAGTGTAAAAGCATTATTGACAGGAATGCTTGAGGATAGTGTGGATGAGACTAAATGTGTTTGAGGTGAATACTTGGTTTGAGGTGGCAGGTGGTTGTAAGGCGATGGATGTTGGGTCGCTCCTACAGCTTAATAAGGGGGTATAGAAGCGTATTTACAGTGCAGTGATTGGGAATTAAAGCTCCTTATTAACATGACTTTACCCTCCAAAATTCATGCTTATTTAACTTTAAAATGCGCACAGGAAAGCTTAAGATGAGAAGGAAATCCGATCTTGTGGTGCAATTTGTGAAAACATCAAACGTTGTGTTGGTGGCGACAAAATAATTATTGTTCTTAATATGGCAGATTGCATTACTCCATGTCCTTGAGGAACTGAGCATCTACTTCTGCTATTTAATCGTAAGTCACTAAAAGATTGTTGAATCCTTTAGGTATCAAAGAGATTAAATCAACACTTAAATGTGTTGTTACGAAACCAACTTATAGATTGTCTTACACTCATTTAAAAAAATGTTCAAGTTTCTGTCATCTTTTATTAGTTAAAACCTTTAAGAATTGCATGGCATAGTGACTGACCACTCTTAGCAGACAGTGCTGACTTCGGAGAAAATGTAGCATTGGAAATTTCCCA
>JADWOT020000009.1:9515898-9671847 GCA_036345935.2 Taenia hydatigena
TTTCATCACTGTCATTACTTAGTCTCGAGTGTCTACTCCCTTGAAAAAAACGCACTCATGCAGCTGAATTTTCAAATTTAAGACAGAAGTGGTTCTAAGCATACTTATGACTCTGAAGATCATCATCCTTTTATAACAAACCAGCGAATTGGACCTTGCTAATGTGCGTCTTCAGAAAAGCATCTGAAGAACATACCTAAAGCCTTTTTACGAATTCACCTTTAAGACTTCATCACAGTTCAAGTCGACATTAATTTTTTGGTCATTTTGGTGTTAGTCCAACGAATTTTGCGCAAATTTCTTAGTTAAAGCACCAAAATGATACCGAGATATTCCTTGTGAAAGGCATGCACGTGCGAATCACGCGCAAAATGTATTTTTGTGGGGACTCGTTTTGCTCCTCGTTCGTAACCATTCAGAGTGGTCTCATCTGCATAGCTTACTGATTTCACACCGAGTTCAAGGTTCCCTCAATTAGCATAAAAAGACCGACATCCACAACCGAGGTACGTCAGATGATTAGAATCGAACAGCATGCCTGGTAGGTGTCAGTTCTGATGTAAGTGTCTCAGGGTCGCTTCTGAACTATGCAAGCGGAGTCGCATTCTTTATTGCTTATTTTAGAATGCAACGGATGCAACTGCTGTGAGGCCTATGCTACTGGTGTTAAATGCAAATGTCCAGAATGTAAACATCCTCGGAAAGTGAATTAATAAAAGTAAAATCATGGATTTGTACTGACAGTGCTACATTACTTTTGATTCTGTACTTATGTAACTCTGGAGCTAAGACGAACTCAAGACTCTACTTTGCGGTTCACTTTGTCTGTGCATGCTTGGTATGTGCCAAAGCTAGGGGAGGCGGAAGTACAAAAGGAGAGCGCTTGAACTGTGTAACATGCAAACGCGTGGTTACCCTATGCTCTAAATCATTCTTGTCGAAATGTAACCAAGCTTATGCAATTAAGTACCCTTTTTTAAATAATGCGAATTGTCGTTTAACTTGCGCCTACTCTGATCCCTAACGATATAGGCCTCTGAAAGAACCGTGGGGCATTGGCAACCTACTTTTGTGTGATGCTTTGGCTCACTGATCATTATCCAGTTACTTAAAATACGATATTTCACTGTGTAAAACTGTGGTTTTTCCAGCATCAACTGACAATCTTATTGTCTTTTAAAGAAGATGTTAGAATGAGGCGTCACAAATCATCATTTGGAAGATGGTAAAAAGCTGTCAGGTTTTGCTAATCGGCTCTTTGTCTAGAGTTGGGTTCGCACAGCTCCACGGTATTGAAGACCTTGCAAAATTTAAAAGACTTCCTATCAATCCTCAATTATCCTTAGGCACACGTTTCTAACAAACGCCACTTTTGCGCCCCTGTGCCTTGATGCGGACTTACTTTTGATTGCGCAGGAAAATCACTTATAACAAGTGCGATCGTGGATGAATTGTTGATTCTTTACAAGAAAATTACGCAAGAGAACCCACCATATTTGAAGTAGCACTCCTTCGTCACTGCCATGCAGGCTCCATAGCGATGAACATTTTTGTCTTGCCAAATTATGAAACGGCGTGGATGCTATCGATGAACAGAGGGCGGCGATCGCATGTGTTCTGAGCAGTCGAATGGTAAAATCTTGATATGGACTTTGTGTGTAGCCTCATATTTATTCAACTGTACAGGCCTACGTCTGCATGTCTGAGGGCCGAAGGCAAAGCGCTCATACATTTCCACTGTCTTATAGGAATTGGAACGAGGATCGCATCGCTCCTAACAGTTCTACATGCTTTATAATTTCAAATTATCTAAGGAGGTATTCATTTTGCACTTGCATGTTTAATAATAATTCCAAAAGTTCTTTGCCTTCAAAAAATTATTGAGCCGTTGGTGATACGAGTTTGTTCTTATCTCTGATTTCTTGGGCTCGGAAATTTCGATTGGATAGGTCCAGAATTACATGCGATTACGAAGTTAAAATAGCAAGGCCGTCAAGTAGATTCGGTTTGTCCCCAAGGCCATTGCAATAGGGAATGTTCTACACTTTCTTATTTTGGAAGAAGCAGAGTATAAGCATAAAAATTAGTCCGTCGATATAATTGCCTGCTTTTCCAACTGCATGAACTCAGATTTTCGTAGAGCCTGCAACGCTTTTCAGGTAGTAGTCGTCCGTTCTAAAGCAATGCTATAATGTTGCGGTCTCGAATACGAGGAGAAGAATTTATAATGCTAATTTTGCGGCGTGGAATTGCTTGTTTCATCCGCTAGTGACATTGAAGAAAACTGGGTGGACAATTCTACTAAGGAGGACAATCGGTAAAAGATATTTACAAAGCTAAATCAGAATGGAAAGAGGAAGCCGAATCTTACATTTTTGTTAGTTAATTATAACTACTCGAAAACGGGCTAAGTTTCATTGAATTCGTATGAGTTGAGTCGGTAAAACATGCCCGTTTTATCCTCTTCATGAAGAGGCATAAGTTGAAAGGTATGAATTCAAGTTAAAAAGGCATCCAGGGGTTAAAAATTGATTTATTAAAAATTATTTTGATTTCATTTAACGTTTCCTGACCCTCGACCGCAAAGTAAGACGGAGAACTACCAGCAATGCGTAATGGAGTCTGATAGCGCTCAAGTGGGCCGATAAAGAGGAAATTTTACAATTCTGCAAATAAATGAAATGTCCAACTTCAAAATGCGAGGACTGAGCATCTCCTGTTAATCAGAAAGGGACGTATGATACTGTTTTTACGTGTTGAGAGAACCCGCTTTGGATGCTACGAATGGTGCTAGGTTCCGAGATTTTCTAGCAATGCAAAAAATACTGCGCCAGTGATCAGGTGCAAGCATTCAAACCTCGCCTTAATTAACGCAAAATGCGCATTAGGAACATTTCGAATTCTACCATCAGAAAGTGCTATTCATTCACCTTTATTAGCTGTCCCTCGGTATGGATGGGATAAAATGCCATGCTCTGCCACATTCTACAGTCAGTTTGGTCTCGGAATTTGAAATACGATTTGACGAGGGCAGCAACGGAATGACCTCAACCCACTGCTTTTGCCATGTGTCTATCCGTTCCGGATTGTTTCGAAAATCTGCACTATCACTAAACGTAACAGATTATACCTTACCTATTTGAATGAGATAGTTCCAGCCGCTACTAATTTGCCAAGGGTGCAAAAATTTTGAGAATAGAGGCAGAGGATGCTTTGCCGGTCTTCATCACTGCAACTAACATGCAGTTGTTCGCCTTCCTGAAGAGAAATTTCTCCCACTAATTGAAACAAAGACTCAATGAAGGCTCACCATGCATCCCTGAAAGCATAGACATTCAATGAGGAAGAGGAATGCCCCTCTTCTTCATGCTCGCCTTTGGGAAAGTTTGTCACGAAAAGAGTTTGTATTGCAGTAGATATTTTTCTACATTAAATCATTTAATGCTCGACAAACCCTCATCGCTTTCCGATGGGCCAGTCTAAACTAGAGAGGAGTCACTTCGTTAGAGAAGACTGTACTCTTTTATTCTGACTCCGCAGGAGTGGTGAACTTGTGATTTATGCATATAAGGACATAAAACCATGGGGTCAGACATGCGTCGTACTGTTTACAACAACATACCACCAGTTGGGGTCAGTTCGTGGGTTATCTAGGACTAATTTACATCGTACCACCCCATGTTTATTTTGCTAACCAGCCTTATCTGAGCAGCCGATAGTTTCAGCCGTGCAGACAAGCTGTCGTGAGCAGAGGCACCGCCAAAGTAGCCATGTTTTCGTGCCGCAGCTGTCCGGACCAATGGTCTACTTTCGCTATTCCAAATGATGCTCCACCCTAGGTGAATTCACCTATAATGGACTTCGTCTTGTAGGAGAGTCAGTATTCCAAAATATGGAGCAGACATGCGGCATGTTCTGCAACTAATAAACAGAGCCATACCTGTAACACGAACTTGCCGAATCGCCCTGAGCTCCACCACACTAGCTCTTGGCCACGATTTAAGCAGATGTAAGCATCTACCGTATCAAATCCCATTCAATGGCTTGCGAATAACTGCCTCGTTTCCCGCACACGTGTAACTACAAATGCGATTCTCGACGATAAAATCTCCATCTTTCCCAAATGCCACGAATTTAAATTGACTTCATAACGGCACGTATAGTTAGACGATCATAGTATTTCTGCATTCATAAGTTCAGGCAAAAATTCACAAACGAATAACCTCCATACGCAAAAGCTCAAAGATGTACGGAAGGCAAATGTTCGCTAGCAAAATTCCAACTATTACCTTGGAATCAATCTTGGGGATAAAGTTCCTGGTGGTTTGATTCTAGTTATTCCAACACTTTATAAAGACGCCTTAGATCATTAGCTAATGTGCTTCTTTAGGACGAAGACCAAAGAAGTAAATTAAGGTTTCGTCGGACTAGTGATTGGGAAAGCTGGTCGATGACAAAAGCATCCATTTGTAGGGTGGGCAATAGGTACCTTGTGCGCTAAAGTTGATTTATGGGTATTCAATGCGGAAAAGTACTTGCGGGGACGAGAACTGCTACACGCTTGCACATTCAGAGGTGGCTCCAGTAAAGCGTATTTTTAACCTCCTGGTTTCTTTGAATGCATAGCAGTTCTATAGCATTCTCGCTCATCCTGAAACTTATTCTAAAGTCGATTTAACTGGTCTGCGTCAAGCTGTAAAACAGAGCAACTAAAAATTGCTAAGAATCGAGAAGTTCTTCGTTAACAAAGAAGAATGCAGTGGAATTAGTGAGGAATTCCAAGTAGCTAGGTTAAGCAAAAGTTTACGTTTGGTTCAGTTAACTTGAGGTGGTGCAGGTCTGTCCTTAGTCAATGCCGAATAATTGGATCAGCAAGTCATTTTGTGTTGCTTGATTATCTTAGTTTCCTCAAGTCTTAGGCAATGCACCAACCCTGGCATTAAATAGCTATCAATATGACTGTAAAGGAGTTACATTAAGCACTGTACCCAGTTGACTCAGTAGTTAACCTGCTTTTCGAGCATTATATGATATTTTTGAATTTGCAAATGAATATGCTAATGAGCTGATAAAGCCTGTTGTTGTTTTGTCAAAGATTCTGGAATATTGGGTTTCCTGCAAGACGGGTTTTTTACGAGCGATGTGTTGGAGTTGAGCAGTGCACCAGCGGATCAGTAATCGGACTGCTGTGACATGGGTACACATTTACAATGGTGGTGATCTTGCTCAAGAGGGCCAATCAGTGCGCATAAGACTGCCAATCAAGCAGATAGGGCCAAGTCACTAAGGCCTCATGAGGCAGCATGATGTGAAAGGTGGCTATGTGAAAGGTGGCCGTGGCCCAGACAGCTGACCTCACAACAAAGCGTCCTCACTTGCACGAACCAAAGGTTTACTTCGCAGCCTTGTGGCGTTTGGACCTTAAGATGAGAAAATAAAAACTCTCAAGGCTGAAGGGTTTACTTGTATAAACACGCAATTTTAATAACTGGGAGTTTTTTGCGATAATTCTGGCGTAACATAACTTTCCACGTTTATGTAATCACCTGACAAAACCGGTAGCGTTAAATGACCCGAAGTACAGGTGACTCCAGTTAAGGCATCATTGTTGTCAAGCAAGCCGTAGACTTATACGTATAGGTTCATCGGCTTCTGTAGTCTTCTTCGGCCCTTTTAGCGGCAAGGTATTCCGTTTCTGTAAGTGTCTTGCAGCGGTGTCTAAAGGCAGACCACATTACACCAGTCCCGATCACATTGAGCATCTGCCATAGACCCAGGATTAGGAGGCGATTCATAATTGAGGGTGTATGAGTACCACATCTAGCAGCCTGGACACGTAGTTGACTGTGAAAACGAACCAAATTAAAAGAATACTTCCTCTCCAGCACCACGCCATATCACCGACTGCAGACGAAACGGCTCTTGTTAGGAGCCAGCAATTACCTCTCACCCACCGAAAGTGAGACGATTTGCGAGACACTGACAGAATTTGTTCGTTGCGCTAGTGATAACTGCATATTCGTGTCCAAAGCTGATTGCACCACTCAGAGTGCACAAGTACCAGCTTCAGTGCTGCTAAGGCTAGCATAGTCTTTTTCGGTGCTCCTGCTTAGGCAGGGCCTAGAATTTATGGAATCGTTGGATAAACATCCGAATGCAATGCCTATGATTAACAAGACCTCTTTTTACAACGTCAATTCTTTCCTTTCCATTCCAGCCCCGACTGCTACCACCCGACATACTTTCTCCCCAACTTATTTAAATATGGTATGCATGTCATCACCACCTAATCTACCTATTCCGAAGCTCTTCCAGTGCGTCCCAACAAATCTGACTCCTGTCACATCTAATCGCGTCTCGAACTGTGGAGACTGTGCTCCTTCCAGCCCACTTTTAAGCAAAGACATCCCTGATCAGTCTAGATGGAATACGTCTCCTGTGGCAAAGTTCACATCCCCGTGATTTATCTCATTCGCACGAATTTGTCGAAAAGTAAGTGGACCCAACTACGATGAGGGAGGCGTGATAAAGAGGCGATATAGTGAAACGACGTCATTGCTGGTGAGCGATGCCTTCCTTTTGCGTGAAAAATCTCCTTTTTCACTTAAAAAGAGCAAGGTTACATACAAGAGGGTGTGGGAGACAAATCGGTATGATGCGGTTGTAAAGAAGTAGAGATTGCGTTTACTACTTAAATAAATCAGCCTTCCTGAGAGAAATCAGACTGCCATTACCACGGTGTCAACTCACTGCTTTACTTCGTGTCGTCAAATTCCAAGGTCACCCAATAAACACACCTGTCCTTATCCCTCTTGTTCAGCAGCAATAGGCTGACATGAGAGCTCAATATCTCTTATATAGAGAGAAAACTTGCTACATCAATGACATCGATACTGTGCCTGCCTATTAGGCCACCAACGTGACCTAGCAGCAAAGTCATTACTTTTGAATGTTTGTCGCATGACAGATTCGTCGCTTTTTCCAAAACCAACGCCCCACATCTGTTTTCATGTAATGCACACATTGCCGTTGTTTCTAGGAATCAATTTTAAAAGAATCCTGCCAGCAACTGCTGAATTATAAACAATTTGTGCCTCCTACAAGCCAACAGTCAACATGAACGAATTTCTACAGGATAATCGTGCTACCCTCTATTCAAGCAACCTTTTCTTTCCCTGTATTAATTGAGAATTCAATTCCGTTTTCGTGTAGCGAGTGGTCTTGTCCATCATGCTGAAGCTTGCATCCCCTCGGATACACATGACTGACTGCTACATTCCTTGAGTTGTTGAGTGCCTTTCTATAACCGTTTTGTGAGCTGATCACACAAAATAATCGCTAATGTGACTGGAGTGAGTGTGTTGAATACAAGAAAAAACGGCGAATCCAGTCAGAGCCAAAAACTCGGGATTTCCGAGGAATAGGTGATGAGGATAGGACAAAGCTTTTTAAAACTCGTTTTTCAAAACACAAAAACCGAGTCTTTTCTGCTTTTCCACATTCCTGAAAGCATTCATTTATTTATTTACTGTTCAGAAAAAGTCCCAACTCATGTTCCCACCATCCACTCACAGAAAACGCACAATCGGTAGGTGGATGGAATTGAAGTTATCAGAAAGCAAGCAGAAAAGACGGCCGACATTTATTTGTAGCCTGTGACATTGCATTAAGAAGAGTGAGTGGACAAAACCTGTAGCTTTCCATCCAAAAGTTGTCCGTATCCGGAGCCGCCTCAACCCACGGTTCGGATACTCAGACCGGCCAGAGAAAAAGTTTTCTTTTCATTTAGTCAGTTAATAACATTCGAATACGAGCTCAGGCTGCCGGACGTGGTCTTCACAAACCATCAAAAATGAGTCGTCTCCCAATCGTGGATCTGCAGCAGATGCTCAATGCGATCGGGCCAAAGTAGTGTGAGCTGCGCACAAACGATCACAGTGGCCACTGCGACCCTCATATAAGATGGCGGTGGTACTGCGAGGCTGGATGCACCCAAGTCCACCGAGGCCAGGAATGGCGATAGTGGAGGCATTGGGGATGTTGCCCCAATAATTCACTCTAGCAGCTATCACCGGGGTTATGCCTACGCTTTGACTTATTTAACGCAGAACAGTAGAAGGTGGACGGGGACCGTAACTGGACTCAAATCACCTATCGCTTTATGCTGAGTAGCTTGCGACTATAAGCATACACTTGTGAAGCTCCGAGCAGTGTAAATACGAGGAGACGGGTAGGGAGGAGGAAGGTACGAATAGGGTGTTTTGGAAAGTAGGAAAGTTGAAGAACGAATTACTAGTTCTCAAACATATTTGTCAACTGATGACGTACGAGTCGTAGAAGGTGTGTGCATGGCTTCCAAGACGTTCTCTCTTCAGCTGTTTCTGCACGGTGGGAAGTTTAATTTGACAAGTTGACCTTGAGACACTTCGAGCACTACTCTGGTAAAGAATAAGAAGTGATCTTCGGCCAGAGGCATCCACCTTCCAATGGGTGGTGCTTTGGTCCACCACACGCACTCCAGGCACCATACAACAAGTTTTGCTAGATGCTCCTGTATTAGCGTCAACCTGGAATCAGAAGGCAGGCAAGCTTAAATCGCATCAACCAAGTTCAACCCGTGTGATACGATCTGGAAATTCTAATTGGAGGATAAAGTCAAAAACAATCGTCTGATTTTACAGTGCGTGATTATGATCTACCGTGTGCATTTAATGGGTTTCCACAAGTTCTATGGTATCATCGCGATGAACTGCAACCAAAAAATGAAACTGATTTTTTAAATTACTGATGCGAATTAATTGATTTGGATGTTGCCTAACTGATCAAACAGTTCTCTACTGTTTCTTGGTTTCCTGAGGGCACCGAAATCGTCTAAACTTCGGTCCACCGATCGTGCATAACACCTTGTCTCCAAATTTCCTGAGTGGGTCTCAACCAAGCTCTTTCTGAAAGACATTATGCGGATCACACAGTTCCAAATGTAACTCTGCTGTTGATGTCGCTCCTCATCACGAAGACGTTGATTGAAATTTGCGGAAAGTAAAGTCATGCATCCCTCAATGCGAACCTGTGACCATTCTTCTGCCTTACTCTCCGAAGATTAGACACACTGGTTAGACTATTTGAGAGTTCAGTAGATATAAGAACACAATAATGCATCTCAACAGTTCCGATAAATCGACAGATCCAGTATTAACTGCATAAAGGCCTGATGGAAGCATTTTTTATTGGCGTGCCAATAGGACTGATTAAAACGCAACATCATGACCTCACGATGATGGACAAAAGTGTCAAAGTTAGAGGGTGCACTCTTATAAACACACAGTTCAAATAAGTGGCATTTCATCACGTTAATTCTGACAGAATACAATTTGTCCAAGTTTCCGTAATCATCTAAAATAACCGGTAGCGTTAAATGATCCAAAGTACAGGTGACTCCAGTTAAGGCATCACTGTCGTCAAGCCGGCCGCAGACTAATTCGTACAGCTTCATCGGCCTCCGCAGTTTCCTTTGATTCTCTTGGCGCTAAAGCGTTTCCATCGCCGGAAGTGTTTTGTTTGTGCGCAGCTCACACTACTTTGGCCCGATCGCATTGAGCATCTGCTGCAGATCCACGATTGGGAGACGACTCATTTTTGATGGTTTGTGAAGACCACGTCCGGCAGCCTGAGCTCGTATTCGAATGTTATTAACTGACTAAATGAAAAGAAAACTTTTTCTCTGGCCGGTCTGAGTATCCGAACCGTGGGTTGAGGCGGCTCCGGATACGGACAACTTTTGGATGGAAAGCTACAGGTTTTGTCCACTCACTCTTCTTAATGCAATGTCACAGGCTACAAATAAATGTCGGCCGTCTTTTCTGCTTGCTTTCTGATAACTTCAATTCCATCCACCTACCGATTGTGCGTTTTCTGTGAGTGGATGGTGGGAACATGAGTTGGGACTTTTTCTGAACAGTAAATAAATAAATGAATGCTTTCAGGAATGTGGAAAAGCAGAAAAGACTCGGTTTTTGTGTTTTGAAAAACGAGTTTTAAAAAGCTTTGTCCTATCCTCATCACCTATTCCTCGGAAATCCCGAGTTTTTGGCTCTGACTGGATTCGCCGTTTTTTCTTGTATTCAACACACTCACTCCAGTCACATTAGCGATTATTTTGTGTGATCAGCTCACAAAACGGTTATAGAAAGGCACTCAACAACTCAAGGAATGTAGCAGTCAGTCATGTGTATCCGAGGGGATGCAAGCTTCAGCATGATGGACAAGACCACTCGCTACACGAAAACGGAATTGAATTCTCAATTAATACAGGGAAAGAAAAGGTTGCTTGAATAGAGGGTAGCACGATTATCCTGTAGAAATTCGTTCATGTTGACTGTTGGCTTGTAGGAGGCACAAATTGTTCATAATTCAGCAGTTGCTGGCAGGATTCTTTTAAAATTGATTCCTAGAAACAACGGCAATGTGTGCATTACATGAAAACAGATGTGGGGCGTTGGTTTTGGAAAAAGCGACGAATCTGTCATGCGACAAACATTCAAAAGTAATGACTTTGCTGCTAGGTCACGTTGGTGGCCTAATAGGCAGGCACAGTATCGATGTCATTGATGTAGCAAGTTTTCTCTCTATATAAGAGATATTGAGCTCTCATGTCAGCCTATTGCTGCTGAACAAGAGGGATAAGGACAGGTGTGTTTATTGGGTGACCTTGGAATTTGACGACACGAAGTAAAGCAGTGAGTTGACACCGTGGTAATGGCAGTCTGATTTCTCTCAGGAAGGCTGATTTATTTAAGTAGTAAACGCAATCTCTACTTCTTTACAACCGCATCATACCGATTTGTCTCCCACACCCTCTTGTATGTAACCTTGCTCTTTTTAAGTGAAAAAGGAGATTTTTCACGCAAAAGGAAGGCATCGCTCACCAGCAATGACGTCGTTTCACTATATCGCCTCTTTATCACGCCTCCCTCATCGTAGTTGGGTCCACTTACTTTTCGACAAATTCGTGCGAATGAGATAAATCACGGGGATGTGAACTTTGCCACAGGAGACGTATTCCATCTAGACTGATCAGGGATGTCTTTGCTTAAAAGTGGGCTGGAAGGAGCACAGTCTCCACAGTTCGAGACGCGATTAGATGTGACAGGAGTCAGATTTGTTGGGACGCACTGGAAGAGCTTCGGAATAGGTAGATTAGGTGGTGATGACATGCATACCATATTTAAATAAGTTGGGGAGAAAGTATGTCGGGTGGTAGCAGTCGGGGCTGGAATGGAAAGGAAAGAATTGACGTTGTAAAAAGAGGTCTTGTTAATCATAGGCATTGCATTCGGATGTTTATCCAACGATTCCATAAATTCTAGGCCCTGCCTAAGCAGGAGCACCGAAAAAGACTATGCTAGCCTTAGCAGCACTGAAGCTGGTACTTGTGCACTCTGAGTGGTGCAATCAGCTTTGGACACGAATATGCAGTTATCACTAGCGCAACGAACAAATTCTGTCAGTGTCTCGCAAATCGTCTCACTTTCGGTGGGTGAGAGGTAATTGCTGGCTCCTAACAAGAGCCGTTTCGTCTGCAGTCGGTGATATGGCGTGGTGCTGGAGAGGAAGTATTCTTTTAATTTGGTTCGTTTTCACAGTCAACTACGTGTCCAGGCTGCTAGATGTGGTACTCATACACCCTCAATTATGAATCGCCTCCTAATCCTGGGTCTATGGCAGATGCTCAATGTGATCGGGACTGGTGTAATGTGGTCTGCCTTTAGACACCGCTGCAAGACACTTACAGAAACGGAATACCTTGCCGCTAAAAGGGCCGAAGAAGACTACAGAAGCCGATGAACCTATACGTATAAGTCTACGGCTTGCTTGACAACAATGATGCCTTAACTGGAGTCACCTGTACTTCGGGTCATTTAACGCTACCGGTTTTGTCAGGTGATTACATAAACGTGGAAAGTTATGTTACGCCAGAATTATCGCAAAAAACTCCCAGTTATTAAAATTGCGTGTTTATACAAGTAAACCCTTCAGCCTTGAGAGTTTTTATTTTCTCATCTTAAGGTCCAAACGCCACAAGGCTGCGAAGTAAACCTTTGGTTCGTGCAAGTGAGGACGCTTTGTTGTGAGGTCAGCTGTCTGGGCCACGGCCACCTTTCACATAGCCACCTTTCACATCATGCTGCCTCATGAGGCCTTAGTGACTTGGCCCTATCTGCTTGATTGGCAGTCTTATGCGCACTGATTGGCCCTCTTGAGCAAGATCACCACCATTGTAAATGTGTACCCATGTCACAGCAGTCCGATTACTGATCCGCTGGTGCACTGCTCAACTCCAACACATCGCTCGTAAAAAACCCGTCTTGCAGGAAACCCAATATTCCAGAATCTTTGACAAAACAACAACAGGCTTTATCAGCTCATTAGCATATTCATTTGCAAATTCAAAAATATCATATAATGCTCGAAAAGCAGGTTAACTACTGAGTCAACTGGGTACAGTGCTTAATGTAACTCCTTTACAGTCATATTGATAGCTATTTAATGCCAGGGTTGGTGCATTGCCTAAGACTTGAGGAAACTAAGATAATCAAGCAACACAAAATGACTTGCTGATCCAATTATTCGGCATTGACTAAGGACAGACCTGCACCACCTCAAGTTAACTGAACCAAACGTAAACTTTTGCTTAACCTAGCTACTTGGAATTCCTCACTAATTCCACTGCATTCTTCTTTGTTAACGAAGAACTTCTCGATTCTTAGCAATTTTTAGTTGCTCTGTTTTACAGCTTGACGCAGACCAGTTAAATCGACTTTAGAATAAGTTTCAGGATGAGCGAGAATGCTATAGAACTGCTATGCATTCAAAGAAACCAGGAGGTTAAAAATACGCTTTACTGGAGCCACCTCTGAATGTGCAAGCGTGTAGCAGTTCTCGTCCCCGCAAGTACTTTTCCGCATTGAATACCCATAAATCAACTTTAGCGCACAAGGTACCTATTGCCCACCCTACAAATGGATGCTTTTGTCATCGACCAGCTTTCCCAATCACTAGTCCGACGAAACCTTAATTTACTTCTTTGGTCTTCGTCCTAAAGAAGCACATTAGCTAATGATCTAAGGCGTCTTTATAAAGTGTTGGAATAACTAGAATCAAACCACCAGGAACTTTATCCCCAAGATTGATTCCAAGGTAATAGTTGGAATTTTGCTAGCGAACATTTGCCTTCCGTACATCTTTGAGCTTTTGCGTATGGAGGTTATTCGTTTGTGAATTTTTGCCTGAACTTATGAATGCAGAAATACTATGATCGTCTAACTATACGTGCCGTTATGAAGTCAATTTAAATTCGTGGCATTTGGGAAAGATGGAGATTTTATCGTCGAGAATCGCATTTGTAGTTACACGTGTGCGGGAAACGAGGCAGTTATTCGCAAGCCATTGAATGGGATTTGATACGGTAGATGCTTACATCTGCTTAAATCGTGGCCAAGAGCTAGTGTGGTGGAGCTCAGGGCGATTCGGCAAGTTCGTGTTACAGGTATGGCTCTGTTTATTAGTTGCAGAACATGCCGCATGTCTGCTCCATATTTTGGAATACTGACTCTCCTACAAGACGAAGTCCATTATAGGTGAATTCACCTAGGGTGGAGCATCATTTGGAATAGCGAAAGTAGACCATTGGTCCGGACAGCTGCGGCACGAAAACATGGCTACTTTGGCGGTGCCTCTGCTCACGACAGCTTGTCTGCACGGCTGAAACTATCGGCTGCTCAGATAAGGCTGGTTAGCAAAATAAACATGGGGTGGTACGATGTAAATTAGTCCTAGATAACCCACGAACTGACCCCAACTGGTGGTATGTTGTTGTAAACAGTACGACGCATGTCTGACCCCATGGTTTTATGTCCTTATATGCATAAATCACAAGTTCACCACTCCTGCGGAGTCAGAATAAAAGAGTACAGTCTTCTCTAACGAAGTGACTCCTCTCTAGTTTAGACTGGCCCATCGGAAAGCGATGAGGGTTTGTCGAGCATTAAATGATTTAATGTAGAAAAATATCTACTGCAATACAAACTCTTTTCGTGACAAACTTTCCCAAAGGCGAGCATGAAGAAGAGGGGCATTCCTCTTCCTCATTGAATGTCTATGCTTTCAGGGATGCATGGTGAGCCTTCATTGAGTCTTTGTTTCAATTAGTGGGAGAAATTTCTCTTCAGGAAGGCGAACAACTGCATGTTAGTTGCAGTGATGAAGACCGGCAAAGCATCCTCTGCCTCTATTCTCAAAATTTTTGCACCCTTGGCAAATTAGTAGCGGCTGGAACTATCTCATTCAAATAGGTAAGGTATAATCTGTTACGTTTAGTGATAGTGCAGATTTTCGAAACAATCCGGAACGGATAGACACATGGCAAAAGCAGTGGGTTGAGGTCATTCCGTTGCTGCCCTCGTCAAATCGTATTTCAAATTCCGAGACCAAACTGACTGTAGAATGTGGCAGAGCATGGCATTTTATCCCATCCATACCGAGGGACAGCTAATAAAGGTGAATGAATAGCACTTTCTGATGGTAGAATTCGAAATGTTCCTAATGCGCATTTTGCGTTAATTAAGGCGAGGTTTGAATGCTTGCACCTGATCACTGGCGCAGTATTTTTTGCATTGCTAGAAAATCTCGGAACCTAGCACCATTCGTAGCATCCAAAGCGGGTTCTCTCAACACGTAAAAACAGTATCATACGTCCCTTTCTGATTAACAGGAGATGCTCAGTCCTCGCATTTTGAAGTTGGACATTTCATTTATTTGCAGAATTGTAAAATTTCCTCTTTATCGGCCCACTTGAGCGCTATCAGACTCCATTACGCATTGCTGGTAGTTCTCCGTCTTACTTTGCGGTCGAGGGTCAGGAAACGTTAAATGAAATCAAAATAATTTTTAATAAATCAATTTTTAACCCCTGGATGCCTTTTTAACTTGAATTCATACCTTTCAACTTATGCCTCTTCATGAAGAGGATAAAACGGGCATGTTTTACCGACTCAACTCATACGAATTCAATGAAACTTAGCCCGTTTTCGAGTAGTTATAATTAACTAACAAAAATGTAAGATTCGGCTTCCTCTTTCCATTCTGATTTAGCTTTGTAAATATCTTTTACCGATTGTCCTCCTTAGTAGAATTGTCCACCCAGTTTTCTTCAATGTCACTAGCGGATGAAACAAGCAATTCCACGCCGCAAAATTAGCATTATAAATTCTTCTCCTCGTATTCGAGACCGCAACATTATAGCATTGCTTTAGAACGGACGACTACTACCTGAAAAGCGTTGCAGGCTCTACGAAAATCTGAGTTCATGCAGTTGGAAAAGCAGGCAATTATATCGACGGACTAATTTTTATGCTTATACTCTGCTTCTTCCAAAATAAGAAAGTGTAGAACATTCCCTATTGCAATGGCCTTGGGGACAAACCGAATCTACTTGACGGCCTTGCTATTTTAACTTCGTAATCGCATGTAATTCTGGACCTATCCAATCGAAATTTCCGAGCCCAAGAAATCAGAGATAAGAACAAACTCGTATCACCAACGGCTCAATAATTTTTTGAAGGCAAAGAACTTTTGGAATTATTATTAAACATGCAAGTGCAAAATGAATACCTCCTTAGATAATTTGAAATTATAAAGCATGTAGAACTGTTAGGAGCGATGCGATCCTCGTTCCAATTCCTATAAGACAGTGGAAATGTATGAGCGCTTTGCCTTCGGCCCTCAGACATGCAGACGTAGGCCTGTACAGTTGAATAAATATGAGGCTACACACAAAGTCCATATCAAGATTTTACCATTCGACTGCTCAGAACACATGCGATCGCCGCCCTCTGTTCATCGATAGCATCCACGCCGTTTCATAATTTGGCAAGACAAAAATGTTCATCGCTATGGAGCCTGCATGGCAGTGACGAAGGAGTGCTACTTCAAATATGGTGGGTTCTCTTGCGTAATTTTCTTGTAAAGAATCAACAATTCATCCACGATCGCACTTGTTATAAGTGATTTTCCTGCGCAATCAAAAGTAAGTCCGCATCAAGGCACAGGGGCGCAAAAGTGGCGTTTGTTAGAAACGTGTGCCTAAGGATAATTGAGGATTGATAGGAAGTCTTTTAAATTTTGCAAGGTCTTCAATACCGTGGAGCTGTGCGAACCCAACTCTAGACAAAGAGCCGATTAGCAAAACCTGACAGCTTTTTACCATCTTCCAAATGATGATTTGTGACGCCTCATTCTAACATCTTCTTTAAAAGACAATAAGATTGTCAGTTGATGCTGGAAAAACCACAGTTTTACACAGTGAAATATCGTATTTTAAGTAACTGGATAATGATCAGTGAGCCAAAGCATCACACAAAAGTAGGTTGCCAATGCCCCACGGTTCTTTCAGAGGCCTATATCGTTAGGGATCAGAGTAGGCGCAAGTTAAACGACAATTCGCATTATTTAAAAAAGGGTACTTAATTGCATAAGCTTGGTTACATTTCGACAAGAATGATTTAGAGCATAGGGTAACCACGCGTTTGCATGTTACACAGTTCAAGCGCTCTCCTTTTGTACTTCCGCCTCCCCTAGCTTTGGCACATACCAAGCATGCACAGACAAAGTGAACCGCAAAGTAGAGTCTTGAGTTCGTCTTAGCTCCAGAGTTACATAAGTACAGAATCAAAAGTAATGTAGCACTGTCAGTACAAATCCATGATTTTACTTTTATTAATTCACTTTCCGAGGATGTTTACATTCTGGACATTTGCATTTAACACCAGTAGCATAGGCCTCACAGCAGTTGCATCCGTTGCATTCTAAAATAAGCAATAAAGAATGCGACTCCGCTTGCATAGTTCAGAAGCGACCCTGAGACACTTACATCAGAACTGACACCTACCAGGCATGCTGTTCGATTCTAATCATCTGACGTACCTCGGTTGTGGATGTCGGTCTTTTTATGCTAATTGAGGGAACCTTGAACTCGGTGTGAAATCAGTAAGCTATGCAGATGAGACCACTCTGAATGGTTACGAACGAGGAGCAAAACGAGTCCCCACAAAAATACATTTTGCGCGTGATTCGCACGTGCATGCCTTTCACAAGGAATATCTCGGTATCATTTTGGTGCTTTAACTAAGAAATTTGCGCAAAATTCGTTGGACTAACACCAAAATGACCAAAAAATTAATGTCGACTTGAACTGTGATGAAGTCTTAAAGGTGAATTCGTAAAAAGGCTTTAGGTATGTTCTTCAGATGCTTTTCTGAAGACGCACATTAGCAAGGTCCAATTCGCTGGTTTGTTATAAAAGGATGATGATCTTCAGAGTCATAAGTATGCTTAGAACCACTTCTGTCTTAAATTTGAAAATTCAGCTGCATGAGTGCGTTTTTTTCAAGGGAGTAGACACTCGAGACTAAGTAATGACAGTGATGAAAGGATAGCGGCTATCAAGTAAAGCCTTTAAAAGCTACAATTTCTTACTTTCCGTTAGCACAAACACTAGTCGGTAAGCTAACTCTAAAAGAAGAATGATTCAGCAAGCAGTCTTTGATGACCTTAAGTGGAATATGTGCCCACTTTAAGGTACCTATAGGGTTTCTCGCAATTGTCCATTTTTAGCATAAACAAGCTTTTTACTAGTGAAGTCTGCATGGATCTTCTTAATGTTCCCTCTGCGTGCCTAAGTAACCAATCTTTTGCTTGCAGTCCCTACCTTGTTAGCACTTTGTGCCCCCAGTTTGCTACAATTGTGTTTCGAGCATGCTGCAACAAATAGCGGCTGTTAAGGATTGCATCTGTCCTCCACGTAAGGGTGAACAGTTGACCTGACTAATGCTTAGATGGATTGTTTAGATTAGAAGGCAAACATCGCTGCCCCAAGTCCAATATATAAGGAGTTTTTGCTTTCCATGATGGTTGTGCTTTTAAATTTTACCCATAATTGAGGCTCAGTGAAATGAGTTGTGATCCTCTTTATTTTAATGGTTAGATACTAAAAAATCAGAAAGCTTGTGGGATTTTGAGTGGCTCTAATATTATCCGTGACCAATTCTTTGAACGTAATGCCTTGATTATTTGTTTAATTCGCATTTTTGACGTCGTTAGTGCTCACTTCTACGCCTCTGTACTTCTTTCGTTCACAATAGCTAATGGGCTATGCTAGTGGCTCTTAACCTCCTCTACCTCTACAAAACAATTTTCCTTAGCATTTTAATTCCTATAGTTTTAGAGAAAGCACGGGCTATCTCGCTGCTAGAATTATATCTCACGATGCTTTAATGGGACTTATTTAATCAACATGTTCAAGCAATCAGAAATGATGATAATTTTAAGTGAATGATTAGGGAAACCACTTCCAGTGTGTCTTTGCTTAATTTTACGCGCAAACATAACGCTATTTTCCAGTTGATGGAAAAGGGCATTTTCGGTCTTCTGTTCTTTTGCGCAAAGTCCTTCGTAAAGTTATTAAAGCAATTCACGTTCATGCTTGACATCCAAGTCGATTTGTTATGTTAACCTCAGCCTCGATTTTAGAGACTAGTACTGACAACTTCTTTGCAATTCCTTCTGGGATTTCGAAAAATTTTAATGCTTTTGGGCAAGACGGTTCTGTGGTTAAGCAGATATCCATTCAAGATGCTCATACTGCCAAAAAAACAGATAGCTTTTGTTTCTTAATATTCAACAAGCGATAGAGTAACTAGTATTTAGTCAAGTTATGCGCGCTGCGTCCTCTAGAATTTAGGTTAAATTTATTGACAGCACTATTTTAAAACATGAAAAGATTACGCATATTTTGGTGGTCAAATCAGCCGTACGGTAAGAAGGTAGAGCTCTTTGTCATCTAAATGATGTCCATCTTGCAATTACAAGCAGAGGAAATCGAAGGTTTTATCCGAACTCTTTTTGCATAATCGTTCACAATTCTTGTCGTAAACAATGCGCGCTTCTCATTTTAAAGGAGTGCTGTTAATCATATAAATTAGAATGAGAATAAAAACATGTATTATTGACAGGGTTACCCCTCATAGTTGCAGTGTATGGTTGGCATACGGATGGCGATTTTTACTTGCTTCATAGATCCCACTTCAACCGCAGCCTACACTGCCTCGTTCGGTCAAATTTGAACGAGATCGTGATAAATCAGCCTCTTAAAGCATGATAAGTCTAATATTAAAGTGAGAGCAATGGGGCAAATGATCAACTTAGTGGTTAAGGTTCTCCTGCAGCATGTCGATGTGCTGGAAGCACTGAGAAAACACAGCGTGATTGTCTGATAGGAGAAAGTAATAAAAGCTTTAAAAGTCCATCCATGATTTGCTTTGTGGAACCACTTTTGCATCGAAACACTACTAACGACTGTGCGTTTGATGTCCAGAAAGTTATCACTGACATTGGGTGCCTAACTTCATGTAGTCTCCCATTCACATCGGGCAATATGCTTGTTCTTGCCAAGTGCACCTAGTATACATTGCATATTTGCGCATGTGGAAGTATTGTGAGCAACAGTCATTCGAATAAGAAATAACTGCAATAAATTTTAGTTTAAGACGTTAAAATGAAGAACTCAAAAGTTGTTTGTCGACCCCGGCATCCTAGTAGACGTAAAACTACGGGTTCCCCGAGAAAGCGGGCAAACACGAACCACTTTATTATAAAAAGTATTTATTGCATTGTTTTCGATCCATTTTTTTAAGCATTCGATTCTCCAGTTTCTCAAATTTTACAACACGCATTTGCATGCAAATCGATGTGAATTTCAAAAATAGCAGTCAATTTTCGGGCGTTCTAGCATCAAATTGAAAGCTATTGCTTAAAGTGAAAATGGCCTGCATAAATGAGTCCTCGTCATTTTGTTCATCCATAAATCGAGTCCATCCAAGCGCATGCAGATTTTATTCAAACAGTTGGACCGAAAAGTTATTCGTTGCATCGATGCTGAGCATCCGTGGCAGTGTCGGAACCATACCAGTAACGTGGCATGCCGAAGATCGCATGTGGTCTGTAGTCGCGCGTGAGGGTTAAGTCATTTAGAATGAGTGACTGAGCCTCATTGATGGTGCCAAGACGAATTTAAAAAGAAATTATTGACTAGAATTATTGGGTTTTGGGTTTGCTTTTCTTGGAAAGAGATCAATGCGCAGTATTACCCGTAAAGAGTAACCACTCAAAGATCTAACAAGTGTTTTCTATGGATCGACGAGGAAGCATTCCTTCTCGCTACCACGTCAAGTTTCATGCAGTTAATGCACAGCCGCAGACTTCCATCCATGGCGACTTGGATGCTCTGATGAGTCCGTCCAAAATAATTTCTCCCCCTCAAAAGATTGGCTTCCTCCAGCAGTGGAGGTGGTGCGGGTCCGGAAGTCTGCCTGCAGCCTCATTGGTTTATTTAATACGGCATTACAAAGACTGGCTGCAGGAAAATCCCACTCCCTACCCGATGCGATCACAGTTTTTCGTTTGGCAAATTTTTTGCCAAATATCTTTTTCTTGAGTATTACACGTGTCTGGAAAATTAAACGACTTAATCACAGTGTAATAAAGTCGGCTACAGTCTTTCGAGCAAATATTTTCAAGTCTCTATGGCGCCATCCCTTTGGCTTGGGGTCAAACACAAATTCTAACCCATGGGTGAACTGAACCCATGGCTTAACGGTGCTTTATTCATGGCAGAATGTCATCTGCAGTCGACAAATAGTGGTGAAATCTCTTGATAAGAAGTGCGGATTTCGCCGCAAATTCGAATTATCGGTGTGGATGTCAAGGCTTTTTAACGATTGCACGTGGGAGGTTGATTTCTACATATGCTTACCCTTTTATGTTCATCACCATTTGCATTGTTCATTTTTCTGTCAAGTTATGGCATTAGTTGGTGGCTCTTTCTCATGCCTTGTAGCTACTTTGAGTGGCGATGTTTGTTCCGTTATCTTTGGGTTGACGATGTTGTTGTCGTTTCTTCCGGATTACTGGACCACGTACTTTGCAGATGTCTTGATTTTCTCTCGAGTTGCATTAAAACCATTTATTGGTGCGAGTTAATCGGTCAAACTTTTTGCGCAGTGGAGCCAGAAACAAGCTTTTCCACTTGCAAGAGGAACTATTTTGTGAGTCGCACGGCAAATGGCAAGCATAACCGAACTGAAGAATGTCAAAATCTCCGCCTCTTGTAACTGTCTTTTTGAGCATAGCGTCTTTGTGCAAGGGAAGTTGTTTTTCCCGTGATAGTTTAGCCGGCTTTAGCAAGCTGCAATTCCTGATAAAAATGAGTCCAGTCATGAAACCGTGTTTCCCAACAAAAGGCGTGTTTTCTGTAGTTTAAAATTTTAAATAAAAGCATTTTATAGTTAAACAAAATTTGCTTTCGATCTGCGAGTGTTTTGATGCTCTGTGATGATATTGTGTTGCGAAATAACATTGCATCTATCAAGCTGGCTGCATCAGAGAGTCAGGTGACTTGGAGAAACTGATGCTATTCCTGATTCGCCTTTTTATTTGACTTTATCATATATGTTGAGTAAGTTGGTGTGGAGTTTGTAATTTTATTGCTGCCGGTTTAAGATTAGGTTGAACAGTGTCACCGGTTCCGGTTTGTTCTTTCCAGCAGATTAAATTCAAGAGCCATCTGTCTGATTCTGATTGATAACATGACTTATCCATCTGCACCTACCTTCATTTAGAAAAGCTATATGGAAACGTTGATGTGGCTCCCCCACTGGATCTCGTGCATTAGGTTTTACCATTAGGAGTATCTGTAGGGGAAAAGCCTCACGTCTACTACGTGTGAAATTTGATGCGGTAGAAAAAGATGAAGCGCATTGTCCCTTTTGATGCATTTACTTGCAGTCGCCACTATCGTGGTGTCTGGCTTTCCTTCTGATGCTGATCTACCACATACCAAGTTGTGTGCTTGACTGCTCTGCACCCTCTCAAGTTGTCTACCCTTATACCGATGCGCAATGATTTCTAAGCGAGTGCTTACATGGGCCGATCGACGATCAAGCAGTAAGGTAGACGTTGAGAGCACAAACTCACATTGATGGCTCATTCACGGTTGTCTGGATGGACTAATGACCAAAATTCTAGACTTGAAGTAATGAGTTGCAAACATATGAAAGAAGTAAGCTTAAGCAGCCCGCTTACTAGAGTTCTTGTAGAAGTAACCGCAAAATTAAAATATTTGAATTGAAATGGGGTCAAAAAGGTTTGTCAGGGGCTGCAGACGGCCATACAAATGGTCGTGTGGGAATGTTCACGCATCAAGACCCCCTTGAGCAGGCCCTGATTCCCTCTAACAGCAATACCTATGTCATTACTGCAGCACTTAAAATCCGCACATTTGCATTATCCTCACATTAAAGTGCCCTAGGGAGGACTGCCAACCTGTTGCCAGCAGTTAAAATTTTAGGACTACAAAGTAGAGCACTTCGTTGAGATTTCTAATATGCAAAATTGTGGGTCAAGACCACATTATATCACGGCAGAGGTTACTGCCGTTTACAATAATGTCTAAACACTTGTAATCACCTAATTATGTAAAGTTTAAGTAAACTACTTCTTACAGAACACATAGGTTCCATACCCAGGTGCTAGCAAAAGTACAAAAGAATTTCTTACCAGTACACGCTACATTAATATTAAAATTTTTGTCTACGAAAAAGTGAACTCACCATACATTCTTGTTTGCACCTTGCCTGGGATACATTTTCGATGAAGTGTTAATTATTAAAATAAGACATAAAAAGGCGTTTTATGATTGGTTACAAAATCGGCAAACAAATGAACACAATGCAAGTCTAAATGTTGTAAAAATTGCACACCTACTTATAGCTAATAGGCTGTGATGTGTCAGAGTCACATTATAGTGCTCTGTTGACATCAGCGAGAATTTAAACGCTGACAAGCTTTTAACAAATAATCGCAACTCACTAGCGCAGGGTATGAAATCGCTCTAAGATTCCTGATCCTACTGCAAAAAACAGAAATTTTATCAGACATATAAAGGTGTGCATAGGAGGTGCATTTTAATAGGTTTTCAAACAGTCGGCAGCTTGCAAAAGCCGATGCTAATGGCAGCGACAGCAGCAGCAGCAGAGAAATCTAAATGCTTGAGAATTGACGTGCTATTTCTATACTACTCAGCATTAGAGACTGTGAGATAAAGCTCAGCTAACATTTTAACACAGGTTTGATTGGACATAAAAGCCAAGCGACCGTAGCAAAGTTGATGACTGCGGTCTTCCGTATCAATTTCATGTTACTCAAGATGGCTGCCTATGCTCGATTCTCAGTTGCAGTATGCTTCTACCAGCCCCAAGAGCAATAAGAAAGCCTGAGCTCTGCTTCGACAAATCAACAATTTGCAGCAGGTTGCTTCCTGATTAACAAGGCAATAGATTCTTCGCGGAAGTAAGAGGATAAAGTGCAATGGCGTTTGTTAATAGCTTTGATAATTCACGCATTCAAGCGCCCTGTGACTACTACCGTTTGGGAGTGTGTGCGACAACGGAAGTCTTGGTTTGCGTAAGTGATCCTCGTACAGGTGCACTACAGATAATCTTAGGACGTAAGTGCGTTTAGATTACGAAATGTAAATAAAAACCTTGTTTATGTGATATGGCGCTACCAAAGGCAGGAAGTTCCTACATCCGACACGTTTCGCTTTGTGTTTATAAGTCAAGTGTGGCTAATTTTTCTCTAATCATCGAAATAGGAAAGCAACCAAAATAATACTTGTACCTTCGTGCGCACACCATGCAACGGAAGCTTCATTCACACTTCTACTAGGTTGTTAAGCTTTAAAATAACGCTGATCTGCAGTCTTATTCCACCGACATAATTGCTCTGCATGGATCGGAGTCGATTTGATCGTGCGGATGGATGGAAATAGAGACGATGCCAATGAAGATTCTCCCAAGGCGATCTTCACTCCATTTATTCATTATGCATACTAGGACCAAAAAGAGGCTTCAATGCAGCCGAGTTACGCGTTTGTTTAACATTCCTTATTCAATTCACATTTTCGTCATGCGGTCGTCATCAGCGCGTCAGCACGATTGAGTCGCTGAGCAAGTCAAAGTCCACTTCAATCAAAATACTCAAGATTAACAATAATCCGGGTTCGTAGTCCCATTTTCTGCAGTCACATTGAGCTTTTACACACCAAATGCAACACCACATCTCAATTTTAATTTAAAATTAAGCTTTTAATTGTGTGCAAGCTTTATAATCTTGGTAACCACTAAGCGTGCTGATATTGTTCTTGTGGTAGTGATAGATTACAGTGTCCAAGTCATACGATGTGGTTCATTGATGGTGATAGCATTGCGTTTGCCAAACAAAGAATGGGATTGTGAACATTGTGACAGTTGGCAAGAGAGAAGTTTGTGTCACCTGCAGGATGTTTTATGCACTTGATGAAGTGAAGCGAAAATCTCTTCCAACATCTGCAACAAATGCCCCCACACATGTATAAATTTCCCCTGCGTCGATTTCCTCGTCGAGTTCCAGCATTAAATAACAGGCAAGCATGTTTTGTTCGAGGAGGAGTGGGTTCAATAGCACACTTAGGTACCTAAACATACAATATTGAAAAACTATTTCGCCAATGGCAGCTACGACTCCACTTGGGCAGTATATCATAACGTTATAAACAGATCCGATGAGACATAAACAAGTGCTAGATCCACGTTCTGTGATTTAAGCCACTATCGTCATACGATCGCCTTCGACGCTCTTAGGCTGGAGACCACATAAGCATTCAAATCAATTTTTATCGTAAACACACATAAATAGTAGCCTGACAGCCGCACAAAGCTGTAACGCATGGGGTATAAAAGGTGCTTACAACCCACACTGACCCAATTTGCGCTTTCGCATCATGGATAAGGGTTCTGGAAATCATATCTCCTCTCTGGGTATTGTGGCAGCAGCTATCGACAAGGGTCAACCAAAGGATGGAGTTCAGAATGGACCTAGGGACATCCTGAAATATGGTCTCAATGAGATTTTGAGGAAATCGGGCAAATTATCTGCTAGCTTGACTTTCCATCTCCCCCAATTTTCTAGCTCACCCTTGCAGAGCCATCTACACTCTACCTCATTAATATGATTTGTCTAAATTCTAATTGCTTATGTGCTTCTACCATTTTGTTGTCCGATGCTAGGTGCCAAAGTAAATGACTGTGGAGAAGTCACGCAGCCGAAAGACCGTGAAGCGGATGTCATTTTGAATTGTGAGAACCAGCGAGCACTAGTGAAAACCACTTTAGAGCTGACAGAGTGCGTCGCCAAAAGTGTGGAGGAGAACGACATAACACTCATACTGGGCGGCGACCACAGCATCGGGATCGGATCAATTGCGGGTCACTTGAAGATCTTCCCCAACTCTTTTGTTGTCTGGGTTGACGCACACGCTGACATCAATACCCCCAGCAGCTCTACTTCTCGCCACACTCATGGTATGCCCCTCTCCTTCCTTCTCAACGAAACCAGCAAACTCATTCCACAAACTCAAGGCTTTGAAGCCATCAAACCAGTGTAGGTCTGATCTCTTTGCATTACTTACAATTACTTACCTGATTGACGCTTACTCATTCAATGCATATTGCAGTCTTGAAGCCAATCAGCTCCTCTACATCGGACTTCGGGATGTCGATACACCAGAGCTGTAAGTTCGACCTTTAAGCCAATCGAATGGAGGAAGGGCAAGCTCACAATTTACTTCTTGCTTTAGGAAGTTCATAAAGGATCTCAATATTCCGTATTTTGACATGGACGATGTGCGAAGAATCGGCATTGAGAGTGTCATGGAGATAGCTCTCAAGATCATAGTGCGGTATTGGTGAGTGATTGCTGAAAGACATGCATTTGGGGATGGGGAATAACTAAAACGTTAATTTAAGAAATATGTTTGTTTGGCAGTCCCAATTGTCAGATCCACCTGAGCTTCGACATTGACGGGTTGGATCCGAAGTACGCTGCCAGCACAGGAACCCCCGTTCCTGGTGGTCTCTCGTTGGACGAGGGCAAGTACATTTGCAAGACTCTTGGTCAGACAGGTGGGCCAGCAGTTTCGACTTTTATGGTTACGCCTTAACTGCATTGACAGCAGCAACCTTTCCTCGACTAAGAACAAACATATCAGAGCAGCTGCTTGTGATACTACTGCAAGAAACACCTTCATGCTGGAACAGAAACACATATTTGTAGAATCCTCTTGGTTTTTTCCTGAGAACCAGCAGACCAACATTATTAGCTTATTATTCTGAAGGTTGCCTTAGCCTGTGGATTTAATCTAGTAACGCGAATAAGTAGCATAAGTAATTGGAGGCAGTGTAGCGATGTGCTAACCCTGTAGCATCACCGGAGTGCTTTGTGACACATTCACTGCAGCACACGTAAAGAATGGGGCTGCAAAGATCCTCATCGGGTCTTTATACATTTCCTTTACATCGAAGTGAGGATGAAACCACTTTACTTTGCTGTCTAGGTCTGCTGAAGTCGATGGTGGTGGCGGAGGTCAACACGTCGCTTGGCTCAGCTGAAGATGCAAAGACTACTTTGAATTCTGCTCTTGAGATAATCAAAAGCGCTCTGCTTTTAGACTAGAGACACATCCAATATTAGCTGATTGCCCACAACAACTTTCAATATTTACATTTGAGTACAATTTCTCTCTTGCCCTAATAAATTCTTAAGTTCCGGGTTCGCTTTTCTCATAAAAGCGTGTACGATGTGTGATGTTAATCACATGCGCACGTAGGCGAGAAAAAATTTATAACTAGAAGTTGTGCTAGCAATTATAGGGTAATCTGAACTTGCGGATCTACAGTTTGCAGCCATAACTATAGGCGATCGACCTGATTTGAGCCTATCTGCCGGTGCTGAGACAAAAATCAAGTGGCTCGTCAGTAACGTGGTGCTCGATATGGCAGACTCCACGGAATAACTCAGATAGGACTGCATAAGTTTCATCTCCAATTGAATATGCAGAGAATTTTCTTTAATGTTGTAGTCTAAAGGAATCAGGACTGAAGAACTCTGGCTTCTTTGCTGCAACTAGTAAACGCTGCTAATTGTTTGAGTGCAGCTCGCACATTTGAAGCAGCATCATACACTCCAGTGCACTTTTATGCAAATTATTAGCGCTCGCTGATACTTTCGCTGTTCGGAACGCATTCAGCAAAGTTTTGTTTTGTTGCTTGAGGGCGCATTTATCACGATAGTGGGTTCTCGTGGGTACTGATAATATGAGGCAGCAAAATAACATTACTAACAATTCATAAGTAGAAATGAATTCTTAAGCAGCAGCAAAATTTATAAGACGTCGTGTCAATGCTTCGATTCACATGTTCGACTAAATAATGTCTCATCGCATATGAATTTGTTCTATTCTAAAGTCCTGAGGGAATCCACATGTGCTACAAGAAATGTGGACGTAGACATTCGACATTCAATAGCAGTAAACTCTTGGTGCCATTGTCACTCAACACTCACTTCTACTTACAAGTCACTGATTGGAATAACCCGTATGTTATTCAGCACAATTGAATGCTTCTTATAAAGTTATAGGTGGTTAGCAGAGGAATTGTTCGCTTGTTTAATAAGCACGCCTATTGATTAACAAAACACTAAATTGCACAGGAAAGAAGGATGGTAAGCGCATGTGGCTTATACATTTTAGCAGGCTAATTTTTGTGTGTTCAATGAGGAAGATTTTGCAAAACTTAAATCATTTCTCGTGCAGGCGCGTTGGTGATGGAATGACACGAAAGCAGGCAGCTTCTAAACCTGACAAATGTGACTAATTATCTTGTGCAGACAAAGTGTGACTAACTCGAACATTATGCTTACACGAACAAACAAAATTAATAAAGGTAGTAGTACATATCCACTAGCTTCATAGGCTTCTAAAATGTCGTTGATATTGGGTACTATTCCACAGATAAGTAGGCAAATACAACAATGCAGTTTAGTGGTAAATTATGCAGTTGCTATTATTTATGCTAAAATTACAGGCTGTCATAATGCCTCAAAATCGGTGGCTCCCCTTCAAGCGTTAGGTAACGTTAAAACTCATGTCAGGCGGTACCACGGTCGCTTGGCTTTTATGTCCAGTTAAACCTGTGTTCAAATTTTAGCTGCATTTTGTCTCACAGTTTCTAATGCTGAGTAGGATAGAAATAGCACGTCAAGTCTCACGCAATTCGATTGCTCTGCTGCTGCCGCCGCTGCTAGCGTCGGCTTTTGTACGCTGCCAATTGTTTGAAAACGTTAAAATGCACCTCTTATACAAACCCGCAAATGTCTGGTAAAAGGTCTACTTTTTGCAGTAGGACCAAGAATTTTAGCGTGATTTCGTACCTTGAGCCAGTGAGCTGTGATTATTATTTAAAAGCTTGTCAGCGTTTGAATTCTCGCCGATGTCAGCAGGGCATTAAAATATAGCCCTGACGCATCACGGCCTATGAGCTATAATTCGATGTGCAATTTCGAACAACACTTAGACTTCCATTGAGTTCACTTATTCGCCGATGTCACAAGCACTTATTTAAATGCCTTTTTGTGTCTTGCTTTCCCAGTTAACCTTCTCATCGAAAATGCACTGTGGGCAAGGTGCAAACAAGAATGTGCAGTGGGTTTGCTTGTTCCTAGACAAAAATTTTAGCGTCATATAGCGTGTGCTGGTAAGAAATTCATTCGTATATTTGCTAGCACCTCGGTACGGAACCTATGTGTTCTGTAAGAAGTAGTTAACTTAAATTTTACTTAATTGGGTGATTACAAATGTTTAGGCATTATTTGCCTTGTTAGTTATGCGAAAAGATGTTTCGCTTAGGTGCTATGAGGCGTCTGGTGAGCACTTGCTTTGACCTGCAAGCAAATGGTGCGTTGTACGCTCATCATATGATGGCAAGCGTGGGTGACTGAAAATTGACCCTTCAGTAACACCAATGGGAGAGGTGCGAAATCTTTTGAATACCTCCGTCGGTTGTAGGTGAGCAAAGGGTGGCACTGTTTCTAGTGTATTTAACTTATTTTCCACTTTGACAAAAGCGATGAATAAATGAAGGAGTTGTTGATTATTAGTAGATATATGATGGCAGATTTGACTTCCAGAAGCCACTGTCAAATTTCATCGTGCTGGATTAGCTATGCAAGTGCAGGAAAGCCCACTTTCGTGACTATCATTGACAACGTTCTCACTCTGACTTGATGTACACCTTAAAGGGCTGCGTGGTACATGACTGCTGCTGAAGGATCATCGCAGTCGATTCTCCTTGCCAGACTGAGGTCATCACCGCAAAACGATCGTTCCATTGCTCTCTGTTAGTCTTGTGGATTCCCTGTACTCCTCTCACTTTTCTATTAACAAGACATTAATAAGTTGCGAAGTTCTGAAACCATAAAAATTTCCAAGTTTTAGCTGCTGACGTCATTGCTTTCGTTTTATGATGATGACGTTCATCGAACAACGTGCCATTGAGGGTTTTTGGGTCGCTGTAACTTGAAGTTGTAACACTTGTTTTCTTTAAATGTGCTTTGTAGGCGAGAGACGGGAGGACAATTTGAAGCTGGTCGCAGAGCAGCTTGGTCCCTCCCCTGAGCGCGACATGTCTTCTGCTTGAACTTCTCTACAACACCCCTCTGTATCTTTCCCTGACCTATAATAAAGATGTCAAAGCGTACTCAGCCTTCTAATAGTAAGGGCAGAAAGAGGGAAGAGAAGGAACCTTCTGCAGAAGTTGGCAAAGTATTGGTTAGTCTACTCGTTGGTCACTAGATCATTCAGACTACTCTGTACCTGCAATTTACTATTGTATTGCTTTCTACATCTTTAAATTATTCGTCCATCGCTTTCTAAATGCAGACTTGTTAACGAATACCAAGAATTGCAGCTGATAGGGGTCACTAGAGTGGGCTGAGAGCATCGACATGGAAACAGCCTGCGCAACTGCTCCTATTTACTTTGTTTTGTTAGACGTCGTTTGAATCCTTTGTGCACTTCCTATTGACATGGTAATCTGCAACCAGCCCTAAACCTATTTGGAACAATGTGTCATTTCCACTGCGTCACAATCCCTATCCGTTCATCGATGCAATCTGTGACGTCGGCAGCGACACTCCGACATGCTTGTGTGCCGAAGGTATAGCAGTGGTTAGTCGAGTGCTGACGCAAACGCTTAGCATAAGAAGAGACTTGACTTGAATGGAATTCGGGCCGAATTTTGCATCTGACAGAGGCAGCCCTTTCAAGCTTCAGTAAATACGCTGGTGGTGTAGACTTCAGATACATGAACCTGTAGCCTAGAGATCCTCACAACATTTCACTGTCTTTCTCTTTCCTTCTTGAGTATTATTTTCTGCGTAGTGATAATAAACACATCAAAATAGTGCCATTTACACCTTTAGTTGAAAGAGTTCTCGGGTCGCCAGCTGCATTAAATTAATGAGGGCGATTTCGCAGTTTCAGTGGGTATCAATTTCGTTTCTACTCACGGTGAATGCACTGAATTTTTCTGTCTCCGACAGAGCATATTTTTATGCCTCAAATTTTCAGTACATCAGAACCTCATTAACTCAACTGCGAAAGACGATCGTTCGACTGTCTCAGTGTTTGTGTGACGCTAAACCGACAGCAAAACTCTTTTCACTTAGCAAGTGACTTGTTAAGCATCACTTCAGTTGGTCGGTTATAAATGCACGTGGGACTGGCGAGGACAATTTTCCAAAATTTCTCGACTGAAGCTAGGCGCGGGATTCGCATCATTGCTGACAAGACCGTAGGGTGAACGGGGGCGATTACGTCCTCGTCTAAGGAGAAATTCGAACTAACCTTAAATTCTTAATCTCACCAGTTTCCATCCACATTTTGTTAGCTGGCGTCACAGGAATTTTGACAGATGAACCATTGAGGCCTCGACAGTTGTCCGAAGTACCATGCAACACAGCAACACATTGGTTTTATTAATAAAGCTATCAAGACATTTGCAAAACGTTTCTAACCTGTCAGTGTGTGGAAATATTTGATAAAATTGGAAGCCATTGTGCTGGCAATTTTCAATGTCAACCACTTCTGGTGTTGATTGAAGTTTCGTATGCAAATGGGGCATCTCAATAAATGACACCTTCTTCGAAGTCACTCACTTAGCGTCAAGTTGTCTGAAGAAGCAGTAAGAGCGTGATTGTCTTGACGTCGCATTAAGCGCACTCAGGCGTCGTTGTTGAGTTGGAATCGAGGTCTAATTTCCAAGCAGCAGAACCATTTGATAAGTTGACAGCGCAGAACGCTTTGCTATCTCTATTCTCTTTTATTCGTTCTGGCTCAAAAGAAACCTATCGTGCCATCAAATCGCAGCCATAGCAATCACATCAGTGGAAACCGGCTCACATGCGTCAGTTAATCTCCCTGCATGACATGCTTGTAATGCATGCAGTGGTAACGAATCCACTCGCATACTGACCGTAATAATCTGTTCACCATCACAGCCGGAAACAAGGCCAAGCTCGCACATTAGAATACCAGCACACTGATAAAACCGCAAAGCGGAATAATACGCGAAGTCGTTGTTCATACCACTACAATATGGCCAGTTGTTCGCCCAGCTAACTGAATCGTTCCGATTCTGCCGTTGCGCCTGGTTCCACGACCAGATTAAGCAGAGCACACCGCAGTACCATTGTCACCTCAGTAATGGATCAGCCAGAAATTCTCAAAGCCTCACTCACAGGCGCGTTCAGCTGGTCGCGTCTGCGCATCCATGTATACGACAACGAAGAGGCGGCTGATTCGCATAAGTCACTTTCACTTGTCTACATTTTATGCTTCACTGACTGGAGACGAAACCCTGTATCCACTTATTGGAGGCTGTATTCTAAATATTTGTCAACCATACCATCAATCTTTTCAAACTAATCTCGCTTTCAAATTTTCAAAGTGCAGATCTTTTGCACTTACTCAGTTTAGGAGCGCATATTGTAGAAATCTACGCCGTACCCTGATTGGTGACAGCGCTTTTGTAATAATTGTGATAGTTTCGGTGTTAATTCTTTCCTCCCCTGCCCTCGCTGTGTTGCAGACGAGCCACTTGTGACTGAAACCTGCAGCTATGTACAACCTATATGCACTTTAAGTAACAAGTGTACTTGCTGTCAACTGTACAGCAGCGAAGTGGTTTATTGCGGGTCCAACCTCACGGAGGTTTGAGATCATGCAGTTTGTGTGCCCATTCTATGTCACGACCCAAAGCTCATGCTGGCATTCTCCCAGTCTTCGTGATCCTTAGTCACATCCCCTCACCTACAGTACTTTGGCCTACTGCTACTTGAGGACAGATTCGAGGTGTCAGAGTGTAACATCACCAAGACTTCAGTTCAAAGGTCAGCGAGCAAATTTTACATGATAGATCATTGTACAATTTCTTTCCCGTTCTACCAAAGAAAACAGATCCATTTCTATAAATTTTGTGAACTAGGAAATTCGTAAATGATCCGGTGGCTTAGTAACAAGAGAAATTGAAGTAACCATAACAACAACAGTGAGGGAACATGCATCCCAAGATAAAACGGACATTGATTGCCCTCGAACAGGAGAAGGAGGTGTACTCCATTCTAGCACAGCCATGTTCACTGCGTCTCGGTTATAGTGCTGCCAACATTGTCCAAATGTGGCCTCCTCAAATCTCTCAACGCGTTCCAAGATAGTGAGCATCGAGGCTGAAGAGATTAATGACTTCGTGCCAATATCACTAACGGCAGCGTTTTCGGATCTATCTTCCGTCAATCACAGCAAGAAGCTTCAGCCTCTTCTGTTGTCTGGCTTGATAGAACAAAATTCACCTTCAACTTTAATCACTGAAGCCAAAGAGCATTTCGATCTCTACACGCTCCTCACAGAACCCATTTCAGAATCCGAATTAGAGAACTGCTACAGTCCAGCTTAACTCGTCCTCGAGAAAAGCAAAACAGCCACCGATCAGACAGGCTTCCCTCGCCACCAGGAGGAGGTAAAAACAACTAGGAGTAAAAAAAGGAAACTGCAACTGCCGAACAAACAGAAATTCTATGACTTGTATCAAATTAGTGTCAAAATTTGGAGAAAGGAAAACTTAATATGGTTGGAGAGGAAGTGAGGTAGACAGTGAAGGAAGTAGGATTTAAGGTAATGATGACGTGATTAGTTAGAAGAAATGAAATAGACTTGTAGAGGATCCGACCCTGAAAATATGGGATTTCGAGATCAAGTCAATTAGCCAAAATCAAACCAGTAGTCAAGCATTATTGATAACCTCTGTAAATAATCGTGAATTTATTGCTGTTAAACGCAAGTAGACGTGTTTTCCTTTAAGATCAGTGCTGCAATTCTCAGTCGCTGATGCGATCTCTTAATGCAGGAAGAGTAATGTACGCGTGACGGAACACCTGCTCGCACTAGCCGACCGCCGGCAGGTTATTAGTCTGTGTGTAGCACATTGTCTGTGAGGTTATGCGTTGGTCGTCTCACACATCGGCATTTCAAGTCCGGCATTTGGCGCATCCCGTCGGCGTGGGTATATTAGCATGCTCACACACACGTAGGCATTTAAAATGAAACAACGATCCCACCCACGAGACGTTTATTTACACATCAAGGGTTTATGTAAGTAACTGGTCTCATAACACTGAAACGGTGTGTCACACCACTGAAATAAATGAATTACACCGCACTACTTTCCCGTTACCTATTTCACAGCTCATCAAGTCTTTAACTTCCGTGGTATGCACGAAACCAGTTGTGACACAGAGAATTAGCAAAGCACTGCCACTTGTAGCATGAAGTTAAGAAGGATAAGATGAACTACTTCGCTGCTTATTGAGCTTAAGTAGCAAAGACGATATCGGACGCTACCATCGTCACATTCGCCTTGTTATCATTTCCACATCACACTTTCTCTTCAGCTGATTCAATTTAATAACATTTGCAAAGGCAATGGTAGCAAAGAGGGTTGTTTGGGCTTTAATGGTAGCAACTTTTGTCATTCGGTCCAAATGCTGTTAACCTCAATGCATGGACGAGACATGCGTAAGTGACTGCGTACCTCACAGAGAAACTTCCTTAGATAAGCAAAAATCAATGCAAATAATTGATAAAACCCAGGAAGTTGTTTTGAAAGCTTTGCAAAGAGAAGTTCTGCTTTGGTGGCCAAAGCAGTGCAATCAAGTCCTCCAAGACGACTACTGCATCAGCGCACTGTCAGCTTCACTCCATTGTAGTTTCAGATTGCATTGATCTCTCCATCACTATAACTCGTGTTGCCACTTATTGCAGCGAAGACGTAAGAACATGTGAAGCGTAAGTCGCTTGCATTTTTGAGGTGCGCCGAGCATAGCGTGTGGTTGATACTAAGTTTAGGAGTGGGTAATTGTTCCACTGCTTAATGCAAACAGAGGAATGACTGCTTTCAATAGTCCATTTTGCTAAAATAAATACACATCATTTTCGCTTTTCACAAAATTTTTGTGTTTTATGCTTTATTTAACGCTGGTAAGTCCTAGAAAGCCAAATCCGTTTGAGGTTTGTACTTCCTCTTTATTTGGCTATTGTATTTGTAAGTCACTTTATCATTCTACTTTAATCGCCTTTGCATCAGTGTTGACGTCAATGCTTAAGCGAAAGTTACATGTCAAACCACTAGACCTAACAAACACTTAACAGTCACAGGAAAGCAAACGCGTTGCCGATTCTTTTAAGCAAATTGGTGGTTTTCCGACCAGCCGACAATCGCTTCTTTTCAGACTAAGAAATGAGAGTCAACACCGTGTAAGCAGTAACAACAGTAACATAGACATGGTTTGTCATTTCCAAAGCATAACTGCGGTATCTGTGTGCATAGAGTTTATTTCATCAATTTAGTCCTCTACAAGACCCACTTTGTGCCGATAGCATCTAACTATGGTTCCGAGATGGCATTGAGAGGAATCTGCCTTTAATCTCTCATAGAACTTCAGCCATTCGTAGTAGTAGCCATGCGTTAGTGCTATTCGTAGTACGTCTTACGCGGTATCCTCTCCACTGCATTTAGCAGCCTGAGATATCTTAGCGATATTAAACAATTGACCAATGGTCAAGCAGAAGGGATTATGCGCTGCCTAAGAGTCTCCTCACAGTTTATTCGTGCACTTGAAATAATATCCACTCCTACTCAGGTTTGGTGCGTGCCTATCACTTCATTGCTGTCAAGCCCTACAGCACTAGCTTTATCGAACCACTGGTGCTCCACGCCATACCGACCATCTCAGGCTGACAAATGAGAGCTTAGAACCTAAGCCAGCCATTCTGCACGCAAGCATTAATAATGACTCGCGTAATCCCATTGTAAGGTCGCGATGGTGCCAATTAATGCAAACCGCTTTCCATAACAAAGACATGAACATCAAAACATATCTCGAAATGGTAAAGCGGGACCACGGACAATTAAAATCTTAAGTTTTGCAAGCAACTGCAGGGCGTCCATCGTGTTTACACAGCTCAATGCTGGCACATTTGAGGTGTGCTTTGGAGACAATAAGTGTTTAGTCCATTTAGCACTGACCTTAATTGTTCCCTGATTTGGCGCACTCACAAGAACTGCATTATGGCACTAATACCGCACAACTTGGAGTAAAATATTTCACTGAGACATGCGCATGACGTGCTCCCCTCATCATGGCTGTGCATTTGCAGGCACATTTGCTGGTTCCTCACTATTGCACAAGTGTCGGTCTGAAGTGCTCGCAAAAATCGCATTCATTGCCAATTGCAAAGCATTTTGCTCCATTCTCACGTGTAGCACGCCAACAAATTATGCAACCTTTGTGAGTATCACTCCAGAACCTTTAGTCCTTTATTAAAAACCTCACAAAATAAGACAGCAATGCCCTTTCATCCAAAATCACTCGCATCGGGAAAGTGTCTTTGAAAGCCGCCCTGTAAAATGCCAATTAGAACAAATTGAAAGAAAGGTACGTGTTTATAACCGCTGGAGAAAGGCCTCACAGCTCTAAATTGTGTCTCTTGTCAATTGATACTTCATATTAGATGTCAGGCTTCATGCCGTGTGCTATGATGCCTTTGATGAGCACTTGATTTGACACACAAACAAGTGGTGCGTTCTATGCGCATCATGTGTTAGCAAGCGTGGGTGACTTAGAGATGACTCTCCAATTACACTAATAGAAGAGGTGCAAATTCTTTTGAACACCTCCGTCGGTTGTGGGTGAATAAACGGTGCAACTGATTCAAGTGTAATTAACTCCTTTTCCATTTCACCAAAAGCAATGTCAAAACCGAAGAGGCTGTTAGTCGTTAATAGGTATACGACGCTAGACTTGGCCTTCAAACGACACAGTTAAATACCATCGTACAGGATTAACTATCCAAGTCGAGGAATGTCCATTTTCTTGACTACCTTTGACAACGTGCGTGAAACATTACTATTGCTGCAAATTCGTCGCAGTCAAAACTCCTTTTCAAGCTGAGGTCATCACCGCAAAACAATGGCTCCACTGCTCCCTGTTGGTCTCGTGGATTCCCTATACTCCTTCCACTTTTCTATCAACAAGCCATCAGTAACTTAAAAAGTTCTAAAAGCCACAAAATTAGTGGGTTTTAGCTGCTGATGGTAATGCCATTGTTTTTCGATGATGAGGTTTACCAAAGAACGTGATTTCCCATGAAAACCTTGCCATTACTTCCACAATCCTATGCGACATCAAAATTCATACATTTGGAGGTTTCACAAACTCATGACTGCAATTTTCTCACAGTAATTCGTTTACAAATCACTTGGAATTATCGACATTAGTTGTTTGAAGACAAATGATGATTCACGGTTTATCAAAATTATACGTTCGCCTTCGTATTGTATCGCGCAACTTCGCCTTTGTTAGTGAAGTTTTCTTGTCAACTGCCCCTTCTACAGCCATCACCTGCGTTCACATACTCAAAGCTGAAGCCATCATTTCACGATAGCCATCGTATGACTTGTCAATGTTGTGCTAAACCCGTTCTGAATCACCAATCACCAGCGACTGCAGTCAATGCTACAAGATTGGCATCATACAAGTGGGTGAAGGCACGACCTCATTGTGTAAATCCATATCTCGTTGAGCGATCTTAAGAGTAGACACCGATGTAGTCTCAACTTGCATGTCCCCTCATCTCCATAACACAATTGATTCTCGCATCACAGTGACACTTTTATGCCATATTTTTATTTTAGCAATCAAAAGCTCAAGAAAATATCAGGAAAATGACAAAAAACCTTGTATTCTACGGTTATAACTACTGTTCACCATATTCGGAGTCGAATCAGTTCAGTGTGTTTCGTTCACCGCCCTCACAGCCCTTCTCCTGCCAAAGACATAAAAAATAAAAGAAGTGATTTGGTGGTTTTTTGCCTGTACGTTGACTGATTAAAGGGGAGAAGGGCATCCAATTTATTAGTGGGAACTGAAGAAATAGCTCTCTGCAGTGGCATCGAATGCGCCAGCGTAAATGATAGCATTAGATAACCCATAAGGGGTAAGTTGAATAAGAAACTGAAAGGCTAAAGGGAAGGGTTGTCAAACCTCTCATCTTGCGGGCCCTCAACTGCATTGCCAGTACGTTCAGTGGCGTCACATGCCAATGACACACTTTGTGACAACACTACCAAAAAGCTTTGACAGAAGTGAAGTGTTTGTGCAGTAGAAGGGAAGGAGGTTTACAGGAGATACTTTTCGATCTCGGAGAAAAGAAGGTGTTTTGATTTGTTTGCGAATCAGCATTTGTGTGACTGACTTTCCTTACTATCTAGAGGTCGCGCTCATCTTTCGTTCCATTTTTCATTTGTGGACATCCACATAGACCGATTATTAGAGCTATGGGCAGCCGATCTTGTCCACAGCCTAGGTATGATGTTTATGATCACACACACCTTAGCTCCCACCCCAGCCTTGCTGAAGTCATTTTCAGCTACACAACGTCAAATCTAACATAAACTTGGTCTGCTTTCGTTTGTGTTAACAAATAGTGGCCATCTTTTACCTTGGTAAACAAGTGCTGGTGGACAGGATTGCTTTACTAATCCTCTCGTGGATGCTGGATAGCAATTTCACAAAGGGGGAGGATCCAACGGCAGGTCTGAATGAGTCTGGACGATCAACATTTGTGAACCAAGATGACGGCATCTCAACCTGCAGTTGAATGCTTGGTTTACTCCCTTCAGTTTGCTATCTACATTCCCCCGTTGAGTAGACCACATCAAAACTCAAAGACTAATTACATCTCACCTAAGCGGTGGTGGTGTTGATGATGCGAATTAGCTAGGTGTGTGGACCACCCAAAAGGGGAGCACCTGGAGCGTCTGTCTGAACACTCCTCTCAGAGGTGTAGCGACCACTGAACACAGCTTTCTGGCCAGAACTGTTGTCATTGATTTCCGATGGGAGAAAAGCAAGCCCTGATCTCTGCTCTGAGTTCAACGAACTGCGGGCAAATTATGACTCTGTCTAGTTATTTTACTAGTTCGAAGCGTTCGAAAGCCAAGGATGACGGGACTCATCTCGTGTCCTCGACGCTCGCATCTGTCTCATTTATGAGGAGCGCAAGCCAGTCAAAGTTGACCATTGCAATTCATCAATCTCACCGACTGCCTTTTGCCCTTTAAGTGTCCACGTGCCAATGCCTATGCGCTCAGTTAGTGCACCGAAACACTACGCCACGATTTTGAGCAAAAATGCCCATAAAATGCCAATGCGCTTACAATGAGGTTATTTGCTATCTCATTATCAACGATGTGTTTTCTAACATTTCTAGAGTCCTTCTCCACGGAGAAGACATCGCATGTCGGCAAGGCTATACCTAAAGTGATGTTTTCTAGACGGATTTTGGAGCTCTTCTAATGCAATATTCCAATTTCTTTAGGCATCGCGTACTTGAAAAGTGCTTTGTAGGCGAGAGGCGAAAGGACAATTAAAAACCTGGTTGTGGATGGACACGGTTGCTCCCTGGAGTCCGAGGTATCCTCAACTTAAGTGCTTCGGCTTCGCTATTACACATCATCCGTATACTCATAATAAGGAAGTCAACAAACATCCAACCTTCTCACAGCAGGGATGGTGGAAAGGAAGAGAAGGAAAAGTGATCATCTAGGTAGATTTGTAGCCTTTAGTGCAGTAAAGCGAGCTAAAGATGGGAAATGAAAAGTTAAGCAATAAATTTAGCGAGTCACAATGCAAAACGCCATTGATAAAGGATAATACTTTGGAGGGAAGTGGATGAATGCAACAATTTGTTTGTTTGAACTACGGGTTTCGGTCAGTGTCACGGAGGTGGCCATATTGCCTTAGCTGCGTAGGCTGGCCTCCGAACCATGCCAGCAGCTCAGTTCCTTCTGTCTATTGAATACATGTATTCTGCCCTAGTATTCTGTTTTCTTTTGCCTCAAGGGAGCCTCAGGACGCTACATTGGTGGCAACGGAAGGCAGACTCGACTCTATAGGGTTTCCGTCCCGATCTCTACCGCTTGCGGCATACTGCAGCGGTGCGAAAGAAGTGCATGTGCTACGGATGGGCCAAGAACGACTTTCGACCCCGACATCCATCCCCGTGTTCTACAAGAAAGCCATTAACAACTGAAACGACACTGGCCAGGGATCTCCTGGAAAGTTGCTTCTGCCTATTGAATAGATATATATATATATATATATGTATATGCTGCATATATATATATATATATATATATACAGCATTCTGTCTCTTTTTGCCTTGAGAGAGCCTTGAAGCGCCACAATGAACGATCTTTCCCTTGCTATAAATGAGCAGCAACTTTTGCCCTCATCATCCTCACCAATACTACTTTCAGCACCATCATTGACATCGCTTTGTTGAGGTTAACGGTGGTAAAGTAGCGTTCTCCTATTCAGCCCATGCAAACTGCACACAACAACCTTTACTTTCACGGTTATATTCGTTCGCATAATTGTATTTAAGCGGCAAATTCTACCATTTTTGGAGCAAAGGTTGTTCAGCGTAGTGAAGGCAATCTCAGTTAGAGACTGAGTCGTCTTCAACGCACAGCTCCATGCCTGATCAATAACCATCCACTTCGACAAGACACAACCCCAAAAAGGTGTTTTGCTGGTAGGATAGAAGGATGAGGACCGCGAACTAGTAAGAGAAAGAAAATCGCCTGACGGCATAGTTAAGGGCAACCAGTGAGGGTAGGACCGGGGTCCATGCTACAAAGGAGGAAACTGAGGTTATGAAGTACCCACGTTTCTTAAAACAAACTCATTTGGTGAGAAGCGAAAAAATAACTACAAACTTGTGGTAGGAAAGGTCGGTATCTCCGCCGCTAGGAGAATCTGTCCTCCCACTAACCATCAGAACTGCGTTGATTCCCTTTAACATGAGGTCATAGCCACATCGCACGGCATTAGTCAAATTTGCGTCAGGGTTGGCAGCAGAGGCAGCAGAGGCGATTCTGAGGTTTGTGCAAGCATGTCTGCAAAGATGCTCTTAGCATGGCAATTGATTGGAAAAATGCTGGAAAATTAAAGCCAGTATTAAAGTTAGCAGTGCAAATCCTGTGTTTTTGTCTACAATACATACGCGATTGTAGATAGGAGTTGCGTTAAGTACAACATTTTAAGTCGAATCTGTGATATTTCTCCACAGCATAATTTTTATTCAGTGACAAATTCTTGGGATGAATAGTGATTATCTCGGGCATATTTGCAGATTTTTGAATTGCAAATTGCAGATTGGCTATAGAAAAAAAAGTTAGGCATAATTATGCAGATTTGATGTTGTTTTAAAAGGCACTTGACTTCAAATCAATCGCTTCACCTGCGCGCTATCCAAGCAGGAGCGCGAGGCTGTTTGGAGGGTTGGGTTGCTCCCTGCGTCTGAGTCTTGTAAACTGGGAAAGATGAAGATTAGGGTACGTTTCTATTATTATTTTTCTTCGATTAGCTTGAGACCGAGCAAAGTAGCCGAGTTTTACTGTTTTTTTCATTTAAGTTGTTCGATCATTTCTTAGGGTGCAGAACAAGAGGCGATTTACTGAAACGTGGTTAAGATCGTTGGAATACCTACTGGGGATGTTGGCATCAAACCAAAATCGCCAGTTGTTCTGGATAAATGGAAGAAGAGGAAGTGAAGTCGCAACAGAGCAGGTAAATCGGTCAGGACCTAAAGTATCCTAATTTGCCTGTTGGGAAATTGTCAAGCCCTCTGTGTCTTCTTTCCAAGTCATAAACAATGGTTCAAAGGTGAAATTGGATCCAGCATCGGGGTGGAGCGGCCGCGAATTGATTCCGGGGATAATAGAATCAAAATATGATTCTTCTCTCCATGAGCCGTCTCTTGTGAGTGACGGGGCCGTTAATGCGCTTGCTACGGAGGATTATTCTCGGTGTAGTGTGGTCTATGAACCTCCTAAAATAGTTATCCGGCGTTTTTAATCTTCGATTGTAATAACTACTACGGCCTAAAACCAATGCGTTCTTCGTGTGGGGATGTAAGATGGGGCTCTAAATGTACCTACGCTGTTCAAATGATGTGTAGATTGATTTCTAAAGGAGAAATGCAGTTTCGGTATGACGTGGACATTATTCGAAACAACCGATTGGTAGGCGCGACATTATTTTTTGTTCTTGGCATCAGGGGTCAGAATAATTTCCACGTCGTATCGAAAGTAGAGCTCTTCAGCGATCAACTTGTTCATTATTTGAGCAAGAAGAAGTACAATCAAAGTTCCACCCCACATCCCCTCACGAGGAACGCACTGGTTTCAGGCCATAGTAGTTACTATAACCGAAGATCAGAACGGTAGACACCTGCTCTGGGAAGTCCATGAAGGACACTCCACCGAGAAGAATCTGCATCACAGTCTCCCATAGCAAGCGCATTGATGGCCCCGTCGACACAATAGACGGCAAATGAAAGGAAGACACCCATTGCGATTTCACTAGCGCGGGGGTCGGTTTGTGGTCGACCTCTTTCGACACTGTGTTTGGCTTGATGGAGAGCTGGCACCGGAGGCAATCATTCGCCAGTATCATCGCTAAGTACTGAGTCCAATACGAAGACGCGGTGGTGATTCCTTTTGTGTACATCACAGTGTCTGCAGGTTCTCGGGGATTGAGGTTTTTTGATGATATTACTTGGTTGAAGATGCCTCGGAAGGTAGGTGGATGAAATTGAAATGCATGATTCCTGCTCTCTCCTCTTGTTTAGTTTCTTGCAATGGTTGAGTGGCTGATTGCCATTTACCCTAATGAAATAAGGATCTGCGACCCACGCGGAGACAATGTAAATGATAAGGTGAGTGACTTGATTAAAGTGGTGCTCATCTTACTCAATCTTAGATGCAGGTGGCCATGTATCTGTTCGATGCCGGATTGATTATTTCTCCTATGGCTCATGGCTACTCTGTGCTTGAAAGCGAAGCAGAGAAAGCCAAGGAAGGTGTGAAGAGCGGAGTGGAGTGAGGGACGAGCTTGATGGGAGCTATGGTACTGTGGAATTGAAGCTGAAGTAGAGGTGGTGGAGACTGTCCTGGACCGTGACGTTCGGCGATTAAGTGTGATGTGCTCTTGCAGTTTCGTAGTTTTGTGGGTTTGTGAGTTGGAACCTGGGTTTGGCGGACTTGGAAATTGTAAGTTGAATTTGTAATATTTTAGCATTGAATATGAAGGAAGGCTACTTTAGAGTAATGCATGGGCTTGTTGTGAATAATCTTACCCATGTTTTTACCACAGTGCCTTCAATGGTGGGCGACATTAGCGGGGTGTTGGGATTGTCAGCACATGCGGTTGAGCTCATTCGAGTTCATGCATGACTTATGCACGGGAGAGGGAAGTTACGGCGCCAATAGTGAATGTGCATGACCTCTTAGAAGTTGGGGAGAAGGAGAAGGTACAGGTGACAGTCGCGACTTAAATACCTAGCTACTGAATGCCATCTAGATGCTACGTGACAAACACCTAGTGGAGATGCTGAGGGTTGCGAGTTCTGCAGTTTAACTGCATCGGCACATCCTCCATACAAATGGTCTTTATCTCCTCCATTTGTAACCATCTAAGTAGTGCCTGGAAAACAATTGTGGATAGGAGGCCATTGTTGGCGTACCTCAATCCACTCAGGGTAGTCTGTCACACGTTGTCATCGGTCCTGGCAGTTGGCGAAGATCAACGTGCCCTGATTCCGCTACCTCCAGTTATGCAACACAGCTCAAAGCAACAGTCAGCTCCTCTGTACTGTTCAATGATGGGGTGCATTTGTGTCGTCTGACGTCTGCCAACCCTTCGAATGTGCATATCTTTGCGAACGGTTTCATTCATCCACTAGTGCTTCAGCAGGAAGGCATGTTAGAAGGGAACCTACCGTTCAAACATTGGCGCTCAATGTCGTTCGTTGTTTGGATTCATAGTAAATATTTAGCTTCAACTGTTACGTCTTTGTACTACATCCATACCGCTACCACGTGCTGCATTTTGCACAACTTGGACGGCTGTCGTCAAGCGGCAAGCACTGGCATCGAGTGATCCCTAAGCTAGATGCAGTCGAGCCGATGAGGCGTCGTTAGCGGAGACTGTTAGTTCAATCACTGCGTTCCTCTTCATTTGCCCTGATGATACACCCATAGCTGCTCACCCGCACTCAATCCTCCTTCCTCAAGTCGACTTCAAATTCTCCGCATTTGTTAGCACAAGCCATCAAGTAGTGCTAGCATGGTCGCGCGGCAACTAACCGTAGGCAGAATGTCACAGCGTATGCAATATGCTTGGAATGTGGTAGAGTCCTTCATCATACCCTGACAAAAGCATCGGCCGCATCGCAGTTGCAGGCAAACGCCTCAATGCATCGGTTTCACGTCAGGGCGATGCGGGTGGATTTATGTCCTCTTTTCTAATCATTTCTGAGGCAAATTGGCTACTGTCATCTGGGTGGATTCAAGATGGGCATAGCTTGACTTATATCTATCACACGCTTAACGGACTCGCGCAGTAGCCGGCAAGATTCATTCTTCCCGTTTTTGGTGATGAGTTTATTGTATGCAAAGGTCGTCTGTGTTGTGCCTAGGGGCAGCTAAGGCTTAAAAGAGAGCACTGCAAATGTCATCGGCGTCTTTATCCGGTAGCGGGGCATTTGCGTTGGCTTTAGTGCCTTTTCTAGTTAAAAAAGGTATCTCCCCAAAACTTAGGCGAACTTAGACACAGAGTAGAGAGGTGGCACCAAGTAGTACATTCCTAGCCACTTCTAGACACATTAGATTTCATCGCCCAGCTCTCTTTCCCTTTCCAGATTCCCAATGACTCCTCTTTTCTTGCCACCATCTCGCTTCCTTTCGCAGGACGTAGGTCTGTGGAGGAGGTCCCAGTGTTCTCGTCTAGCACAAAATTAGAACAAATCCACCGCCTTTTGCCTAATGCGTGCATTTAAAGCAACACAGACAGTTCAGTGCCTGCGTGACATGCTGCCAAGCAGAAATGATAGTGACAAAAGTAACAACTTAATGAGAAGTAACCATAGCGACGAACCACGCGACTGTCTCTTGCTTCCATGCTCAAGGCACCTGAGCGAAGAAGTTTCCTTCTGACGAAGACTGCCCGTGATTCATCCGAATGGATTCCTCATCAGACATAGCACTACGGTATTCCAAATGGAATAACCACTTTAGTTGTGTCAGCTTAAGCTGTCTCTTTCGCCCGTAGACGACTTCGGTAATTTACAATTAACTAAATCCGTGAAAGCGAAAGACAATTTCAGCCTGTGTGCTTTCCTTAAGTGAGTCAAATGATGACTAGAATCGTCGATCCAGACATTCTTTGAAATGATTCATTTTCGTGATGTTTCCCATTTGTAGACAGCTTGTACAAACACTACCATCTCATTTGTCTTTTTCAAACGCTCAGCCCACAGCCTCCCAACAGTCTCCTAAATAAACTACTACGCAAAACATTTAGGTGCTCAGGGTTGTGGTTGTGGTAGTGAATTGCGAAAAAAAGGCAAAGAGGAGAATCTTACGGCGCATGTTACATACCAACGTGCCCAATACACATTTTAAATCACGAATACTATGGTGCGCGAAGAAGTAACACCTTCCAAAGCCGCATGTCATGATGGCAACACAGTTAAACATGAGGGCTTTGTAGTTAACACACAGATAAGTCGAGGTCAATGAGGCGTGACCAGATCGACCAATGAGTCTTCTGCATAAGAGCTTACACCCATCCCTATGAGGGCTTAAAAAACAAGCACACTGAGCACTCTCGTCATTCTCTTTAGCTGTCCCTTAGTTGATTGCTGTGGTCAATCGAATCAGGCAACGATTCCGCGGTGCAAATACTGGATAGGGTTGTCGAAGCGGCATCTGCAACTACAACTGTTGCAATTTATTATGCCATGGTTTTGACAACTCTGTCTTTCCATAGAATGAAATGCAGAAGACGTGGAGCAGTGGAGCTCTTGGTAGGCAGAGTTGCTGCGGCGGAGACTGTGGCTACTGCAGTGGATGTGAAAGTGGGAAGCACGAGGACTTTTGTAACTTGACGCAGTGTCGAACTAATGACTGCTTCACTGGTGGTAACTGCCAAGTTGTCAGCCAGAATGACGTTTGCCATTGCGCTGAGAACTAGAACAACCTCTACTAGTCCGCAAGGATCGCACATCAAGGGCTGGAATAAGAAACTGCGATCTCTGGACATGGCCATGAGCACATGATGATGCGCGGTGTATGCAAAGCTATGATTATCTCATGCAATTGCAGCACAAAACCTAGGCTCTCCCACTTTGGTGTGCGCTGTGGATCTGGGCGTTCAAGTAGTGTCCCTGAATAACTCAAACTTGAATCAGCTTCTACCGTCCGTGCACCCAGTGCTTCTTTCATCTGCATTGATGCAGCTACGTTTCCAGTACGCAATCACATGCATTGCAGTCAATGATTGCCGGACTGCCAAACATGAAGGACATCTAGGAAAGTATAAAATCCAGTGCGATCATCGTAACTGCACCCAACATCGGTAGCATGTTATTTGGTATCACGCCCTTATACCTTGTGTGCCTAGCCGGAGGCAAGTTGCTATGCGGCCCGATACACCGACTTCGAAGCCTTCTAATCAGATGCCCAAGCAGGTGAAACCGTTAATGCCAATGTTAAACAGATAATTTTTCAACAGTGCCAAGTATTTTAATTCAGAATATCAATAGTTTCCTAAATCCAGCTCCAACACCACCAAAATATTCACAGCCTTCTGGGCAACATGGATGCAGGGAATCTTCTGTGCATAACTGCGCACGCTTAAGAATTTGACAAAATTTAGTAGAAGAGGAGTGCCAACACATCGGAACTCATTTTTGACAAACTGCCTAACATCTTTGAGCGCTTGAAAGCCATGGATGCCCTCCCATACGATTTGCGAAAGCTCATTGCACCACTCCATCTCCTTGTAGTAAAACAATGTTGAGTGTTTCGTAGCCACCTAGCGGCTGCCAGAAAGTAGCGCAATTCAACATCAAACAGGGTTAGCAACTACAATTTAATCAGGTAGTGGAAAAACGATGGTGCCTCAGCAGTCAATGATCAAATAACTTAATTTTCCTCCCCCGCCTTAATCCTTCTCCCTCTTTCTTCCATTCAAGCATATCATACCACCTATGAGTAAGATAACAAACACTTTACTGTTCTCCTTTCTTCCCATAATGTTAGATGCCAATCACACTTTTCCGCAACTGAACATTTTGCCCAGACAATAGTCACCCAAACCTTTTGTATAGTATTTCATAAAAAAGGGATTTTCAACCTTTGCACACGCATACCTATTCCCTTCTGTTGTGCCCGCATTTTCTAGCCTCACTCTTTTTATTTGCTACATTCTGATTTAGCTACAACACCTCGCGTTTAATGCTTTGTTTGCTTGATTGCTGGTTTCGGCTACGATGACTTGGGTGATCATATTGCTCCAATCGGGTGAGCTGGTCTTCGAGCCATGTCAGCAGTCCCTAACCTTTGCTTGTTGAACATATTTATATTTTCTACCCCAGTATTATGCCTTCTTTTGGTTCTAATTAATACTTCGAACGCTACACCACATTTGCTACACAATAAATTGCTCAACTGCTTTCCAGTTTTGTTCCACAACAAAGAATTTGTTGCTGTGCTTCAGCATCCCTATTCTCCAGACTTATTTGCTTTTTACCAACTACGTTTCCTTTGCCATCGCGACCCATTAGCGTGGCATTATGCTGTTCTGGAGGTCGTCGCTGTCCTCGTCTTAAGGCAGCCCTTCTCCACTATGAAGCGCTACGAAGAAGCATCAACTCATTTTCGAATAGCTTGAACGAGTCGGTCTTCTCTCATCTCCGTAGCTCACAGTCGCGTGTCCCCAGATGATACAACGATGCAACGTCACGTATTTATTTCAGAAGCAATTTGCGCAAAACTCAACCACACACCAAGAATGAAGCTAATTTTTAGGCAAAACTGTCCGTCAGCCTTGCCACAACAAATTTTTGACTCCGAATAACAATCAATGCTCTCATAGCTAATACCTTCAGTCCATTTTCATCGTGACAAGTCGGATATAAAAACATTTCATGTTATCTCTGATTTGATATTTCTATCGCATACTTGTATCACAATGTGCAATTATCAGCTCCATTCTGTTTCAAGACCAATGTCGACAAGTGCAGAGAAGTATGGATGCCATGCCAACGAGGCAGTCGTAACGCCAGCAGACCAACACAACTTTTGGCAAGGGCAGACTGCAGACACACCAACAGATGTTATTGAAAGGCGTTCGACAAACCAATCTCCCACAATGAACTCCATCCTGTCTGGTTAGTTCCATCAGCGTATCATCTAACTCTACACAGTGGCGGCACTAGCTACCACGTCCGCTTAAGAGAACCGCGTGCTGGAATGACAACACAACACCATTTGGAGTTGCCCCGCAGAGGAGATGGTGGTACGATAGTAATCAAGCAGTGTGCAGCCTTCCCTCCCTTCCCACCCACTTGGCATACATGCTCACGTACTAAGTGGTTGGAGGCATCCTGCCCCTTTTTTCCACAAACATCTACCTTCCGCTTCACACCCACCGACCCAATCACCCACTAGTTACGCATTCTGTACTTTCTAAAGCCATTCTCAAGGCTAAGTGACAGCATGCCACTCATTTTAAAGACTCATGACACCTCCAACAGTAGGCAATTCACTTCCAAATGTACTCACTAGCTGTGCGGCCAACAAGTAACTGCAACCCAACGAAGTAAAAACAGTTATACACCTCCTGAAGCAAAATATGCCGCACCCGTCACATAGTCATACAAATGAGCTAGGGCTAGCAAACCTTCACTCCACAATAAAACGCCTCTACCACCAATTCGTACATACGTACTGCAGTTTTCTCAGATTTTTCTCTCCCTGAACACAAAACGAGGCATCATACCCGGGCAGAATAAATACGTGTGCATCCAACACGCCACACCGAAAAGGTACAACGATGGCGCAGTTAAGTGACTTCATCACCAAAATCCGTCGTTCAACGAACAATTAACGCATAACACAATCCATTTCGCCCTGTCCAGCGCCGTCCTCCGTGATCTCCTCGGTAGGGCTACTGCGTCGTCAGTCTCATCATCTCCCATGCCGCAAGATGATTCCGCATGGGATTGGGAGGAAATTTGCCAACCATCACGCGTGCCCATCACCACTAGAGGAAACATTGGCCTAAAAGCAGCATCACAACAACTATAGTGACACTTTCTAAGCTCTGATATGGCTATCAGTCTAAAATCCACTGCCACATTGCAATCATGCAAAGGGAAGCAAAACTACTTGTCTCAGACAGCGAAAAGACACTCACTACCATCAAATGGCAGATCGCTGTTAAACAACGTCCACACGAACACACAAGAATCCTAAAATCACACAATTTTGAGTGACACAAGCTGCAGAGAGTGAAATCTGCGAAAATAAGCGGCACATGAAGTCGTTGGGCAATTTCCGTTTTTCGTATACATTAATCACACTCGAGCAATGGGTGGTCGTCCCACTCACTGCAACGCCCACATGTGGGCGTCATTAAAAACAAACCCTGGATACGCGTCGACAACTCGTGTCGAATACGACAATGGGTTGTAGAGATAATAATGCGTACATATCAAAGCATCATAACTACACTCCCAATTGCTCCACATCTACTTCATATCGGCATCACTTCATGTCATAGTGGCAAAGGCGACAACATCCAAACAAACGAGCAAAACCAATCATTGTAAGAAGATGATAACAGCTGATCGACTTATCTAACATGCTTACCAAATTACAGGTTCGCTCTTGTTTCGCTCTCGCGTGCTACTCAGACCACACTCATCGTTCATGAGGCCTCCTCCACACTAGGGAAGGTAACTTTCGGTAATTTTAATCGATCGAATAACTGCGACCCCACAGCCGTCGACGACGGCATCCATCTTCCTCCTTGCCATTGCCACCGACGCCGAAGATAAGTGTTGTTGGCAGCCTAATGAGTCTGTGATGTCGTTAAAAATAGACCCTTCATCACCCGCCATCCCCACAATCTCATCAAATCAATGAGCATACCAAAAAAGCCAACAGTAGCCCAACTAAAAAGGGCATTGCAAAACATGGAAGGTCGAATATTATACCAAGCGACACTGTCGAAACATGTCAATGTGCTATTGAGTGACATCTCGGCTACGCGTTCCATCGCAGTAGTAGAGCACCTGCACTCGAGAGCCATAGGAGGATGAGCACCAGCAGCGTAGTCAACGCAGACGGGCTTCGCCTGACTCCCTATGGCCAGTGGGCAGGAGTACATGCGCTTGTAATTTACTTCAGTGCAAATCGCCACCCCACACATCGATCACTCATCGCATCACAAACGCAATCACATCAAGAGCAGCCACGCACTAACCTAGACAACTTCGACTCCAACGCTGACTGTCTGCAAAATACTTACACTTCCGCTACAGGACAGTCCCAAGCCCGCACTCCACCAGACAGTCAACATTATAAAAACCGCTACTCGTAAAGAATCCACTGGCACATCCAGTCACCGCCCGCATCTCATGCATGCGGCAACCCTAACGTCCTGCCTCACACCCACCATATACTCCTTTCATCAACTCCCAAACGGTAAACAACAAACACCCACTACTTCACTTCCATGCAATCACATCACAGTGCGAACTGATAAACCCAACACATCCCCTCATCCCCCCCTCCACCTCCTCATACGGCTTGCATACCACAATGCCATCCACATGCAACCACCAAAACACCTGGGCAGTGGAGGCGGCGATCCAATTTTCCTTTGAAACAGACAGACATAAACAACCGTTCGTCATGACAGGCTTCCCAGGTCCGCTCGATACCGTGCAAGGTGCAATCTACCAGTAACCTACGTCAACCGATGGCACCAAAATCTACTTCCGCACCCACGCCCCACCTCGGCACTATGCTCCTCACAGACCCGTGCAAAATAAACAAACAAATAACCAAACAACCCAATCCCAACAATATGGAACTAAACATGGGATAAGCTGCATATAGTAAGCAGGAGAAAGCTTTACTTAGGCTATTCAATATTTTATCTGATAAATAAACATCGCACCAGCTGGTTCTTCATTCTTCTTCGCGTCACATATTCAATCTGTTCCCTTCCTCATGTCTGCTCACCTCCTACAGCATATGTCCTCGCTTCTCCACCACATCCCACCTCGTCAATACCTCCCCAATTACGCCAAACTTGTAGGACCCAAAAACAGTGGACCAGCAGTTGCTCCATCCCCGTTGCAGCCTCTAACAATCTGCGATAAAAAAATGAAAGCACCACAGCCATACACACCTGTTCAATCACTTCATGTTTACCAACATATCGCGCATGGTTTGACATTCAATGAGGTAAGTTACAGTTTTACAACTGCATTACCTACAGCGCGTTTCCAATCGCCCTGTCAGCGCCCCGTTAAAAATAACCCAACTGAAAATGTGACTAGGAATTTAAAGCTACTCAATTCCAATGCACGAAGGTCCGCTACAGTCTTTCAGAGAAGCAATTTCATTTCTCCTAGTCCCAGTCCTTTGGGCCTGGCTCAGAAACGGACGGTCATGTCGAAGCCGAACCCATGACAAGTGGCTACTTATATCTTGCACATGCGCTGCATTAAGGAAAGGTCAACACAACCAAGGACTCAGGTTCCAACCAATGATGTAGATCTTAATAATTCCAGTGCGAAGTGTCCAACAAGCGCAATCTAATCTACCGACATGAGTGTAATAACTTGGACAATCCAACTTCTGCTATGCACCAATTATGAAAAGATTTGGCGATCTAGGGCAAAAGGAAAATACTTATCAAAAACGCGTACACTAAGAACATTAACACATAAAAGGGGATGATGACAATTCGTAAGTTGAGATTCATTCTCACCTGAGCAACGTTAGAAGTAATGGCAAAGGCGGGATTCATATTTAGTGTTAGCCGATAGTGCCTCCACACTTATAACAGACGCTTCACCGAGGGAAGCAAATTCCCATCAAATTCAGTGTCTCCGATGTCCTTAACAAGAAGAAAAGCCAAATAATAGGTACATCTCCAACTGCATTCAGCAGATCGTGCTACAGTTGTCAAAATCTACTGTTAGTAAAAAAAGACCATTTAAAACTACCGCAACAGTCTAAATAAATCACTTAAACCACTTCGCAGCATAAAAAATTGCCCATTTTCGCATAATATCCAAAAGTGACGCAATCTTTTCCTTCGCGATTAGCTTAGCGTATAGGTGCGTGCAGAATCAAATGAGTATGTGCATGCATAAACGCTTTCCAAAACGGCTGAAAATAATTCAACAACTTGGTGGACTCTCAACTTCTTCCACAAATCAAGTCGGTGCCATAAAAATAACAAACCATTCAATGCAAATAGTAATATCAGTTTCCGAAGTATCTGACAAACCTAACGCGATAAATCAGACGGATAACAAATTACCCCCTGCAAAGGGCCATAGACTGACCACGAAACACTCGTACGCCGAGCCGTGGTAACATCGAACTTAGCAATGCATTCCAACACGAGTGACATATTTACGCGAAAAATAACAGCCCTCTCGTGCATACTTTATTACAAATCACTGTTGCATTCGAGCAATCATCAATATCACTTTGACGCACCATCGTATAATCACTAGCACAGTTAATCTGCATAATTTTTGTAACCCTATCAATAGATGAATTAACTGACTCTCTTCATTCGCCCTCTGAGCCCTGTTGTAACACACAATTTGCCTGCATCAACAGCTAAAAAGGCTGGGGTGAAGAAGCATACAATTAATGCTAACAATGGTTTGTGCCGAGATATGCCTGAGTTCAGCCAATAATTTTTCCACGCCAATGCGATCCTATCCAAAATTTTGATTAGCTGTAGTCTTAAGGTTGATAGCAATACCTATCACTAAATTTTGCTTTTTGTATAGCGAATAGCCTTTGCATATGCCCGGCGGTATACATGAAAATTTGGGATTTGCTAGGATTGTCGTTGTTGTTCACGTCTTGCACTTTGCTTTAAAGGGAGCAGATGCGTGAGTATCCACCATAAAGTGTGTTTTAATTGTTTGCTTTTTATATGTCCAGGAGTTTGGATTGTTGCGAAAGTGTGGTTAGGGATTTTTGGCTTGCTGTATTCATAGTTTCTGTATTGCCTGTGGTGGAATGCTCGAATTCTGTTGTCTACCTTAATCAAATTCTAGTATCGTCAATATCCTTTTTGGCGTAGGTGACTTGTCGCAGTATGGCTAGGACTGCTTATTTTGGTGGATGCAAGTTTTTTTCAAATTAAGACAAAGGTTGAGGGTTCGAATTTTCTTGTCGGCTACACGTCTCATTTGTATGCATGAAGTAACTTGTCGAAGTATTTGAGACGATTCTAAGGTAGCGTCTGAGGTCCTACAATAAATGTTTTGGAAAGCCATAAAGTTGAGACGAGGAAATCCTAAACTTGATTTTTTTTAAAGGTTTTAAGTACGGGCTAATCTGTTGGGAAGAACTGATAAATGATGCAACAATTGTGGAATGTAGTTCCCTGTGTCTTGATTTGGCCTCTATTGCATCAGCGGATTCAAAAATGTGAATGATTGGTAATTCTAGCAGTTAAACGTGAAGGTTCGCTTACAAGAAAATGGCTCGTGATGCCTTTTTTCCTATGATTCAGTGCAGATAACTGTTGTTGACTTTGATGAAAAGCAAGCGCAAGCACTCACGTGATGGCTTTGGTTAATAAACCCAGAAATTTATTTTTTCCCGATGGCTCTAAAACAAATACTAATGAAAATATTATATTGTTGGGATTAGAAAGGATGCATTATGATTTAGTCATCAAAGTGCCGAAGCGTCAGCTTGTGCTATATTTTCGCTCTGCTATCTGATTTGAGCTTTTTATTGTAGGGATTTCATCTTGGTGTAGGTAAATCTCGTGCAGTTGGTCAAAGCTAAAACAGAGTTGGAAGGATATCTTCATGAGGACACTTTTTTCGTCCTCTTGAAAGGCCTTCGCTCTCCGCTTCTCAGCTGCAGGGGTTGATGAGGGCGTCTACTCTGTAAGATGCAGTCATTGGAGAGTTGAAAGAGTCTGCGCTCCTTTGTCGTCCATATTGACAACGTGCACTTCATTCGGCGCTCCTTGCATGGGGCAGCGAACCTCAGTCTCATGGCAGAGAGTACGTGCGTAGAGACGAACAATCAAAAGGCTGTTTTTTTCGGTGGAACTACGGATGTCAACTACTCGACCCCCTTCTCATCTCCTTGCTGAGTCGTGGGTGCCGCTGATGCTTTGATCACTGTCACCCTGTAGTATCTACAGTAAGTGTTTGTCTTCCCTCCCCTCGCACCAACGCAACACATTTAGTGTCCTTACTTTTTTAAATAGGCTCGACGCCAACTATGTACTGTTAGTTTCTTATCGGTTTGTAATAATTGGCTGAATTTAAGGTAGTAAGGTAGGCGTGGGATCATTTTTGGTAAGGAAATGCACTTATCTTTTTGTGAGCAATTTTTTGATGTCGATTGAATAATGAGGCACCTGGGCTGTGGTAAAGCTGTTGTGATAATGGTGGGTGAAGTCTTGTTGCGTGAGCTAGTCATCTCTTTTCCGTAGTGTGCTGTATATTTCGTTTTTCAGACGCGTTTTCGATGGTGGGTATTTCTTGAGCCAAACGGAAGCGAGCCGATGCAACACGTAGGATTGTAGTGTTTTCTGTTCTTTAAAGCCCCTGTGACTTATTCTTTTTTTGCATCATGATTCATTTCGCTTCTCCCTTGTGTTTTCGTTGTATTTTTGCCATTCGCTTCCACTTCACCATGACCCTACTTTTCCTACAGACAAGGAATGCGATACGGCAAAGGCAGTGATCAACATCCAATTGCTGAACCTACATCCCTCAACCATCTTCATCCTCGTGCTGCAGCACTATCATCGCGACCACGAAGCCGGAGATCGCTGGCGGTCTCCTCGACAGCTCGGTCTCCTCCGCCTGTATAGCACTCACCATCCACGCAGACGGAGTATAAAGGTTTACGACGTTGCCTCTCTTGCTGTATGTCCAGCCCATAAAATTCCTCGCTGCAGTGGTAACTCTTACCCGTTAACCCTCTACTTCTGCGCACTCTTTTTGTTTGAAGTGGCGCGCATTCATGCCACCATTAATGAGTTGTCAGTTGCTGCTGCACCTGAAAATGAAATTACTGCAGCTGATGGCTCTGATACTATCACTGCTTCCTCGTTGCCTGTCCTTAAGGTTATGGATTTGGTTGCACGGACTGTGGAAGTGGCGGAACCTGACGAACATGTGGTTCTTGCTGTCCGGCAATGCCCTACAGGAGGGAAGAAGAAGGAGTGTGCGACTTGCTTCGTCCGAGATGTAAGTTTCTCTTTCCTATACCATGTATTGATCGAATTAAATTAGCCAATTTTTGGCTACTGTGGTGGTCATTTCATTGCGCATGAGTTACTCTTTCGTAAAACTAGCTGGCCTTTGTGGACTAAGACTCTAAAATAGCGGGAATGCTGTTTGATTGTTGAATATGGACGATTGTATTGTTCAACGAACTCGTGTTTAGACAACCTCATCGGGTGACTTAAAGTGTCAGGATCTCTCAGTTCTCGATTGATCACTTTGATTTGCACCCGTCCTGATTTTGTGCCGCGGTTGTGATATAACCTGCCCCTAAAATTTGTCAACCCTATGCAAACTGTCTTTTGTCGTTTTGAAATGCCATTAATGAGTTTGAGTGGTTAAAGTGAGGCAATATTTCTTCGCTTATCACCTACGCTTTTGCTGTTACGAAGTCTTAGGCTGCTTGATGATGCATTGTATGATCGAACGTGTTCGCACGGTTTTATATGGGACCTGTTAGAGCACGTTGTATGGATGTGATGGCGTCTGCTGCTGCCGCTTTGATGGCTGCTACCCTCTGGTTGAAAGCGACCGGGATGTGACACATCTCTTTTGGCTGATGTCATGCGAGACTGATGTGTGAGCAGCGATGCGACATTTGGTTATTCACCCCTACGCCACCATCGAAGTGGCTGTCGTGGTGGTGGATGCTGAGCACATGACTGCTATTCGCATGCCAAAAGGGTAGGATTGATGGGCTATGTACTTGTTGCTGCAGCATCTTCTTCACGTCCGTGTAGGGTGATTCTCTGGCTGAGCGACTGAGTGGGAGAAAAGCTAGGATTGCTGGGGATGGAAAATTGCATCACTGTTTTCTTCTAAACGGTCCTCTTACAGGTCTGGAGTGCACACCACTCTAGCCTAAAAAGACTACGTTTTGTTCATATTTATGGTGGAATGCCGACGTAGTTGTTGAGAATGAATCATTTGCTTACGAAGACCGAACGTTGGTGATGCCTTCGATGTGTGTACTCGATAGGATTTCGGTGCAACTGGGGGATGTTTGAGAGAAACTTCTTAAGATCGGTCAATCGATGGAAGGGAAATGCTACGCCTAGAGGGCGATTCAAAACCGTTCTTCACTACTGTAAGACTTGCCCATACACGAGATTGTGGAAAGATTAGAGAAGATCCGGTTTATAATATGCACTACTGAAGCAGGTGTCTTTAATGCATCATAGGAACCAGACGGGGTGCAGACACAGATGCGTCGGTGGAGGATGACGGAGCCTCAGTGGTGGTGGCTACGGTACGTAGAGAACTGGCGTCATCGTACGTTTAGTCGTCGGACGTGCTGGAAGCCGTCATTTGAGCTGCCTCGATGGTACAGGAAGTGAGACCGGCAGACGCGGGAGCGGAGCCTTAATGGAGTCCAGACCATCGCCACGGAATTCGAGTCGAGTGTGTCTGATTTCCCAGTTATGCTTGTTGTCTTCTGTCCCCTGCTTTTGCAAGCTTTTCTCCCTCTCCTATTCGCCCATTCGTAATGCAAAGTACTCAGCCACTTCATATCACTTTGTATCCCGTGTTCACGTAGCCATCCATCATTAGTCCTTCTTCGTTTTATTTTCCTCGTTCACTTCATAATCGTGCACTCAACTCAACAATTTGGTTTTGTCTGCTCGATGTTGCACCGATTCTTCTGATCAAGTCGTTTGGTGGATTTCGTTATAAGTTTTCTGACCGTACCCTTAGATTAGTCGTGCGTTTTCAGATTGCCTTGAGGTATGCTTTCATGATGAAAGGTTACAGTGGTTAAATGTGCAGCGTCTCTATTGGTCAAGCACGTGGTGGAAGTGTAGAGGCGTCGATGTGATTAAGGTTGGAAGGGGTTGATTTGTTTTAGGTGTGCGTAAGCACCACTAACCCAGTCGACTCCGATGCATTTGTCAAGTCTATTGTAGCTGTCAATGACTTCGTCCTACTGGTAGACAATGCTAGCCACAGACACTGAGCGCGCGTCTAGCTAATGGGCAGATCTGGGAGAGTTAGTGGGCAATCATCTGCACGTTCAATGTGTGCTTACCACTTGAGGAAGTGATTTGGGTGAAAAGGCAAAGATGAATGCGTTTTATGCGGAGGAGGGTGGTGGAAGGTCCGTGCGTGTAGCATTCCTTTCTTCCCGTATGTGCACGGAATGAAGATGAAAGTGGTGAAGCAGTAGCACTGGACTCGTCTGATGCTATTGGCTGAACTGAAAAACATCTGGCCCATGATGGATGCACCCTTGTGCTCTTCCCTGTCTGCACACCAGCTGAGACCAGTGTGTGCTAGCACCTTCCGGTCTTTCAGGTGGAGTTGGTGTGTGAGGTTGGGACCAAGAATGCATGTATGCATGGTCAGCTTTGAGGAAGTAAGTGGCACTGGGTACTGTCAGACGACGGGCCATGAATGCTGGGAAGGTGACAGCTGCAGGTGTCACCGCCACAGTGTCTGACGATAGCGGTGGTAGGAGAGACGAGATTATACAAGAGAATGTCTGCAAGTGTCCTGAGCGAAAAGGCTCGCCAAATCGACTATGAGGGTTGTTATGGCCATAGGAGGGAAGGAAGGAAGGGAACGAAGTCAACGTTGAAGTAGATGGTAGGGCAAAAGATGGTACCTTTTCGGTGGCGGATCGTGGGGGGGAGTGAAGGAGAGTGAGGTCCTCCAGTTCCATCTGTGCCTCGTGGAAGGCGTCTCCATCTCTTATTGTAGCATCGATGCTATTGAGACCGGTGGTGTTGATGGTGGTGGTGGTGGGTGGGTGTCATTTTTCCCATGGAAGTTGCTATAATCCTGCTGAATCTGGTTCTGCCGTTGTCAGTTCTCCTACGCAAACTTCCTTAACGTTGCTCCCCAAAATACACTCCCTTTGAGCGTGGTCTACAAAACACTAGTCTGGAAATGGATATATAGCTTTGCAAAGACATTGGTGGCCGAGTTGGATATCGCTGTCATGGGTGTGCAGAGTCGAAGGCGACTAAGCATCAACACTCATGTCATTTTACCCTGGATGTTCTTGATGATGCTAGTCAACTAAGTTTCTGTACTCCCAATGAGTTTGTTCTTTAACATTGTGCATAAAATTCTTGTGTTAGGTACTGTGAATGACAACTTGGGCTCTCAGGTCTAAATATAAATTCGTGAAGTGAGTGGATGGGCCAGTCATTGTGTCCGTGCCTAAATTCTGCGATTTGTCAAGCAAGTCCTTTCCGCAACGTCCACCTCCTCGTCTTATTAGTTGCTTCCTACGGACACGGACATGGACACTGGGATAGTCAAAAGGTCTGTTGGAGCGAGGAATGCTTCCAGCGTCGATGGAGTGAACGCGCCATTGACGAATGTGGAAGTATAGTTGCGTGAGCTCTTCACCACTTTGTACTCGGCTTCCATTGCGTTTGTAGAGACGGAAGAAGATGTTGAATTATGTGGAACGTGCGAGAACATGGAGGGAGCCAAGGAGGACTTCCTCCTGAGTACCCTCTTCTGCGTGTACACTTACATGAAGATGAGCCAGGCTGGTCGGCGCTGTCGAAGCGCAGCACCAAGAGTTGATTCTGCTGATAAGTGTGCGAATGAGCAGCGCCACTAACAACAACGTGTGTTCCAGAGGAGGGCGAGCCGGTCGTGATTGAGGAGGTTGAGGTGGAGCTCGCGAAGACGGAGCCGGAGTCAGCAGAAGAGGAGACGCTAATGCCATCACCACCGTCTCAACCAACGCTGACCTCACCCACCTTACCCCAGTCCTCCCCATCTCAGTCATCTATATCCGCCAGTACGTTGAATGCACATTGTCTATCTTATTCTGCCTCTCTCATTTCTACTTCCTCCATGCCTTCTTATTACCTCCTTCTTCTCTCATTCTGTGTCTCTCCAATTTACGTATGCGTTCTTGCATTTATTCATTGATGACATCCACTGTTTTACCCATTCCATGAGGTTAAACCTCTTCTCCTCCTCCTCCTCTTTCCCTTTCACACAGGCTTGCAGGTAGACTATGAAGTGGAGGACTTCCTCATTGCTCATCAGAGGGAGGGTGAGGCTCAGGCGCAGGCGCAAGGAAAAGGAACAGCTATGACGGCCACCAGCACTGGCACGGACACGTCGTTGAGAATGGATAGTCCCGACTACCTCGCTGCCTCCTCGTCCAACCAACGAATAGCAGGGTACTCTTTGATTGCACGGCTAATGCGATGCACTCGTATTCATCCCATTCAATTTTGCTCCAATCAGAATCACGATTCCTTAACCTCTTGCCGCGTCTATTTGCATTTGGTTGCTCTCTGATTTGGTGGCAACAATTCAGATTGTCCTATTGCGACTCGTTATCCACCGCCGCTTGCAACGCATCACCACTTTTGATCACTTCGTTTTTACGTGCCTACATGGATAACACGGATTGGTGGTGATCAACGAGACAAATTGTCTCTACATGACCTGTGAGTTTACTGCGGCTTGACGATCCGTGTTATCTATTTTGCCTTGGTTCTGCTCTTGTCAATCTAATTTCTCCTGCCGTGATGGATGCACGCTGGCGGACTCGATACTTTCTTGTTCACAAATCGAGGGGTCTGCTTCAATCTATAATAAAGCAATAAAGTAGAGGAGCCACGGAAGCAGAAGTGAGGCTGGGTGTGATACGGTGAGTCATTGGGAGGGAGCTGGAGTGGTGGCGATGTGTTGAGTTCACACCAACTAGCCATCCAACGAACAATTAAAGAGAGCTTACTTCAACCAGTATGGAACTGTCGATCTGGTCGTCTAAAAGGACAGATTTGAAGGGGGCATTGAGACGAATGTGCCTTCGCACTCAGATATACTTAAGCACGCACACACACGCGCGCCTACCTGTATCCGTGCTACCCCATCTGATAGGATATGGGCAATGGCACACACACACGCACGCGAACACCAGCCTCGGACAGACAGCCAAAGAGAAGCCGACATACACAGTGAAGAGTGTGCATGTGGACTTAAGAGGGGAGAGCACATGCTTACCCATTATTATAGAGCACCGTGCTGACAATATCTGCACGGAGAACAAAGAGTAGGCAGTGGGATAGGCAACTAACAGTTTCATCAGCCTGTAAATTACGAAGTAAAAAGTAGAAGCAATGCGCTCACCTTTGCTCTCGAGGGAGTAAGTGTAGGGGTAGGAGATGGATTAAAGAGGAGATAGTGTGGGACAAACTAAAGAGACGGTTTAAAGATAGAAATGGAAGGTGTTTGGCAACTCAAGCTAAGCTATTCCAAAACAACTTTTGATCATCGGTACAGTGTGATTTAGTCATATTCAGTCTAGACTGTGCTAGTCTGTTCTAGGTTATGAATCTTGACACTATTTGTTCATGTTATAACCAAAGGTGAGACCGGTGGAGAGATAAAGAAAACTTACTAAGAGGACTTTTGTAGAGGATGAGGTAGGAGGAGGAGGAGGAAGCAGGGGTAACTTCATGCTGGGTTCGAAGAAGATGACGACAAGAGAATCGAGAGGAAGCCAGAGAAACAAGATGTACCTGTAGTGCAGAAGTGGAAAGCTAAAGGCAACAAAATGAAGTGCAGGCGAATACTCACTCCTCTCCCTCGAGTGACTTGAATGCATGGAGCACACACGGTGCGACACAACGAAAGACGCAATACTTGAGAGCACATCCATCCTGGTGGAGGATAAAGGTGACACTCACCAAAGACGCGTTGAAGTGGGGTGTGGGAAAGAAGACGGAGACAAGTAGGCTCCTATCCCTCCATTCCGAGAACGCCATCAGACCTAGTTGTTGGTGTGTACTGTGGACCCTAATATCTAAAAGAAAGAAAGGGAAAACCTCACTTTACATTTCAGTTGGGTCGGATGCTCGCCAACAGTTCCCTCGCCTTTCTGTAAATGCTGCTGAACTGCTCGCAAATGCGTCAATGACTCATTCACTTTAAGTGGTTAGTCGATGGTTGGATCAATACAATCGATAATATTACCTGCCGTGTATTCGTTGCGTATTGGTTGTCTGTCTAGTCGGTTGATCCAATCACTGACCCGTTAAATCCACGGCGAGTTGGGTTGCGAACAATCGTACTGATGGGTGAGTGGAAAATGGTTTTAGCATTTACTCAAAATTATTTTGCGCAGGACTGTCAATTGTTGTAAAAACATGTTATCCCGTGTTAATTGCATCGAAAAGGAAAGCTGTGCCTAGCCTCTTCGAGTATGTCATTTGTAAGAAATTCGCATTCTCTCTGCCAAGCTGAACCTTCATATTCAAATAAGTCAAATGGCTAGATGAGTGAGTGCATGCATCGTACCATGGAGAGAGAGAGAAAGAGAGGAAATAATGAAGGCTGCACTAAAGAATCGTGCAGTGTGATCTTATAGTGTCCACTTCCAATCTCTTGTCCCCTTACTCAATCTCTCTCATCCCTTCGCCTCTATCTCATTCATTCCTTTGTCCCTATTTGCTGATTCAGCTGATATTCTCTATATGGCGAGTTGAGTAGTTGTGGCTGTTGATGACGACGGCGCTTGTGTAGGATATGAGCGCGGACGGGGCAGTGGAATTTGTTTTCCACAAGTGGTTGAAGGGTGTAGATGGCGCGTGTAGACGGAACGAGAAGCGAGCGGTTGGTCGCGTGGCAAAAGAATTGAGAGAGCAATTCATGGAACAGTTGGCGGCTGTGAAATTGGATTTCAGTGAGTTGTGCTTGGCTTGTGCGTTGGCTAGGCCGTGGTTTTATTCGACTGATGGCTACACTGCATTGCTCGCATTGGGTTCAGAATGAAAGTGTTTGTGTAAGAGTGAATGACTGATGCAAGTGGGGTCGATTGAGTTGTTGAGGTTATGCAAGGAGGAGAATAGGTAGCTCATGTTGTGGGCGTTTGCTCTTCCTACTCACTTGAAGCGATAATCGTAGCTAGTCTCTTGGTCTCGAAAACTTGAGCTCTCTACGTGGAATACTCGCCTGGCTTATTGGGGGCAAGGATGCTGGAAGCCATGAGAAAGGGCAGTGCTGTTGTTGACAGTGGAGTAGCAATAAGAAATTTTCTGTCTGATTTACAGTGGACGCTGTTCTTTGGCGATGCCAGAGGTGGGAGTATCATTAGCACGCTCACCGTTGCAGCTTTCCAGCCGTCTTTTTCCATCACCATTCCTTTCTAGTTTGAAATCATTGCATGAGGCAATCCTTGGCAGAGGAATCCTCTGACGTCTACCATTAACCTTGACACCTCGGAGTAAATTAGGAGGTTGTACAGATATCCTTCAAATTGCTTTGAGCTTGGAGGAATGATTGAAGGGGAAGTTGGGACGGTATCGGTGTGAGTGGAAAGGGTTGGGGTTTGGGATAAATTGGTGCGTGTACGGAGTCGGTTTACATGGTTGCTATTAGCTTTGAGGTGGGAAGTTAGTTTTAAAGCATCACTTCTACACTCTTCTCGTGTTTGGCTTCTTTCTATGGTTGAGTGATTGATTGCTATTTACCCTAATAAAATAGGGATCTGCAACTTACTTGGAGTGGTTTGATTGGAGTAGTACTTATCTTCCTCAATCTTGGGTGCATATGGCCAAGGATCTCTTCGGTGCCGGGCTGATCATTTTTCCCGTGGCTTATGTCTACTTTGCTTGAATGCAAAGCAGAGGAAGCAAGGAAAGGCGTGAAGAGTAAAGAGCGGGAGGGCTAAAGTGGATTGAAAGAAGAGCTTGGTGGAAGTAATGATGCTGTTGAATCGAATTTGGAGTGGACGTAGTGGGAACTGTCCTGAATAGTGATGTTCGGCGATTAAATGCATCATCACCATCAGCCCGCAGCACAAAACGGTGCCCAATGTGGTCCGTCGTTTGGAATTTTATAATGGATATTTATCTTCAACTGTCACGTCTTTAAAATACATCTAAACCGCCACCACGTGTAGCACTTTGCGCAACTTCGGCGGCTGTCGTAGAGCCTCAAGTACTGGCACCCAATGACCTCTAAGACACATTCAGTCAAGCCGATGAAGAGTCGTTAGCATAGACTCAGTTTACTTACTGCGGTCGTCTTTGTTTGCCCTGATGATACTCTCGTAGCTGCTCACCACTATTCCATTCTGCTTCACCAAGGTGATTTCAAATTCTCCACATTTGCTAGCACAAGCCATCAAGTAATGGTAACATGGCTGCGTGGTAACAAAGAGCTGGCAGAATGTCACAGCGTATGCAATATGCTTGGGATGTGATAGGAGTCCTTCATCGTGCTCTGACAATTTCATCGGCCGCAAACGCCTCAATGCAACAGTTACATGTCAGGGTGATGCGGGTGGATTTATATTCTCCTTTCCAATCACCTATGTGACAAATTGGTTAGTGATGTCTAGGTGATTGCAAGATATGTATAGCTTGACTGGTATCTATCACACCACCTTGCTTCCTTTCCCCTTCCAGATTCCCAACGACTCCTCTTTTTTTGTTCCACCATATCGCTTCCTTTCGCAGGACGTAGGTCTGTGGAGGAGGTCCCACTGTTCTCGTTAAGCACAAAATTATAACAAATCCGCCGCCTTTTGCCTAATGCGTATATTTAAAACAGCACAGGCAATTCAGTGTCTGCGTGACATGCTACCAAGCTGACATGATAATGACAAAAGTCACACCTTAATGAGAAGTAATCACAGCGATAAACTACTCGATTGTCTTTTGCTCCTTTGCCCATGGCAACTAATCGGGGGATTTCCCTTCTGACAGGGACTTCCCGTGATTTATCCAAATGGGTTTCCCATCAAACATAGCATTATGGTATTCCAAATGGAATAACCACTTTAGTTATATCAGCTTCTCTTGCCTGCAGACGACATCGGTAACTCTCCATTTATTAAGCCCTTGAAAGCGAGAGACAATCTTAACCTGTGTGCCTTCCTCAAGTGAGTCAAATGATGGCTAGAATCGTCGATCCAGACATCCCTGAAAATGACTCATTTCAGTGATGTTCCTCATTTGTAGACGGCTTGTGCAAACACTTCCCACCGTGCTACCATCTCATTCTTCTCTTTCAAACGCTCAACCTACAAATGCCCATCAATCTCCTAAATAAACCGCTATGAAAATCATTTAGATGCCAATGGTTGTGGCACTTAAATTTGACTAAATTGGCGGACTTTAATTGATCAAGTGAGCTCTCGAAGAAACGGGTGCTAGTGAGTTGCGAAAAAAGTTAAGCAACAGACTCTTAGGGCGCATGCTCCATACTAACAGATCCAACACATATTTTAAACCACGAATGATACGGTACACGAAGAAGTAAAAATTTCTAAAGCCATATATCATGATGGCAACACAGTTAAACATGAGAGTCTTGTAGCCAATACAAAGATAAATCAGGCCTCATTGAGGCGCGACCATGTCGACAAGTCAGTGTTTTGCGTGATAGCTTAAACCTACCTCTATTAAGGCCTAAAAACGACCGCGTTAAAACCAAAAAGCATTGCTTACCGGCAATGAGTTTGCTGAGCACTCTTGTCATTGTCTTCAGCTGTCCATTGGTTGGTAGCCGTGGTTAATTGAAGCAGGCAACATTTCCGCGGTGTCAGTTACCCATGTGCCACTTTGGTGCAAGTAATGGCTAGGGTTGTCGAGGCGGCATCTACAACTACAACTGTTGAAATTCATTATGCCATTGTTTCGACAACCCTGCATTTCCGCAGAATAAAATGCAGAAGGTGTGGAGCAGTGGGACACTTGGTAGGCAGGGTTGTTGAGGTGGAGACTATGGCTACTGCAGTGGATGTGAAAACGGGAAGCATGAGGACTTTTGCGACTTTACGCAGTGTCAAGCTAATGACTGCCTCACCTGTGGCATTGTGCTGAAAACTAGAGCAAGCTCTACTAATCCACAAGGATCACACATCACAGACTGGGATATGGAAATGCGATCTCAGAACATGGCTATGACTACAAGATGATGCACGGTATGCAAAGCTGCCATCATCTTATACGATCGCAATCCAAATTCCAGGACCTCTTACTTCGGTTTGCACAATGGATCTGGGTGTTCAAGCAATACCCTCTAACATCCCAAGCTTAAATCAGCTTCTAACGTCTGCATATTCGGTGCTTCTTCAATCTGCAATGATACAGCTACGTTTCCATCGTGTTCCCACATGCATCACAGCCAATGATTGCCAGATTGCCAAACATGAAGCACATCTCGGTAGGTATAAAATCCGGTGCGATCGTCGTAACTACACCCAGCATCGCTAGCATGTCATTTATAACAGGCCGTGATACCCTGTATGCGTAGCCAGAGGCAGGTTGCTACGCGGCCCAATGCATTGACTTCGGAACCTTCTACTCGGGTGCCCCATCTGATAAAAACCGTTAATGCCAAGGCTAAACAGGTAATTTTGTCGACAGTGCCAAACATCTTAATTTAGGATGCCAATAGTTTGCTAAATCCTGTCCCAAGATTCGTTTATTTTATAAACAAGAGCCATCAAAATCTTGACAGCCTTATAGACAATATGGATGCTAAGAATCGTCTCTACATTACTGCGCATGTTTCAAAATCGGGCGCAATTTTGCCAAAGAGGGATCCTAACACAATGAAACTCGTTTCCGACAAACCGCATAACATCTTCGAGTACTTGGAAGCCATGGGTGCCGAGGCACTTCAAGATCCCATGGCAGAACTGCCCTCTCATACGAAGTGCGAAGCCTTACTGCCTGCGTAGCTGTGGCCTGTACACGTCTTGCTTAGAAGGCAGGACAACGAAAGCTACTTTTGCTTCCTCATTCGAGCTTTAGAATGTGATTTGACGTGTAATGTTACTTTGGTATAACGAGCAAAAATTATCAAGACATTTTCCAAGCGGATTGTCTTGTTTCACATAGCACCATATTGTGGTTCAATTGCATGATTAGCTAAGCAATAGCAGGATAAATTGAGTCTGTTTATCCGATCACGTTCGTAGAGTCTACGAAATGCGTTCCTCACATGATTAATATGAGCTCTGTATTCGCAAAGCGTGAGATCGTGACCGACTCTAACCCACCTGTTTCCTCTCCTCACATTCACCTCATACCCCATCTCTACCATCGCTAGGACGATTGGTCCGGCTGCGCCGAGACTAAAAACAGATCCCTCACGAGGCTGAGGAAGTAGCCGAGAATATGAGCGAGAGCGGAGTGCTTGATGAAAACGATGGGAGTGAGAGTGTTTTACGACAGTCAGGTCGCGCCATCTTCCAGCAAGTTATGAATGCGTCTTTGTCCAAAAAAGTGTTATTTTTCGCCATCGACCACTTGCTTCTGCTTGGAATTCATGCCATTGCTTTTTACGATGTAGCTGAAGTAGTCCGCACAACTCCATCTCCTTGCGATACAACAATGTTGAGTGAATCGTAGCAACCTAGTGGCTGGCATATAGTAGCGCATTTCGAAATCATGCAAGGTTAGCAACTACAGTCTAATCAGATAGTGGAAAAACGATGTTGTCTCAACAATGTATGATTATATGACGGAATTCCCTCTTCATTCCTTCTCCATCTTTCCTCCATTCAAGCATATCGAACCACCTATGAGTGAAATAAGAAACACTTTACTGTGTCCCTTTCTCCTTATGCTGTTACTTGTCAATCGCATTTTCCTGCAACTGATCTCGTTACCCAGACGATAATCACCCATTCCTTTTGCATAGTAATTTATAACAAACGGATTTTCACCTTTTACACACGCATACTTAACCCCTTCTACTGTTTTCGCATTTCCTAGTCTCACCCTTTTTCTTACTTCATTCTGATTCGCCTACAACACCTCACATTTAATGCTTTGTTTGTTTGATTGCCGGTTTCGGCCACAGTGACTTAGGTGACCATATTGCTCCAGCCAGGCGAGCTGGCCTTCGGACCACGCCAGCAATCTCTTCTTTCCGCTTGCTTTTTTTGCTTTCGAAAAAGTCTTTGGACACCACACCACACTTGTTACACACAATAGAATTGCTCAACCGCTTTCTAGTTTTGTTTCACAGCAAAGAATTTATTGTTGTGTTTTATCATCCCAATTCTTGAGACTTATTTGCTTTTTACCAACTACATCTCCTTTGCCATCGCGACTCATCAGCGTGGCATCGTGACGTTCTCATGGTCGTCGCCGTTGCCGCCTTGTGAGGCAAATCTTCTCCGCTATGAAGCACTACGAAGAAACATCAACTCATTCTTAAATAGCTTGAACGAGTTGGTTTGCTCTAAGCCCCGTGGCCCACACTTGCATGTGATGACGCAGTAGCACTAAACTTTCCTCGGATTGACTGACTCGGATCTTAGAACTGATAAAGTGCACTCCTTTTGGATTCTGACACTCAGTTATGTTGGTTGCAAGTAGTCGTGACTAAGGATTCTGTGGAGCATCCGTTAACAGACGGGTTCGAGTGTTTCAAAGACACAGAATATTACTACCTTGAGTTGTGGACTTTTAAAGAATTAACTTACTGTCGATCACCTACCACATCAAAGAATTGGGAACCTACTCTTGACTAATCCTCTTCTGTAGCGTTGTTAAACATCAAGTGTGGCACGACGATGCAATTGGGAACAGGTTAGATATTGCCTCAATTATTGAAAACTTGTCGTCTTCGCCTTTAGACACGATGCAAAGCTGCATTGCAGAATATTTATCCAAGAAAGGCGGATTCAATTCAAGGCATGTGAGTTGTTCTCTCATTGTTAGCACCTGCGACAAGCGGATTTTGGGAAGGGGATGCGATTATCAGAGCAGAAGCGTCAGAGCCTGACAACGAGATGAGTCTAGGATATTTAAAATCATAAGAAACATTGTGCTTAACAAATGGATTGAAACAGGAGAACAGAAGAACAGTACGAATTTATTTAATTAAGGTGGAACGTGGATGTGCATTGCATAAAATTGGGTTGGAGGAGGCACAGTCACTGCAGCTCGAGATGTGGTTGGCTGTAACAGGCATTGAAACTGCTGGAACGTACCGGGTGAACTTTGGAATGTGCAGTTTCGGTGGTGACAACAGTCCCATCGGTTGCCTTCGAACGACCACTTCCCCATCAATTTGTGCATAATGCGTAAGGTTGGAGAAGTGGATGTCACTCGAAATGTGTGCAAGTCTTTCACCTCCTAACTCAAATTGCGCTGCTCATTGTTAATTGCTTTGAGGCGAGAACGTCTTTCGAATTCGCACAGCATTGGACGAAGAATGGAGGATCTAAAAGCCACAGCGTCTGGTAGGGAGTTACAATCACGCCAACAACACGTTATGACGAGGAGGGCGAGTGATCACACCTCAGACGCGTGTGCGTGTTAGTCAATGTCGGATGGAGTCATTGAACCAGATTCTTCGTGCCCAAACATTAAAACAAGGCCGCACAATTCAATGAAATTAAAGCCAACTTCAGTCACAAATGAAAGCATACTTTTTTTGATAAAGCCTGCATTTAGACAAGGTGGAGCAGAGCGGACTTGCTTCAAATCACCTGTTTGATGTGAATGCGCGGTAATGGACCATTTGTAGTCAACTGCAGCAGACAAAAGATTGTCTGAGTCTTTGACTTTGGTCGCACCTGTCATGCGACGACCATTCGAGTAATGGTTTTGGCGTCAGGTCACGTTGGTGGCTCAATAGCCAATGCGTCACGGCATTGCGGATGATCTTGTCCAGAAGGATGGTCTTGAGCACGCCACATATGTTCCGGTAATTAAGTCCACAGATGTTGCTGTTACCGCCAGGTATCGTATAGCGGACTTAATGACGCCCTAAATGTTGTCTTGCAGCACCTTCCTGTGGTGCTTGGTGCCTCCACTCCCCTGACCCTTTGCGCCCTTACTACCATGACCAAGCATTGATCGTTTCAGCACTTCACTTCGTTTGGACCAGAGTCAGGGAGACTGCGACGAATGAGCAAAAGCGAAGACAGAACATACGCTCTGCCCATCCATCCATTTCAAGCATCGTCCTAATTTTCATCCTTTGTGCACACCCACTTAGCATATCATTTGCCAATGCTATTTTATTAGCATCACTTTCGTTTGTTAGCAGCACAGGCAGACGTATTTGAATGCGTTCACATCTGCTTGAAGAGTTTACCTGTATATGTGCATAAGTGAGGAATTGACCCGCTGATTACAATAATGAATGAATAAAACTTAAAAGTATAAGGTGATGTATTAATATGATGGTAAATTATAAACAAATTCTTGTCATATTTGTTAATAGAATTGCATACACACTTAAACAAGTACATGGAGCCTGCCCACCCACCCACCATCCACCAGACCGTGGGTGCGTGCGTGTAGGCGGATGAGTGGGTGCTGAAGTGAATGTGGAGAAGCACGGAATCGTCCACTGAAATGGTTGAGGTGGGGATTCGTTGATTTGACCTAGCTAAAATCGGATGTTATTGCCCACTCCAACGACGCGCCAATCACAGTCACCATTTACGTCTCCCGTGCATAGGTCATGTATGAATTCCAATGGCAGCCTTCACAGGTCACTCATCAAAGATGCCATGCACTGCGCCGCCTAAAGCGAAAGGGGTACACAGATGCAACGAGTCAGTGGGCAAGAGCGAACACTGCAACAAGGAATTCGAGAAACAGACGCACAACGAGAGGGACGAGATCAATGACGCACGTTTTGTGCGATACTCTGGCAAAAGTGGACGTCTAATGAATTGTCGGCGATCACGAGCTGACGGTCGTGCTAGTTCAACAATGGGGTGTCGACCACTACCCTTGCCACGTCGCAACTCGCGTCTGTAAGGGGAATAAGAAGTCGAGTGAAATCGAGTATGGAGATGTTGAATGCAGGCAACAAAGCGGTGCATAGAAAATAACTCACAATTAGGCATTAGAGAGTAGTCTCAAACTCCAAACCAGGGATAATAATCTCAGACCAATCAAAAATCAGCATTCGTGCGCAAATCTCGTCGCCTAAACTCATTGTTGAAGTCAGGACATAGATTGGTTCGAATAGGAGTACTTTACTTTCTCACTGCATAAGGGTGGGACATTGGGTTCGCGATCTTATTCCTCGTGGTAGATGTGGCCAAACGGACAGCAAGAGCACTCCAAATCAGTCACACCAGTTTGTCCACCACCACAACGAGCACTCGTGACCACTAAAAGAGGTCTCCTTCTCTTCTCCAAATGTACACAATCGCAAGATTATCTGACGTGCCTTCGATGAGTTCTGTAGCAATTTCTGCCCCGAACGACCAGTTTTCAGAGAGAGTATCGACCCACTGCACCAACTTACTGTAGACGGTAAACAATGCCCACATCAATAATCGCCTCCCCACCTAATTTCTCAAATTTCTGACAGGATTGTAAAGGATTAAGAAACATCAGATGCCAATAACAAGTCGACGAAACTTCTACGAAGACACACGGAAGGAGTGACCAAGTGATGGTATGGCAATCACTGTGATAGAGCACCGCGAAAGGGAAGGCACAGAGGTTTGAAGTGGACATCACGACCCTACGTGTTCTGTCGGCTCGCTTTTGTTCAACACAAGAGCCATCCATCTAAACGAGTATTTAAATGGCCGAACCATGTAATACGCTACAAGAGACGATTAGCTTGCAAATCATCGACTCAACTGCTTTAATAATTTTAACAATTTCGCAACGGTCCAGACGATTTGCTGTTATACAATCATCAAAGTTCTGACCGCCAAACCAAATAATGAACTTGTTTTGCAAAAGCAAGTGCATTTGTTCACCAAAAACAGCCCCTGCGTCTAATTCACTGCTCTGCCTTTAATTGAAATGCTTGCAGATCTCAAAAATTAGCCAATTCTAAGAGAGCAATAAGGAACACACGTTGCGGAACTGATATCGAGCCCAGTTGCTGATCCTCAGGACAGCAAATGTATGTGCTGCTAATGGCAAAGGCTGAATGCTTACTGTAGCTCCTGCTAGGTGACACAATCACAAAGAATTCGGCTGCATCCACAGCAGAGGAAAGAGTCCAGAGTAGTGGTCGATTCTGCACTGCCGAGACAACCTTTCAAGTATCCACCTCCACGCACACACGCATCGCCATGGAGCTGCTGTTCACCACTGCACGGAGAAGGTATAAAATGGGGTGGTGAGGATCCACTGCAAATCCAGTAATTGTATATCATGGCACGACGTTCTCCTTACCCCTTACAATTGCGATACGCGGAACGAGAACCTGTCCTGGAGGCAGTAATTTCCAGGCTACACGCACGAATCCTTTCAGCTCTGCCGCCAACATAGCTCCTTTTGTTTCAAGATTGACCATCTACTGTCAGATGGATGAGATCTGCATACGAAGAGGGAAAATTCTCACATATAGAGCATAAATGAGATCACAGAAGGCATCAACTACCGCCTTTAGAACAATTTAGAGCCTACATTACGTCACTTCTTCTCTCAACTCTTCGCTGATACGGTTTTCATTGCTACATGTTTCTATACTCGACGTAAAGGCGAATGATCTTCATCAAATTTGGTTTATCGATTCCACAAGTGTCAAACTTATTCATTCTTTCATCAGAGTTAGCGCTCAATCGTTCATTCTCACTTAGCATTCAAAATTAGCGAATTTCCGCATGGTTCTCCCCCTCTCAGCCCAACGGCATTTAGTGAGGGTGAGGAATGGGGAAGGCGATTCATTTGAAATGCAGAGAACTGAAGCTTGGGCAATGTTTCACTTCTAGGTGGCATATTGAGTCGCTGTCTCTCCTTTGTAACCTTTTGATGATTTCGGTTTCTACACTAAGAGAAGCTCTACTTAAGTACACACATTATTAGGCGGGTCCTGTAGTTCTGTTGCTCCACTCATGTTTCCAACTTCTTCTTGTTGCAGTTTCAGGTCTTCTACCGCGATCGCAGGCATCCAGTCAATTCTTGCGATCCCCTCCAAGGCCACAGCAACTACAAAACAGGGTCCCAATTTGGACACAAACACTGCAAATGAAAGAATGGGTTGGGAGGACTCGCCTCTCTATCTTGTGTATGGTGTGTGTCCTGTGGTCCCTCTCCCTGTCTCTCCCTCTGTGCTGTCATTTCGGCATCAAGCCGTCGGAGTATCGGAGGATGGAGAGATGGAGTTTCATCGGGTATGTGAGAACACGTGCCTGTTGTCCGCTCTGCGCGTGAATAGACACACGCTTTAAGAAAAAAAGGGAGAAATGTAACCAATTTTAAACCCTTCCATGCCTGGAGGGCTTTTTTCTTTTCTTGAACGATCCTCATCTCTGTGAGAGGAAGTTGCATTTTTGTGGTTCAAAAGCGTAATTCAAAAAGGCTGTCTGTTAGTGGGTTCATTTTCGTCATACATAAAGAGTCGAGCGGAGTAGTAGGGCATTGAAAATATCCACACAGTCGTCGTGTCGTGAAGATTCCTTTATTCACTTTTCATCATCTCCTCAACAACAGAACAGAATGTCGAATTGGGGCAGTCGACGAGACAGAACGCAGAATGATACCGACATATCCCATAGCGAGCGCACTGTTGCCTCAGTTACAGTGGTTTCATTCACCGCCGTTGTCATTGCAATGCGTCAGTCATTCCCAATAATTTTGACGAAGAGCTGAGAAGAGAGGGAGGGGAGGATAAGGAACTAGTGCGACAGCTCCATGCTACTGGCCTGAGGGCCAACAAAATGCGCACCTTCTTTTCCTTGTCGATCAATGTCTTATTTGTCAAGTGGACTAATTGAGGTGTAAGAGAATTTCAATGCTGTGTTCTCTTACACCACACCCTGAAATTGTGTGCTGTCACTTTACTAAGGTGGAATAAGAAGTAGCATATTTGATAACCTGCAGAAGTCTCCCGAGGTGGTTCTTCATTGGGGCGAGCAACGGGTGGGGTGAAGACCATCCCTTCATCTGTGAATTGTGGGCTATTGGAGAGTCTTGGAAGGAGCTGTGTGGCAATCGATATGACTGGAAGGCCATGACACCAAGACAGGATTAAAAGGTTCCCTTTATTGAACTCTGCATTTAAATGTGAGTATCGTCTTGCTGGATGAACCATTACTTCATTTAGGCATCATGTTGGTTGTAGTAGAGGCCCTTGCAAGGTAAGGTGTGTCAGGGAAGAATCCAATTTATTGTCATTTGATGTATCAATTCCTAGTCATGACGTATGCCCCACTTTAAGGCTGATTTGGATCCGTTGCAATCCAACTTTGCTCCATTAGCAGTCAGTTTGAGGTTAGAGATTTGTCAAGAGTAGAAGTTAGTGATTGAGCCTCCGGATAGTTCCTTGCTGCGAAAGTTCTCCACCAATCACCCACCTCTACGGACGGGTATTGCGAGGTCGGCACAGGATTTATTGCCATGCGAAGGAACACGGCCAGATGTTCGAGCCACCAAGATAGTGCTTCTAGTGGTTAAATGTGCAGTTCAACTTGCGCTAGCTAAGAGTCGCATTGGTGAGTCCCAATGACCGCATCTATTGCCTCGGGAGTCGACTTCAAACAGCCCCTTTGCATGTCATTGGACTCGTCGAACAGCTGTTGTTATTCTCATTAAACGCATTCACTCCGGAATTCGGCCGTTTTAGCGACAAATTGTACGATGTAACGTCAACATTTCCTCCATCTACGTGACAAAAATCTTGGTCACAAAATAAATCTTGTATCCAGGTCTAATTTCGGTAGGTTGTCATGTTCACGCGCGAAAAACCACAAAAGCGAGAGGCTGGAAGGGTGAGAGAGGAGGCAATTCACTCCATCATTCCAAAAGGACTTTTCGTTTTTTCCTGGATGAACCTCATTAGGAGCCTGGTTTCTTGTTTGCATTTCTCCTCCTTTCTGCACGATAATAAATGACGGACAAAAGAGTTTTGTGAGGATTCACTAGCGTAAAAGCCAGAATCCATTCCTACACCAGAATGAGTGGAAATCAAATGATGCTCAAAAAATGCGAGACAATTGGAGCATCAGAGGGCTCGGAGATGGCCACAAATGAGGAAGCGTGGCCGGGGATTTAGGCCACCTCTTAGGATCTGCTAATTGCCCAGGGTAGATGGTTGGCTGGATTTTCAGACCGACTACATATTTGGTCGCTTGGTCGGCTGCTTACTTGGCTGGTTTGTTGAGTACAAACAAACAGGCAAACTGCTGCAATATGCACACTCTGTCCACTTGGTACTTGTGTCGCTGTGCATGCCTCGTAAATGTTACCTCAACCGAACAAGCTGACGAAATTGGTCCCACGAACACACTTTCACAATTCAAATTATTGCACCAGCGGCTCCAGTCGCTGCTGCTATGGTTGTTTTAACTGCCGCAAGTGCACCTAGATGCCTGCTTTGTGGGAGTGGCTACACCTTACTTCACTCTGACCTTTCCTCACTGCCTCACTTCCACCCTCCTCCTTCCTTCCTTCCTTCCTTTTCCCTTTGCGACCGTTGGCACGGTTTTCCTCTATCGTCGGCATCCCTTGATTCCATTTTAGTGTTCTTGTCACTTTTCGTTTATGGATCAAGATCTACTCCGAGTAGTTGTTCATTAAATAGCACGTGCTAAAATGAGAATCGAGGAAGAAGACTGGATTGCAGGTCTATATTACATTTCAAATGTCTCCTCTCTGAAGCCATTACTAGAGTCGTCTTTACCTCGGTTGTTACCGCAGTGTCCTCAATGTTGCGTGATAATAGCGTGCTGTTGCGGTCGTCAACAAAAGCGGGTAAGCTCATTCGAATTCACGTATGACTTATCAACTGAGGACGAAAAGGATGAGCGTGATTGGCGAGTCGTGAGGTGGGAGTGGAGGCGTACTTAAGGTGCAATTAATCTGCTCGCCCACACCAATCGAAGTCAGTGTGCTTTTGGCCGTTCTCCCTACCGAACATTAATGCTGTGCCATGGACAGACAAGGGCGAGTCTTTGAAGTTGTTTCTTTCCCAATGTCATTAGTGAATTGGCTTTTGGAATCCATGAATCCATTTTCAACCACGACTTTCCGTCGTCACTCGAAAGGCGCGGCGCCAATGGCGAATCTGTATGCTCTGTTAGAAATTGGGTGTAGGAGAGGGCAGGGAGGAGAGATGTTGGGAGTCACGAGTTCTGCAGTTCAACTACATTGGCACATCCTCCATCCAAATGGTCCTCAACCCCTCCATTTGTAAGCGTCCAAGTAGTGCCTGCAAAAAAATTCTGGAGAGAAGGCCATGGTGTCAGCGTACTTTCATCCAATCAGGATGGTTCCTCACACGTTGTCATCGAGTCTCGCAGTTGGCGAAGATCAACGTGCTCTGCTTCCGCCACCTGCGGTAATGCAACACAGAAGACTCCGACTATCCTTCGTAAAAGTGACTCATTTAGCTCAGCGCAACAGTCAACTCTTCTGTACTGTCCAAAGCTGGAGTGTTGTTCTGGTGTCTGACGTCCGCCAACCCTTCGAATGTGCAAATCTTTGTGAACGGTTCCATTCACCCACCAGTCCTCCAACATGGAGACATGTCTCCTTTTGTATTGGCCGTGCTTATCAGATCTTAAGTTCCAAGTGCCAAATGAGTGCCGAGGGCTGCAGTGGGGCCTGAAACCACCACTATCTGCATTTTCGTTGATGGACAGACTTAAGATTATCCAAACAAATGATTTAGTGGCGCACAGTGTCACAATCCTTCGCCCCGCCGCTCACCTCTTCGTCAATTTGGTGCGCACTTGCCACCTAATACCGGATGGAATGTCATCGCAGTGGCAAACCCTTCATTACATTAGTACGAAATTTGCGACCTCTGGTTGATTTCATTGTTCCTTGCGCCTTTGAAGGGGTAACTTGTGATGGTGGCATTTGAGAAGACCTTTGCCGCCGACAACGTGACCAGGGATGGAGCAGGCCTGGGTTGGGATAGTGGTGAGCGATCACATCTTCATGCGGTTTCCAACTCCTCCTATTCTTTTAATGTAAAGCTAATCAGCTTCCCTTCGAAGACCGGGAACCAGAATGCTCCATTTTGCACTGAAGGCGGCATTGAAGATGCCTCCACTTTTATTTCTCGAATTTGAAGTTGATCACTCGGTGGTTGGCCTGACATCCACTTGGCACCTCACACTCACGCCTCACGCTCAGTCTTCCTTGACTAGCTCGTGAATGAACACTGGTGGCTCTTATTCACTCATTCGCGCGAATTTGGCGTCTGGAGAGCGGTGTAGTCATCTCATCAGCAACTTTTGCTCCCTCCCTCATTCCTTTCCATCTCTTAAAGGTAGCCGACTTGGCAGACAGAGTACAGCTGCTACTACTACTACCCAATCTGGATCTCTTTCACTCATAGGCTATCACATTATAGGACTGTTTGAGGTGGCTAATTATGGTTTATCCTGCTGTCGCATGGACAGAGGTACATGCTTGGCTCCACCTGTCTCCTGTTTGCCATTTCAGTCCTATCACGTCCACCCTCACCCGCTTGGTCCATGCTAAACCAGGCCAAATCAAGATCAGGAAATCGAGGCACATTATCCTCAGCTCCTCCTTTGCGTCCACTTTAATCCATCCACTCCTTTGTTGCCATCCCTTATTGTCAGTGGTTGAATTGATCATGCACTCCTGTAGTCATCGTCATCATCATCATCATCATAAATTTTCCTTCTCATCCTTTTGTATGCCTGCAGCCATGAAATAAAAGGCGTTGGATGATTAGCAAGCACTATTAGTCTTGGCACCAGACCAAGATATTCCCTCTCAGGATGGGCTGTATTGAACCCTCGACTAATGGAAACATTGCGATGGTTCCACAGGATGGATGCTTCCCTTCTTTGTCGTCAATAAGTCTCCTTTACACAAGGAAAAGTCCCATCATGGAACCAACTGAGATGCAGCAGATCTGCTGATAAACCGACAACATTTGGCGAGGAGAGTGTGCATGGCTGATGGTTGCACAAAGTGGGAAATGGCGAGGTGGGTAAATTAACGGTTGGACTGTGCGAAGTGCCATTCTACAGGGCGATCACAGTGAACTCTCGGTCCTCCAAACGAGCCACCACCATGTGCCACGTTGGCGGCGAATCTGAGCTAAGCCTGTTAATTTAATGACAGCCCATGCACTCATCCGTCCATCCATCCATTCCACATCCGTCCGTCCGTCAGTCTGTCCAACCATCCATCTTAAAATATTTTGCTAGTTCAGGAGAAATCGATGAAGCAAGGTGGAAACGCGATGAACTAATTGAAATCCTTTTTCAGTCCAGTGGGAGAAGGCGGGCCGTTTCTCCATTACTGATTGAAATGCGGACAGTCTGTCCGGTGTTTTCGTTTCTAGGAGAGGCATGAACATTAAATCAAGACAACTGATTGGCTACCTTACAAACACCTGTCCGATTTTCATCCGAAAATTTTTGACTTGTCAAAAAATTCGTCCGATTCGAGAGAAGTAGGAGGTGAAAGTTGTCGGTGAAATTAGCTGAATTTTCCAATTACTCTGGTGCGAAAACAGCCCGTTCTGCTAACTTGGACAATCCCCTGTCCTAGTTGTCATCGGCGTCATTGTCCTTGTCGTCTTACGGGCCTGATTCTGTGTCACAGTTAGGACGCTCTAAAAACAGCATTTCCGGTTGTCCAGATGCATTAAAGCAGATGTAACAGGATAAAGGCGAAATTGAGGCAAGAAGTTGTTGAAGTTGGTTGATTTGTTTACTTTTGAAGGCACTCCCACTTGCGACCATCTCGCATAGTTCACCAAACAACATAAAACCCATCCATCAACCTGTTTCGGATTGTCCGAACCTGCTCAATTTGATGCCACGTCTTGACGTTGTGCCTGCTGATCCCTTGCTAGCTATTGTCGAGTCCGCATTGTCCACCACCTCCTTCGCTGCAGTTTAGCTTGCTATTCCGACGCAATAGGCTGGAATCGACCGTCAGAATGGAGCCTGTCGTTCAAACACCAGGGAACACGCATTGGTCCAAATGCAAAATGTCACTGATTTGCAAATTTTGGATGCTGCCTGAGGAGAAGGGTGAGTAAATGCCATTTCTTCATTTGACTTCCAGAAGAGAAGAGAGAATCACAAACTAAGTTTCACAAACCATGCAGTTGTCAATAGATTAGGCATTCAGTGATAAAACCAAGCAAGAACAGCGCCATTGCTTGCTTGAACAAAGCCATCAACATTTCATTATGCAGATGCATAGACGACGATACCAAGGCTGATTTCACCAACAGGCCTCTTCCAATTCAAAGCCACCAAGTAATCTCTTCACCAGGCTCGATAGTATTAGCAATGAGGTGTCTCCCGTATTTTCATGAGATGCTCCCTGTCCAAATATTCACAATTTCAGCATTTTCTGTATGAGACGACTACATACAAATGGCAGGATGCCCTTCTATGGCACCGCTAATTGTTGCAATATTAGCAACGAATCAGGCTCTCTCATTACGACTCGCCATTTATTGTCGCTTCCAACGCATCACCACCTCCGGTGCACTTCGTTCTTACGTGCCCGCAAGGGTAACACCAACTGGTGGTGATCATCGAGACGAGGTGTCTCCATCTGAACTGAAAGTTCACGTTGGTTCGACGCTTCGCGTTACTGATTTTGCCTTTGTTTGTCTCTTGCCCGCCTAATTCTTCTTGCTGTGCTAGATGCAAGCTGGCCGTCTCGGTACTTTCCTGCTCACAAATCGAGGGGTCTGCATCAATCTAAAATAAAGTAGTAAAGTAGGGGAGGCACAGCATCAGAAATGGGGCTGGGTGTGGCGTGGTGAGTCAGTTATTGGGCGGATGGTGGAGTGGTGGCGATGTGTTGAGTTCAAACCAACTAGCCATCCAACGAACGACCAAGGGAGAGCTTACTTCGTCCAGTATGGAACTGTCAATCTGGTCATCTAAAAGGACAAGTTTGAAGGCGGCAATGAGACGAATCTGCCTTCGCACTCTGATATATTCAAGGATAAAGGCACAGACAGACGTGCCTACCTGTATCCGTGCTACCCCATCTGATGCGACTCCCTAAAAGACCAAAAATAGGAAATGGGCAATGACACATATACACACACGCACACAAAATTCGGACAGATGGTCAAACAGATGCCAACACACAGTGTTCACCTGCACAGTGAAGAGTATGCAGGTGGACTTAAGAGGCGAGGACACATGCTTACCCAACATTGCAGGGCGCCACGCTGACACAATCTCTACAAGGAGAACAAACAGTGGGCAGTGAGATAAGCACCTAACAGTTTAGCGGCCAGCCTGCAAATTACGAAGTTAGAAGTAGAAGCAACGCGCTCACCTTCGCTCTCGAGAGAGTAAGCGTAAGGGTAGGAGATGGAACAGATAGGAGATGGTGCGGGACAAACTAAAGCGACAGTATAGAGTTGGAGATGGAAGGTGTTTGGCAACCCAAGCCAAGCTATGCCAAAACAACTGTTGGTCATCGGTACAGTGTGAGCTAGTCAGATTCAGTTTAGTCTGTGCTAGTCTGTTCTAGATTAGGAATCTTGGCACTATTTATTCATGTCATAATCAAAGGTAAGACCAGTGGTGAGATAAAGGGGACTTACTAAGAGGGCGTTTGCAGAGGATGAGGTAGGAGGAGAAGGCAGGGGCGACCTGATGTTGAATTTTGAAGAAAATGAAGAGAAGAAAACCAAGAGGGAGCCAGAGGAACAATGCGTTCTCGTGGCGCTAAAGTGGAAAGCCAAAGGTAAGGAAATGAAATGCAGGCGACCACCACTCACTCCTCTTCCTCGAGTGACTTGAATGCATGGAGCACACACGTTAGGATGTAATGCAAGACGCAACACTTGAGAGCATATCCAGCCTAAGGGAGGGCAAAGGTGGCACTCACCAAAGACGCGTTGAAGTGGGGTGTGGGAAAGAAGGAGGCGACAGGTGGGCTCCCATCCCTCCATTCCGAGGACGCCATCGGACCCTATTCTTTTGTGTGCCTTACGATCCCTAATATCTGAGAGGAAAAAAGGAAAGGCCTCATGTCACATCGCACGCAGTTGTGTCGGGCCGATTAGGCGAGCCAAGTCGGGATGTTGCAGTTGACTTAAATGGTATCGTAGGAAGGCGTCACTAAACATGAGGCTCTTTCAACCCGCGCCCTTCTTTCCTAATTCATCCAAGCCTGTCACAATATAGCCTAGATGGCTAATTTAGCCTGCTATATTCCAGTGCAATCTAGTGTGATCTAGTTAGGCCTAGTCAAGAGCAACGTGCTACACTGCTTCCACAGTGCGACATGGATATGGGACACAATGCTGCACTCCACTGGGTCTGCTGCTGCTGCTGCCACCGTTTATTCAGTGCTCGTCAACACATGTGAGGACCATTATAAGCAAGTGCAAAACAGTTAACGCGGTGAAGGGTATGCATTAAATTAAAAGAATCAGCCACATACCCCTAAAGGTTTCTATGCAGCCAACAAATGGGTGCCTCTGGTGCCAATTCGCTACATCGTGCTTAAACAAAACCTTGCCTCGCATCACAAACGACACCAGAGGCGCATGCAGTTCGTCCGAGGACGTAAAGTAAACTGCATGTTCAGCTGAAAGAGACAAAGGAACGACTGCGATAGAGGCGAAGCAGAGAGGGTGGGAGAGGAGGAAGGAGGATTGAAAGCGGACACCGTTGGATGACTCTGCATGGTGCTTTAGTGTAGCCTCCTCTGTTTCCTCCCTTTCTATCATCTTTTCATGAATTACTGCATTTACCTACCCACCTAAATATTAAAGATTCAGCTTAATGGAAAGAATATGAATTTTGTGTCAAAAGCATACGTAAAAAGACTAAGCATAGCTTCCCTTACTACGCTTTTCACATAGGTATTCAGATGCAATAACAGCGACATGACGCACGCAAATGAAGCAAGGCAGAATAATAGGAAGTTAGCTCAAGGGGAGGAGAAGGGGGCTTGGTTGCACAACTTACCCCTAATTTCTACTATATCTAGCTGGTTTTGGTCCTCTAACGTCTCGAGAATGGCAGGGTGGGAGGTAGGAGCCGACGAATAAACGACGGAAATGAAGAACAAAAAGGAGACCGGAGACGAGTAGAAAACGAATCGGGGCGGAGGCACTGATGAAGAACTGAATAGCAGGAACGATGCATTGTAGCGAAATGAAGAGGAGCAGATGAAGTAAAGCGCAGCAAAGCATATTCGGAGGCTTTATGTGCGAGTATGATTGACCTCTTTGAAGCTGGCACGTGTAAATCGATTGCTCGCACGTGTCGCGTAGTGGCTGCCTCCCAATGCCGCCGACTGATGTGGGCTTCGCACATCATTCCTTGTTGGTGGTGCTTTCGCAAGGGCAAGCATCACCTGCCTTTGTACTTTTCCACCTCAAGCCACTTTCCTGCATTATTGTGCATGCGGAGGAGACAATGCCAATGTGCTTCGATTAAAATGCGTCGCCCTATCGAAATTGCCTGACTTGACTTCTTTTTCCCACGCTTTCCCTTAAGCTGGTTACCTCTTGGGAATTCAGACTCTTCTCTGCTCCACATCAAAGTGCCCACCTCAATCTGAATGAAGGAAAAGAGCAAAAGACGATAAATCTAGGCCAAGGAAAGCGGATGGACGGATAGGATGATGGTGAAGTGATGGCGAATCGAAGAGGCATAATTGCCAATAAACCAATTCAACTCTCTTGCAGCTCTTTTGTCGGTGTGCTCAAATGTGTTTGCAGGAACGCCTTGATAAACAAAGTTGGTGGAAGTGCAATATGAGTGCTATCTCAAAGGACGTCTCCAGTGGCAGCGTTGACGACGCGGTCGGTGATGTAGTCAAAAACTGGCCATCTTGACTAACGCCGACATGCGTTTGACTAACAGGTCCACTACCTTGCCAAATGGAAACCATTCTTTACTAGATTTGGATATGGACTGCTACATATTGATGTGGCAATCATTGTCATGCCCTGAATTCTTATCAAATGGTCCTCTTCATGTCGTGACTTGGATTTGTCAATGTTATACCTTACAATTGCGATCTCTTAGACAAACATAGCCGAACAATTGCTAGATTTGCCTATTGCACAAATCTAGCATAAAGATCAACGATATCCCTCTCAGCTATATTCGCCTACAATATCAACCGATTTCCTCTGCGGACATGAAAGGATCCTGGGTGGAGTGGACCTATAAATAGTGGCATTGGTTTTCAAAATGGCCTGGCTCCCATGCAAAATAAGCTGAATAGATACGAAATCGTTTCGCAACAAAACACCGTCGCTGAGTTAAGACACTCGTACACCGACCTGTAACAATAATATCGCATTCGACGGCGATGCATTACAATAATTAGCATATTTTTACAACAATCGACAGCCCTACACAACATAAACTTGAGTAAATGCAAAAATCATTTTCCACTCGCCCATCCGTGAGATTGTTCGCAGCCCAACTCGTCGTGGGTCGAGTGGATTGGTGAATGAACCGATCGGCCAGGCAGACAACCAATACGCAACGAATGCACAGCAGGTGGTCTTATCGATTATATTGATCCAACAACCATTGACCAACCACCGAAGGCGGGTGAGTCAGCAACGAGGCGTCTGCTGAGAAGAGCACAGGCCACTCACGCACTTGATGGTGGCTTCAACAAGCCTTCGCGTAGAGGCTGTTGACGAAATGGGCGGTGGGAATATGGAGGCAAGAAAAGGGCAAGCAACAGCAGCAGAACCTTCCATTGCTGGGTCATTGCAATTGATAGACAAATATGTCTTTCACTTTCTCCCTGACAACCGCTTTTGACTCTCATTCATCCACTTCGCAGCCTACGACGTGAGTCAGCGATTCTGCACGATGCCGAGGTGGACACCCCCGCACCACTTGAGGTCGGATTATAAGCATCCCTCTTCGAACCTCGGAACCGGGTGCAATCTTATCATACACTTTAAGTGGATTTCAGTTAACATCATATAAGAGGAGAGCGCAGGAGACGGAAGAAGATTTGCAAAAAACAATCCTTCCCATTCAGTGATACTTGCACTTCGGTCAAAACCTTCCAGCACCACCTGTTTGATTACAAACCACGAACGATGATAAAGGCCTGTCATTCATCTCCTCTGACTCTTCTCCCCGTAAACACTGTCTTAAAGCACCCAAGTGACTTATTTGCGGGCATCCTCACAAGCGATTCGTTTACATGACATTCGATGCGTAGGTATAGAGTCTTGTGGAAGAGACGCATCAACTTAGTCCTTCCTCCCTCCCTCCTACTGCTTTTACGCTGTCGCATGAAATCGGGGTTTGTGATTAGTGGATAACTGTGACATGACTGTCCTCTTCGTCAGATGACAATGTCACGGCTAATAAGAGTGGCATTGGACACAGCCCAGCTTGATTCTACTCTTCTACTGACTAAGGATAGAACATAGATTATAGTCGCGTACAACATAGGTCAAAGCACTCCTATCAACATCGTAACTGCCATACTGGTAGGTTAAGTACGAATTGCTTGAATGGCTAGCTTTGTGTCCTTGAAGTGAGGGTGATAGCTTTCATTGGATTTGTCAGAGGACAGTGTCGCCTTATTATTAAGAGCTGTTACTCACTTCCATCCTGTCTGTAGAGCTCCATTTTGAACACTGGCACTTTAACTAAATAAAGGAAAATATCGTACAAGGAGATGCAAACGCGAGAAGTGAGTATTCGTGCCTTGCATAAACAAGATTTGCCAGTGTCTACCTGACCCACATTCAGCCTCGCAGTATTGGAATTACCGATCCTTCGTCCGATGCTGCGCGAATTCGATGGACATGTTCCCGCCTCAAAGCAATTAACAATGAGCAGCATAATTCGAGTTGGGAAGTACAGGACTTGCACACATTTTGAGTGACATCCACTTCTCCGATCTTACGCATTATGCACAAATTGATGGGGAAGTGGTCGTGCGAAGGCAACCGATGAGCCCATCGTCACCACCGAAACTGCTTATTCTGAAGTTTATTCAGTGCGTCTCAACAGATGTGGTACCTGTTAAGGCTAACCACATATCGAGCTGTAGTGACTGTGCTTCTTCCAGCCCAATTTTATGCAATGCGCATCCGCGTTCGATCTTAATTTAATAAATTCACACAGTTCTTCCGTCCTCTTGTTTCGAATCATATGTTGAACGCAATGCCACATTTGCATGGGAATAATCTGGACTCATCTTGTTGTGGGACACTGATCCTTCCTCCAAATAATCATCCCCTCCTCCCAAAACCCACTTGTCGCAGGTGCTTACAATGGGTGATCAACACTTATGCCTTAAAGAGAATCCGTCCTCACAGGATAACATCTTCACGATGCGCATCTGCATTGTACGGTGGAAAATTAGCGAACATTGAGGCAGTTTGTTGCTGCCGGGGTGAATGATGACGACGTGTAACCTCCCCTCAATTGAATAGTCGTTCCGCATTTGACGTTTAACACTACAGAGGAAGTGTAACTACAATTATGTTCTAAGTTCTTTAATGTGGCAGGCAGTTGACAGTAAGCCCATTCTTTAAATGTCCACAACCCAAAAAATAATGCTTGACGAGTCCTATAAACGTTTAAACTCGTCTTCTGGCAGATGCTCCACGGAATCCCTAGTCTTGGCTACTTACAAACTCATCAGTAGCACAGCGACTAGGTTGACGTGAAAACTGATGCATTATAAAGCACAGCAAAACTGGTGGAAGGAGGTAAGATAAATGCGTGAATCCAGAACGGTAGTAAAGATAAGTATCGTCAGCAATGAACGCAGCCAAAGAAAATCTAATTGAGTGCCAGAATCCAAAAACAAACAGAACCTCAAATGCCGGGATCGACATCATCAACCTCCACAGCAAACGCATAAGTTCTCAACCGTCCTCTCCTTCGCCCATACACTCTGCGAATCTCTAATAGGCCACAAGTACTCAGTTCAGCTACGTACTACAAAGCTGCGACACACACACACAGATCCGTCAGTGCCTCTATCAAGGCGTCCATCTAACTGCATCCGCAGCGACATAAACAGCTGCAAGTTGAGATGGTTGCTAATGGCTACAGGACGAGAGGAAGACATGCCTGAGTTTTGCCTGTTGCTGATACCACGAGAAAATGAAGTGCTAGTGGGTGCAGTCGCGGTTTGATGAGGAAGATGGGGGGACTAAGTTTCGCTTCTCACCACAAGTAAAACACTGACAAAAATGAAGGAGAGAGGGACAAAGGCGATGTGAGCTGAGACAGTCACCAGATTTTGAGTAATCAATGGACTGAAACAACCTAAATTGTGACGCATTAACTAAGAGTTCTCGAGCGTTCCACACAATTCAACCTCTCCTTCCGTCTCTACAAACGCAATACAAGCCGAGTACAAAGTGGTGAAGAGCTCACGCAACTATACTCCCACATTCGTCAGCGGCGCGTTCACTCCATCGACGCTGGAAGCATTCCTCGCTCCAACAGACCTTTTGACTATCCCAGTGTCCGTGTCCGTGGAAAGCAACTAATAAGACGAGGAGGTGGACGTTGCGGCAAGGACTTGCTTGACAAATCGCAGAATTTAGGCACGGACACAATGACTGGCCCATCCACTCACCTCACGAATTTATATTTAGACCTGAGAGCCCAAGCTGCCATTCACAGTACCTCACACAAGAATTCCATACACAACGCTGAAGAACAAACTCAGTGGGAGGACAGAAACTTAGTTGACTAGCATCATCGGGACTATCTAGGGTAACATGGCATGAGTGTCGATGCTTAGTCGTCTTCGACTCCAGTACTAATGACAGCGAAATCCAATTCTGCCACCAATGTCTTTGCAAAACCATAAATCTACTTCCAGACTAGTGTTTTGTACAGCACACTCAAAGAAAGAGTATTTTAGGGAGCGACGTGAAGGAAGTTTGCGTAGGAGCACTGACAACGGCAGAACCAGATTCAGCGGGATTATAGCAACTTCCATGGGGGGAAATGACACTCCCCCACCACCACCATCAACACCACCAGTGCAAATAGCATCGATGCTACAATAAGAGATGGAGACGTCTCCCATAAGGCACACATGGAACTGGAGGACCTCACTCTCCTTCACTCCCTCACGATCTGCCATCGAAAAGGTACCATCCTCTGCCCTGCCAACTGCTTCAACGTTGACTTCGTTCCCCTCCTTCCTTCCCTCGTATGGCCATAACAACACTCATAGTAGATTTGACAAGCCTTTTCGCCGCCGATTTTCATTTGCAGACCTTCTCTTGTATAATCTCGTCTCTCCTACCACCGCCATCGTCAGACACCTTCCCAGCATTCATGACCCGTCGTCTGAGAGTACCCAGTGCCACTTACGTCCTCAAAGCGATCGTGCCAGCCGACTCGAGGGTGGCCCCGAAGCTGACCATGCATACATGCATTCTTGGTCCCTACCTCACAAATCAACTCCACCTGAAAGGCCAGAAGGTGCTAGCACACACTGGTCTCAGCTGGTGTGCAAACAGAGAAGAGCCCAAGAATACACCCATCATGGGTCAGATGTTTTTCAGTTCAGCCAATAGCATCAGACGAGTCCACTGCCACTGCTCCACCACTTTCATCTCCATTATGTGCGCATACGGGAAGAAAGGAATGCTACACGCACAGACCTTCAACCGTTCTTTCCCCTCCCCCCTCTCATTCATCTTTGCCTTCTCACCCAAATCAATCCCTCAAGCGGTAAGCACACATTGAATGTGCAGACGATTGCCCACTGACTCTCCCAGATCTGCTCGTTAGCTAGACGTGCGCTCAGTGCCTGTGGATACCATTGTCTACCAGTAGGGCGAACTCATTGAGAGCTACAAGAGACTTGACAACTGCATCGCAGTCGACTGGGTTAGTGGTGCCTGCGCACACCTAAAACAAATCAACCCCTTTTAACCTCAATCATATTAGCACCTCCACACTTCAACCACGTGCCTCACCAATGGAGACGCTGTACACGTAATCACTGCAACCTTTCATCAGGAAAGCAAACATTAAGGCAGTCCCAAAACACACGAATAACCCAAGAGTACGGTCAGAATACTTAACACGAAATCCACCAAACGACTTGACCAGAAGAATCAGCGCAAAATCGAGCAGGTAAAACCAAATTGTTGAGTTGAGTACAAAAGTAAGGAGTGGATGAGGAAAATAAAGCAGTGAAAGACAAATGATGGATGGATGTGTGAACATAGGATAAAAATTGATATGAAGTGGCTGAGTACTTTGCACCATGAATGAGCAAATAGGAGATCGTGAAAAGCTTGCAAAAGTAGGGGACAGAGAACGACAGACATAACTGGGAACTCAGCCACTCTCGCCTCTAATTCCGTGGCGATGGCCTGCACTCGATTAAGGCTCCGATCCCGTGTCTGCAAGTCCCACTTCCTGTACCATCGAGGCAGCCCGAATGACGGCTTCCAGCCCCTCCAATGGATAAGCGTACGATGACGCCAGTTCTCTACGCGCCGTAGTCACCACCACTGAGGCTCCGTCATCCTCCAGCGATGCATCTGTGTCTGCATCCCGCCTGGTTCCTATGATACACAAAAAGCACCTGCTTCAGCAGTGCATATTATAAGCCGGATCTTCTCTAATCTCCCCACAATCTCGTGTATGTGCCTTCTCATAGGCAAGTATTGCAGCAGTGAAGAATGGTCTCCAATCGTCCTCTAAGCGTAGCATTTCTCTTCCACCGATTGACTAATCTTAAGAAGTTTCTCTCAAACATCCCCCAGTCGCGTCGGAATCCCATCGAGTAGACAGATCGAAGGCATCACCAACGTTCGGTCTTTTGCAAGCAAACGATTCATTGTCGACAACTGCGTCTGCATTCCACCATAAATATGGACGAAGCATACAGCACACTACAGATAATTAGCTCACGCAATATGACTTACAACAGGTTTACCACAGCTCACGTGCTTCATTATCCAGTCGACACAAAAAATTGCTCACAAAAAAACAAGTGTAGTTCCTTACCAAAAAAGCTTCCACGTCCACCTTACTACTTTAAATTCGGCCAATTATTACAAACCGATAAGGAACCAACAATACATGGTTGGCGTCGAGCCTATTTAAATAAAATAAGGACATCAAATGCGTGGCGTTGGTGCGCGGAAAGAGGGAGCAAACACTCACTGTAGCTACTACTAAACGGCAGTCATCAAAACATCCGCTGCACCCACGACTCAGCAAAGAGATGAGAAAGGGATCGAGTAGTTGACACCCGTAGTATCACCGAAAAAAACAGCCTTTTAATCGTTCGCCTCCACGCACGTACTTGTTGCCATGAGACTGTGGTTCGCTGCCCCATGCAAGGAGCGTCGAATGAATTGCATGCTGTCAGTATGGACGATGAAGGAGCGCACACTCTTTCAACCCTCCAATGACTGCATCGTACAGAGTAGACATCATCATTAACCCTTGCAGCAGAGAAACGGGGAGCGAAGGCCTTTACAGGAGACAAAGAAAGTGCTCTCACGAAGAAATACTTCCGCCTCTGCCTCAGCATTGACCAACCGCATGATATTTACCTAGACCGAAATGAAGTCCCTACAATAAAAAGCTTAAATCAGATAGCGGAGCGGGAATCAAGTACAAGCTGACGCTTCGGCACTTTGATGACTAAATCATAATGCATCCCCTCGAACCCTAACAATAGAATACTTTCATTAGCATGTTCTTACAATCAATGAAAAGATGTGTGAGTTGCATTAAAGCCCATTTAGAGCCAGCGAAAAAAAATAAACTTCTAGGTTTATTAACTAAAGTTAGCACGTGAGTGCTCGCCCTTACTTTTCATCAAAGTCAACAACAGTTATCTGGGCTGGACCATAGGAAGGGAGGCATCATAAACCACTTCCTTTTAAGCGAACCTCCACGCTTAACTGCTAGAATTAGTAAGAATTCACATTTTTGAATTCACTGATGCGCTATAAGCCAAATCAAGACACAGGGAGCTACATTCCGCAATTGTTGTATCATTTGTCAGCTCTTCCCGACAGATTTGCCCGTACCTGTAACATTAGAAAACAAGGTTAAGATTTCCTCGTCTCAACTCTACGGCCTCCCAAAACAATTCTCATAGAACCTAAAACACTACCCTAAAATCATCTGGAACAGTTCGACAGGTTACTTCATGCATACAAATGAGATGCATAACCAAAAAGGGAATCCGAGCCCTCAATCTTTGCCTTAATTTAAAAAACTTGCACCCATCAAAATAAGCAATCTCAACAATACCGCGATAAGTCACCTACGTCAAGAAGGACATTGTCGACACTATTATCAGACTAAAGTGGACGATAGAATTCGAGCATGCCACCACAGGCAATACAGAAACTATGATTGCAGCAAGCCAAAAATCCCTAACACACCTTCAAGCCAAGCCATACTTCTAGACATACACAAAGTAAACAAATAAGACTTTATAATGGATACTCACACATCCACTTCCTTCAAAGCAAAGTGCAAATCACGAACAGCAACCACAATCATGACAAATCTCAAGTTTTCATGTATATCGCCGGGTACATGCAAAGGCTATTCGCTATGCAAAAAGCCAACTTTGGAAATAGGTATTGCTATCAACCTTAAGATTACAGCTAACCAAAATTTTGGATAGAATTACATTGGCTTGAAAAAAATGCTAGCTGTACTCAGGCATTTCAGCAGCAACCATTATTACCGTTAAATGCTCATTTCTTCACCTTAGTCTTTTTAGCTGTTGATGAAAACAAATTCTGTGTTACAACAGGACTCAGGGAGCGAATGAAGAAAGTCAGTTAATTCATCTATTGATAGGGTCACTAAAATGTACGCAGGATTAACTGTGCTAGTGATTGTACTATAGTGCGTCAAAGTGATGCTATTGATTGCTCGAATTCAATAATGATTTAAAATAAATTATGCACGAGAGGGCTGTCATTTTGTGCTTAAATGTGCCACTTGTGTTCGAATGCATTGCTAAGCTCGATATTATCACGGCTCGGCGTACGAGTGTTTCATGGATGGTTTATGGCAATTTATGGGAGCCATTTTTTACTGGTCTAATTTGTCGTGTGGGTTGGTCAGGTACTTCAGAGAATGATATTACTATTCGCATTGAATGGTTTGTTGTTTTTATCGCTCTGACTTTTTGTTAGTTATTAGTGGGGCTTAATTTGTGGAAGAAGTTGAGAGTCCACGAAGTTGTTGCATTATTATGTTCAGTCGTTTTGGGAAGCATTTATTTACGTACATGTACTCACTTATTCGACTCTGCACGCGCCTATTCGCCAAGTTGATCGCGAAGGAAAAGATTAAGTTACTGTTAGATGTAATGCGAAATTGCGGTAAATTTTTATGCTGCAACGTGGTTTAAGCGATTAATTAAGATAGCCGCGATGGTGTTTTAAATGGTCTGTTTCTTACTGATAGTAAATTTTAACAAATGTAGCATAATTTGTTGAAGGTAGTTGGAGATGTATCTGTCATTTCGCTTTTCTTCTTGCTAAGGACATTGGAGATCCTGAAACCGATGGCAGTTTGCTTTCCGCGGTGAAGCGTTTGTCATAACTGTTGAGTCACTATCGACTAACACTAACATTACTTCGAACGTTGCCCAAGTAAGAATGAATCTCAGTTTACGAATTGTCATCATTCCCTTTTATGCGTTAATGTTCTAATGTACGCGTTTTTGATAAGTGTTTTGCTTTTGCCTTAGATCGCCAAATCTTTTTATAACTGGTGCATAGCAAAAGGTGAATTGCGCTTGTTGGGCACTTCGCATTGGAATTACTCATTAAGATCTACATCACTGGTTGAAACCTGAGTCCCTAGGTGTGTTGACCCTTCCTTAATACAGCGCATTTGCAAGATATAAGTATCCACTTGGTCGTGGGTTTAGCTTCGACATGACTTGGTGTCCGGTTCTGAGCCAGGCACAAAGGACTGGGTCTAGGGGAAATGAAATTGTATGTCCGAAGGGCTTTAGCGGAACTTGTGCATTGGGATTAAGTAGCTTTAAATTCCTAGTCACACTTTTAGTTGGGTTTGTTTTAACGGGACGTAAACGGGGTAATTTAAAACGCGTTATAGGCAATGCACTTGTGGAACCGGGACTCATTGAATGTCAAGCCATGCGTGGCAAGCTGGTAAACATAAAGTGGTTAAACAGATGTGCTTAGATGTGGTGCTTTCATTTCTTCATTGCAGATTGTTAGAGGCTGCAACGGGGATGGAATATCTACTGGCCCACTGCTCTTGGCTCCTACAAGTTTGGCGTAATTGGACAGGTATTGATGTGGTAGGATGTGGTGGAGAAGCGATGGCATATGCTGTGGGAAGTGAGCAGACAGGAGGAAGGGAGCTGGCTGAATATGCAGCGCGAAGAAGAATGAAGAACCAGCTGGTACGATGTTTAGTTATCAGATAAAATATTGAGTAGATTCAGCCTCAAGTGGTGCGTGGCTGCTCTTGATGTGGTAGCGTTTGTGATGGGATGGGAGATCGGTGTGTGAGGTGGCGATTTGCACTGAAGTAAATTGCAAGCGCATGTATTCTTGCCCACTGGCCATAGAGAGTCAGGCGAAGCCCGTCTACGTTGACTACGCTGCTGGTGCTCATCCTTCCATGGCTCTCGAGTGCAGGTGCTCTACCACTGTGATGGAACGCGTAGACGAGATGTCACTCAATAGCACATTGACTTGTTTCGACAGTGTTGCTTGGTGTAATATTCGACCTTCCATGTTTTGCGATGCCCTTTTTAATTGGGACACTGTCGGCTTTTCTGGTGTGCTCATTGATTTGATGAGAATGTGGGGATGGTGGATGATGATGGGTCGCTTTTTAACTACATCGCAGACTCATCAGACTGCCAACAACACCCATCTTCGGCGTCGGTGGCAATGGCAAGGGGGAATATGGATGTCGTCGTCGACGGCTGTGGGGTCGCAGTTATTCTATTGGTTGAAAATACGGAAAGTTACCTTCTTCAGTGTGGATGAGGTCTTATGAGCGATGAGTGCGGTGTGAGTGCCACGCGAGAACGAAACAAGGGCGAACCTGTAACTTGGTAAGCATGTTAGATAAGTTGATCAAATGCTATCATCTTCTTACAATGATTGGTTTGGCTCGTTTGTTAAAGCTAAGATGTTTGGATGTTGTCGCTTTTGCCACTATGATATGAGGTGATGCCGATATGAAGTAGGTGTGGAGCAATTGGGAGTGTAGTTATGATGCTTTGTTATCTGTACGACCCATTGTCATATTCGACACGAGTTGTCGACGCGTATCCAGGGGGTGTTTTTAATGACGCCCACATGTGGGCGTTGCAGTGAGTGGGACGACCACCTATTGCCCGAGTGTAATTAATTTGTACGAGAAACGGCGATCTGCCACTTGATGGTAGCGAGTGTACTTCCGCTGTCTGAGACATATAGTTTCGCTTGCCTTCGCATGCTTGCAATGTGACAGTGGATTTTAGACTGATAGCCATATCAGAGCTTAATTACTGTGACTATAGTTGTTGTGATGCCGCACCGTTGACAGGAGTTTAACTAATCGCTTTTAGATCAATGTTTCCTCTACTGATGATGGAAATGCGTGATGGTTGGCGAATTTTCCCCATATCCCATACGGGATTGGCTTGCAGCATAAGAGACAAGGAGACTGACGACGCAGTCAGTCTTACCGAGGAGAGCATGGAGGATGGCGCCAGACAAGGCGAAGTGGACTGTTTTATGCGTTGGTGGTTCGTTGAATGACGAATTTTGGTGATGAAGTCACTTAACTGCGTCATTGTTGCAACTTTGAGAGTGGTATGTTGAATGCACGCGTATGTATTCAACCCGAGTGCGATGTCCTCTTTCGCCTTCAGGGAGGAGGGGAATGCTGAGAAGACTGCAGTACGTATGTATGAATTAGTGACAGAGATGCTCTATTGTGGATTGAAGGTTCACTAGCTGTAGCCCACTTGCATGACTATGTGACAGGTGCGGCGTACTTTGCTTCAGAAGGTGTAGAACTGCTCTTGCTTTGTTGGGTCGCAGTTAATTGTTGGCTGTACAGGTGATGGATGCATTTTGAAGTAGATTGCCTACTGTTGGAGGTGTCATGAGTCTTTAGGAGGAGTGGCATGCTGTCACTTAGCCTTGAGAATGGCTTTAGAAGGTGCGGGATGTGTAACTGGTGGGTGGATGGGTAAGTGGGTGAGAGGCGGAAGGGGTTGTTTGTGAAAAGAAGAGGACGAAACAACCCCAACCACTTTGGACGGGCATGTATGCCAAGTAGGCGGGAATGAGGGAAGGCTGCATACTGCTTGGTTAATGTCGTGACATCATCTCTTCTGCAGGGCGGCTCGAAATGTGGCGATGTTGTCATTTCAGCACACGGTTCCCCTGGGCAAACGTGGTAGCTAGTACCGCTAATGGAGTTGAATGATGTGCTGACAACTAACCAGGTTGAATAGCGATTATGGTGGGAGATCTCTTTGCTGAATGCCCTTCGATAACATCTGTTGGTGTGTCTGCAGTCCTTTGTATCTTTTGCCTTTGCCCAAATCTATGTTGGTCTGCTGGCATTGCAACTGCCTCGTTGCCACGGCATCCATACTTCCCTGGGCTTGTCGACATTGGTCTTTGAACAAAGTGGTGCCGACAGTTGCACATTGTGATACAAGCATGTGATAGAAATATCAAACCAGAAATAGCCTGGAACGAATTTTTAGAAAGGTCAGACTTGTCGGGATGAAAGTGAAGTGAAGGCACCAGCTATTTGAGCAATAATTAATTCTCGGAGTCCAAGCTTTGTGGTAACAGGGCTAACGGCTAGTTTTGTTTAAAAATTAGCCTCGCCATTTGTGTGTGGTTGAGTTTTGGGCAAATCACTTCTAAAATAAATACGTGGCGTTGCATTGTTGCGAGATCTGGGGACATGTAAATGTGGATTACGAGGCTTAAGGAAAACCATCTAGTTCGAGCATCTCAAGAATGCGTTGATGTTGCTTCGCAGTGCCTTCAAAGTGGAGAGCAAAGACCTTGAGAACATCACAATACCACGCCGATGGGTCGCGACAGAAACGGAAATGTAGTTAGTAAAAAGGAAATAAGTGTCAAGAATGGGGATGCTAGAACACAGCAATAAATTCTTTGCTGTGGAATAAATCTGGAAGGCGGTTGGGCAATTTTAATGTAGGCAATAAAACTGAGGTGCTGTAGAGTAATCAGAATGTCGTAGATACAGAGTGGAGGACTAAGACGTGTAAATGGTATAAGGAATGTGTTCATAACCATGTCCAGAGATCGCATTTTCATACCCCCGCCCGAGATGTGTGATCCTTGTGGATTAGTAGAGCTTGCACAATGGCAAACGCTATTGTGGCAGACAACTTGGCGGTTGCCACCATTGAAGCAGTCATTAGCTTGACACTGCGTCAAGTCACAAAAGTCTTCGTACTTTCCATTTTAGCATCCACTGCAGTAGCCGCAGTCTCCACTGCAACGACCCTGCCCATCACGAGTCTCACTGCTCCACACCTTCTGCATATCATTCTGCGGAGGGGTAGAGTTAAGGAAAGCATGGCAAAATGAATCACAAAAGCTGTAGTTGCAGATGTCGCCTCGACGGCCTTAGCCTGTACTTGCACCGAAGTAGCACATGGATGACTGACACCGCGGAAATGTGACCTGTTCCGATTAACCACGGCTACCAACCAAGGGACAGCTGAAGACAATGACAAGAGTGCTCAGCGAACTCATTGCTTATAAGCAATGCGTTTTTGTTTTGGTGCGCTCGCAGACCATTGACTGGTTGACCTGGTCGCGCCTCAATGAGCCCCGATTCATCTTTGTGTTAGCTACAATGTCCTCATGTTTAACTGTGTTGCCATCATGACATGTGGCTTTGGAAGGTGTTACTTCTTCGTGTACCACATTATTCGTGGCGTAAAGTGTGCATTGGATCCGCAGGCATGCAACATGCGCCGTGAGAGTCTCTTGGTTGCCTTTTTTGCAACCCACTAACGCCCCTTTCTTCCGGATCAACTATTCTTGCCATCATTTGACTCACCTGAGGAAAGCACACAGGTTAAAATTGTCTTTTGCTCGCACGGATTTAATGAATGGTAAATTACCAAAGTCGTCTACGGGCAAAAGAAGCTGATATAACTTAGGTGGTTATTCCATTTGGAATACCATAATGCTATGTCCGATGGGGAACTCATTTGGATAAATAATGGGCAGCCTTTGTCAGAATGGAATTTCTGGCGGGGGTAATTACATGCAATCCGTAAGGATGGCATCGGAATCAGTGCTCGAAGGAAGGGAGAGGATGCTAGGAGATAATACCTTTCTTGAATCGTATCTATTTGGCGAGAAGTGGGATTATAACTCGAGCTGTAAATTCGAAAACTTCGGTATCTATTAGGATTGTGCTGATTCCTTTTCACCTGACATTAAGCGGATCGTAAGTGTAGTACTTTTTTTGTTGGAACTACCGGTTTTAGCCAATGTCATAGAGGTGGCGGTATTGCCCTAACTGCGTGGGCTGGCCTGTGGGCCATACCAGCAGCCTATTTCCCTCTGTCCGGTGAATATATGTATATATACAATGGCATTCTGCCTTCTTTTGTCTTCGAGAGAGCCTCGGGACGCTACAGTAAGACATTTTATTTTTCTTGTGTCAGGGTTGGTCATAAGGGCGAGGAGGTGGATGACAATGTTACGGGAGTCTGCGAAGATGCTGTTAATGTAGCAAAGTGTAGCGCCACGAGGCTCTCTCGAAGGCAAAAGAAGGCAGAATGCTATAGTAGAATATGTATATATTCGCCGGACAGAGGGAAATAGGCTGCTGGCATGGCCTGCAGGCCAACCCACGCAGATAGGGCAGTACGGCCAGCTCTGTGACCTTCACCGAGACCGGTAGTTCCAACAAGCAAAGCACTACAACAGATTCGAACAAAATATTGAAAAGTGTAATCTGTTATCTGAGCCAATGCTGTGAGCCTCGCACTTCTGTATGCATAACAGTCGAAAATATGGAAGGAAATCGCACAGACTGCAACAGATCAGGTTGAACCTGTGAGGATTATGCACAACGTAACCTTTTATTCGGTAATAACTTCAAAAAGTAAGAGTACTCGATTCAGGCGAATTATTTGTTGAGTTTGTGCATCGTTAATTCGCAATTAGCTTTTAACAATATAGATGTGGTTTTGTTGAGTTGACCTTGTTTTAAAGGGCATTTGACTTCAAATCAGTCGTTTCATCTGCACGCTATTTAAGCGGCAGTGCGAGGTCGTCTCGAGGATTTCGGAGCTCTTGGCATCTGAGTTTCATAGACTAAGGAAGGAGAAGAGAGGGGTGCGTTTATCTTGCCATTTTTTCAGCTAGCCTAAGGCTAGGCAAGATAACCGAGTTTTGCGATGCCTTTGTTATTTACATGGTGTGATTATTTCAGGACGCAGAACAAAAGGCGATTTACCAGGAAGTCCTTAAAATGGTCGAGATGCTTGCTGGGAATGTCGACATCAAACCACAACCGGCAGCTGTTACAAAGGAACAGAAGAAGGAAGAGCGAATTTGTAAAAAACCAGGTAAATGGATTAGGGTCTAAAATGCCCTAATTCGCCTGTCTGGAAATAATTAAACCCTCTGCATCTTCTTTCCTAGCCGTAGACGATTGCGTGGTGGTGGAGTCGAACTCGACATCGGAGTTGGGCGACCGCGAACTGAATGCCGGGCTAGTGGAATTCGGAAGAAGCGTCTTCCCTTCATTTGCCGTGTGTTGTGGGTGGCAGAGCTGTTAATGCTCTTGCCGCAGGAGAGACTGTGATGGGAATTATTCTTGGTGGAGTTTCGTTTGTGGACTTCCTAGAGTAGGCATCTATCAGTTCTGATCTTTGTAGTAATTACTATGGTTTGAAGCCAATGGGCTCTTCGTGTGGAGATGCCGGTCGGGGCTTTAATTGCATTTTCCCTGTTCAAGTGATGGACAGGTTGATTGCTAGAGAAGAGCTGCGGTTTCGATTCGACGTGGAAATTATTCCGGCCCCGGGTGCCAAGAGCAAAGTATACAATCCGTGTCGGGCCTATCGATCGGTTGTTTGGAATGAATTTAGGGTGAGCTGTTTTTGGCACTCCTTTTGCGTTCATGAACGCTATGTTAGTTCGGTGGAAGTGATTTGGTTGGACTATAGGTGGTGGTGTTATGAGATGTCCTCAGTGCACGAGGGTTGATAGTTGACTGGGATCCGCTGAAGTGTGTTTGGTTTTGCTAAAATCCATCGGATACCAGGTTTTGTGCGTCGTTGGGTGCATTTTGCCCCTCAAGAGATATGTTGCCTTGATGTTTTGCCATTTGCGTTTTCGAAAGTTGGCGACTAGTCATGGTACTGGCGATTGTTTGAAATCCTTGAGTTCCATTTATCGGACTTGCATTTGTGTGGGAGTGCACTATCTTGGAATGTGGCTTGCATGGTTTAATGTTCGGTCAGTAGTATTGGCAGAAGAAAGTTCTTTTATGATATGGATAGAACTGGAAATGATTGTCGCACTTTGTAGTCCTGAAATGTGTGATTTGTCCCGGCGTGTTTCACAAATGTGGGCTAATTCGTGCCTGAGGTCGAGAAACCCCGTAGGGGTGCAGCTGCGACCTCATCTGACAAAATTGTGGAATTTCGTGCTGCTGTGTTATGATTGATGGGGAATGCTCTATTTCAGCGTACTACATTGAGTATCTTTTCTCATTCCACCATGGGGATACTTATTTAGCTCATTATAATTGTTTGTTATTTTGACTAACCTTAGGCAAAAGTTGACCCTTAATCTCAATCAGCGCTGTTTCTCAATTAGTGCTGCTGTTTGCTTTGACCAAACCGAATGTCTCCCATGAATCCACAGCAGATAGGGGAGAAGAGGTTAACCAACCCCATGCAGGGGGGCACTTATTGACGTTTGCTTCCCTTCATGTCATTTAGTGGAATCTTCTGGTTATCGAGTCTTTCTTCCTCACCTCATCTCTTTGTAGATGGGTTCATGTTTTTGGGTCCTTCTCCCAGAGCGTTTCGACAACAAACTTGCGATGCACCTCGGCTTCCTTGAGGAGGTCATCAATGGTCTCCTATATTCGGTTGTTACTTTTGTAAATAAGGAATTCATCGGGCCTCTCGTCAGTCTTGCCAAATTCCACGTTACCTTACCTGGTGATATATTTATTATGGTAATGAAGGGCTGCCTCAAAATCAGCGTCTATTCGCTGAGAAATGGGGAAGCGGAGAGTGAGCTGAAGGGGCTTTTTGCATCTGGTGATGTGGTGTACATTCCCCATGAGTTCAAGCACCGGGCAAAGCTCTTTGGTTGCGGGACATCCCATGCTATTGCTATGTGCATTATCAATCGTGCTCCCGCATTGGTTGAGGAATGTGGGGAACGCCTTCTTGAAGTACGTCCCGTTTTACTCATACTTTATCCTTTTAGAGACTGGGATTGAAAGAGCCGAAGATTAAGGCAAGTAGTCTATTTCGTGAACTGCTGCTATCAACGCACAATAGTCCGAAGAATGCAGCTGATATTCTCTACATGGTAAGTTGGGTAGTTATGGCTGTTGTTGACGATGACGCTTGTGTAGGATGTGAACGCGGAGGAGGGAGTAAAATTTGTATTGCGCAAGTGGTTGAAGGGTGTAGATGGCGTGTGTACGTGGAGCAAGAAATACGAGGTTGGTCGTGCGGCAAGCGAATTGGGAGAGCAATTTGTGAAACAGTTGACGGCTGTGAAATTGGATTGCAGTGAGTTGTGCTTGGTTTGTGCGTTGACTAGGCCATGGTTTTATTCGACTAATGTCTGCACTTTATTGCTCGCGTTGAATTCAGAACGTAGGTGTGTGCAAGAATGAATGGCTGATGCAAGTGAGGTCGACTGAGTTGTTGAGGTTATGCAAGGCGGACAGGTTGTTTATATTGTTGGTGTTTGTTCTTCTTACTCTCGAGAGTGCATTCAGCATCTTCGAATGGTCGAAGTGTTTGAGCATTGAAGGCACGATAATCGTAGCTCGTCTCTGAGTCTCGACAATTTGAGCTTTCCGCGTGGAATATTCGTGTAGCTTATTGAGGGCGAGGATGCTTGAGGCATGAGGCGGTCCTGTTGTTGACAGCGGAGTGGTAATAGAAATGTTTCTGTTTGATTTACAGTGGACGCTGTTCTGTTGCGGTGTGCTCACCATTGTGGCTAACGAGTGGTCTTGTTTCATCACTTGGTCTTTTCAGATTGAAGCTTTTGCATTTGACGATTATTTTGTGCACTTTGGAGGTTCTGTTCTGTTTTTGGCAGTATTGTGAGTGAGGTTTGATGAGAGTGTCATGGGTGTTTGCTAGGCGGAGCGTTACAGACGACATCTTCGACGGCGACAACGTGACGGCAGGTTTGTCGTCCTAGTGAGGAGGGGAGCTACCCTGTGTGCGATTGGGAGTAGCTTCAGTAGTGTGCACAACATGGGTTGTACAGGCTAAAATAGGATGCATGGGGACTCTCCTCCACCTAGGTCTTCTTATCCACGGTAGTTTGTGATGGCGTTTGTTCCTTGAATGTCATCTTTTCTTCCAACGGTAGTAACTTGCTAGGTAGTGGAACGATTGAATTATGGAGTAAAGGTAGAGCAAGGCCCTGTTGTCTATCATTAACCTTGTTACCTCGGAGTAGAAGGTGGACGATAGAGGTGTAGTTGGAGGGGATGGGGATTGGGATAAATTGGCGTATGTGTGCAGTGGGTTTACATGGTCGCTATTACCTTTAAGGTGAGAAGTCGGGACACGCGGCTTCCTTCGGGCCAATTTGAGATGATTCCAACTTCTTGGACCGCGGGCTTGATGGGAATGCAGAAGCGCAGATAGGACGTCTTCTCCATCTGCGTGGTAAAGGCTGTGCTAATTTTAAGCGGGAGCTGGAACTCGAGACCATCATTCGTCTCACTCGTCGCTTTATAATAAGCCTAGATAGAATAGACCGTGATTATAAGGTGTTTTGTATCTACCACAGTCTCTGTAATTCTCGGTATCCGAGGCTTGCTAATGCTACGGCTCGTTTGGAGATGCCGCGAAAGGTAGGCGTTTGGGATTCAAGACGTTACTTCTGCTCTCTCCTCTTGTTTAGTTTCTTGCAATGGTTGAGTGGCTGATTGCTATTTACCCCAGTGAAATAAGGATCTGCGACCTACCTGGAGACAATGTAAATGATAAGGTGAGTGGTTTGATTTGGGTAGTGCTTATCTTCCTCAATCTTAGATGCAGTTGGCCAAGGATCTCTTTGGTGCTGGGTTGATTATCTCTCCTGTGGCTCATGTCTACTCTGTGCTTGAAAGCGAAGCAGAGGAAGCAAGGGAAGGTTTGAAGAGTAAAGAAGAAGCAGGCCGGAGTGGAGTGGAAGGCGAGCTTGATGGAAGCGATAGTACTGTGGAATCGAAATTGGAGTAGACATGGTGGAGACTGTCTTGAAAAGTGATGTTCGGCGACTAAATGTGATACGCTTTTGCAGAGTTGCAGTTTTCGTGGGCCTGTGAGTTGGGACTTGGGTTTGGCAGAATTGCGCATTGTGAGTTGAATTTACCATATTTTATCATTAAAGATGAAAGGAGTCGAATTTAAGGTAATCGCGTGGGCTTGTTTTGGTTGTTATCGCAGTGTCCTCAATGGTGAGTGATATTGGCGAGGTGATGGGATCGTCAACACATGCGGTTGAGCTCATTCGAATGCATGCATGACTTATGCACGGGGGACGGAAAAGATGACTGTGGTTGTCAAGGCGTGGGGGAGTGGTGGTGGGTTGATGTCATCTAGTTTTCTCAACGTTAGATTTGACGCTGATAAATTTGTTTGCCCATGTTTAGTCGAAGTTAGCGTGCTTTTGTCCGTTCTCCTCATTAAACATAAATGCTGTGCTGTGAACAAGGGAGAGTTCGTAAATTCATTTTCAATGTCGATTTCTCGTCGTTACTTGGAAGACACGGCGCCAATGGTGAGTCTACATGCCCTCGCAGAATGTGGGTGTAGGCGAGGTGAGGAGGAAGGCTAAACGAGGTGAAAAGCGTTCTTTCCTTCTCAAAGAGTGTTTTACTTTTGTGCATCGAAAGCCTAACTGGCCGTCATTATCCAAGCCGTGGCATTGGGACGGTCGCCAAAATGGTGGCTATTCTAATGTGCATTTGCCCAGAAGCAGTCTTCCACTGTGGCTTTAATATTTGACAACCAGTCAATGAAAGTCCAAATTTTTGATCCCTTAAATAGGGTTTGATTACCGCTGCAAGGATGGTGTGTTAGTTTATTGATGATTTCGCCTCTTCGATTCGCCAATACTTAACCATCACTCTACCCGTCCATCCGCCTCCTTTGACTCAATTTCTCCGTCTGTTGCGCTTTTCTTTCATCCAAATTGAGACAGGCATTTTATGGTGGAGCAGAGAAGTACTTAAATGCCCACTCTCTCTACTTCGCCTCAATCGCAACCATTCCTTTGCCCCTTTCAGCTGAACGTGCATGTTCCTTCACTTCCAGCGAAGAACTGCATGCACCTCTAGTGTCGTTCGTGATGCGAGGCAAGGATCCGTCCATGCGCAGCCTTGCAAATAAGCACCAGAAGTAGCCATTTGTAAGCTGCATAGAAGTCTTTAGAAGTATGTGGTCGATTCCTCTAATTAAATGCAATTCTTGCACCGAGCTGACTGTGCTGTACTTGCTTGTAATGGTTCTTACATGCGTTGACAACCACCAAATAAACAGCGGTAGCAGCAGCAGACCTACTGCAATGCAACAAGGAGCCCCATATCCATGTCCTGCTGTGGAAGCAGTGTAGCACGGTACTCAAGATTAGGCCTACCTAGATCAGACTAGATTACACAGCAATAGGACAGGCTAAATTAGCCACCTAGGCTAGATTGTGACAGGCTTAGATAAATGAGGAAAGAAAGACGCGGGTTGACAGATCCGCATCTTCTGAGGCGCATTCCTACGATACCATTTAAGCCAACTGTACCATCCTGATTTGGCCCACCTAATCGATCGGACGTAATTCAATGCGAAATATAAAGAGGCCTTTCCCTTCTTCCTCTCAGATATTAGGGATCATAGGGCACACGCAAGAATAGGGTCCGATGGCGTTCTCGGAATGGAGAGATGGGAGCCCACCTGTCGCCTCCCTCTTTCCCACACCCCACTTCAACGCGTCTTTAGTGAGTGTCACCTTCGTCCTCCACCACGCTCGATATGCTCTCAAGTATTGCGTCTTGCATTATGTCCTACCGTGTGTGCTCTATGCATTCAAGTCACCTGAAGAAGAGGAGTGAGTAGTTGCTTGCATTTTATTTCCTTACTTTTTGCTTTCCACTTTAGTGCCACGAGAACGCATTGTTCCTCTGGCTCCCTCTTGGTTTTCTTCTCCTCATCTACTTCAAATCCAGCATCAAGTCGCCCCGCCATATTTCGCAGCCATTGACAGCCCTACACAACATAATGTTAGGTAAATGTCAAAATCATTTTCCACTCACTCATCCGTGAGATCGCAGCCCAACACGCCGTGAGTCGAGTGGGTCAGTGAATGGATCGACCGACCTACTAAGCAGACAACCAATACGCAACAATTACACAGTAGGCGGTCTTATTGATTGTATTGATCCAACCATCGACTGACCACCCAAGTCGGATGAGTCAGCAACGCATTTGGGAGGAGCTTAATAGCATGCGCAGAGAAGGGCCTCCAAACCAGTCGTTTTCACAGACGCACCACGCCCTTATAAGGAGGAACCGTCGGTATAGTTAATCAAGAAGGAAAGTATTGATGAGAGTTCATTTGGAGACACGTCAACTGATAATGGAGTCTACACGCGCAAACCCTTTTTGCTCTGCCACCAGGGCAGATATTTTTGCTTCATTATTGACCAGCTCCTATTAGATGCATGAGATTTGCATACGGAGAGTAAAAATTTCCTCATATAAAGCATAGATGAGATCACAGAAGGCATAAACTACCGCCTTTAGGGCATTTTGGAGCCTAGATTATTTCCCATCTCCACTCACCCCTCCGCTGAGACGGTTTTCATTGTTACATGTTTCTTCACTCGACGAGAAGATGGATGATCCACATCGAATTCGATTTACCTCTTCCTCGAATGCCAAACTTATTCATCCGTTCACCAAAGTCAGCGCTCAGTCATTCGTTCTCACTTTGCGTTGAAATTAATGAATTTTTGCATGGTTCTCCTCCTGTCAGCCCAGCAACATTTGGGGAAAGTGAGGAGTGGGGAAGACATATCATTCGGAATGGAGAGAACTGAAGCCTGGGCGATGTTTTACTTCTAGGTGGCGTCTTGAGTCGCCATCTCTGCTTTAAAACCACCGCAGTTTTTAGTCTTTTACCGCAACCGCTGACGTTTAGTTAATTTTTTAGGTCTCTTCCAGCTCCATTTAGCACAACAAGGCCCCAGTTTGACACCCCAACTGCAAATATAAGGGTGAGTTGGAGAGACTCACCTCTCTATCTTGCGTATAGAGTGTGTTCTGTGGTCTCTCTCTCTGTCTCTCCCTCTGTGCTGTCATTTCGGTATCAAGCCGTCGAAGTTTCGGAGGACGGGGCGCGTGGAGCTCATCAAGTATGCGAGAACACGTGCCTGTTGTCCACTCTGCTCATTAAGAGACGCACGATTTAACAAACAAAGGAGAAATGCAACCAATTTTTTAACCCTCCCATGCCTGGAAGGTATTTTCTCTTCATTGAACGAGCCTCACCTCTGCGAGAGGAAGTTGCATTATTGTGGTTTAAAGGCGAAATTTGAGAAGGCTGTCTGGTGGTAGGTTTGTCTTCGTCGTACATAAAGGATCGCGCGGAATAGTAAGACATTGAAAAGATCCACACAATTCTTGTGTCGCAAAGACTTCTTTAACTGCTTTTCATCATCTCCTTTTCAACATCTTTTGTGGTAGTTCTTCTGCGTCGAATAGAACGGGAGATTGGGACTGTCTACGAGAAAAAAACGCAGAATGATACCGACACATCCTACAGCGAGCGCACTGCGGTCTCAGTTACAGTGGCCTCATTTTATTGCTGTTGTCATTGCAATGCGTCAGTTATTTCTGAAAAACTTAATAAAGGACTGGGGAGGGGAAGAGGGTGGGGAACTAGTGTGACAGCTCCATGCTGCTGGCCTGGGGGCCAACGAAATGCTGCAGAACTATTCATTTTTCTTCATTTTTTATGGCCCTTGCAAGGTGAGCTGTGTCAGGGAAGAATCCATTTGATGGTTGGTTTATGTATCAACTCCTTAACATGGCATATGCTCCTCTTTGAGGCTGATTTGGATCCGTTGGAATCTAACTTTGCTCCATTAGCGATCAGTTTGAGGTTAAAGATTTGTCAAGAGTAGACGTTAGTGGCTGTGCCTCCGGACAGTTTTTTGCTGCGTAAGTTCGCCACCACTCTTCCGCCACCACAAATAGGGGATTGCGGGGTCGGCATAGGATTTAGTGCCGTAAGAAGGAACACGGCCAAAGTTTGAGCCACTAGGATAGTGCTTTCAATTGTTAAATGTGGGGGTCTACTTACATTAGCTAAGAATGGCAAGAGTGAGTCCGAATGACTGCATCCATTGCCTTAGGAGTTCACTTCAAATATCCTCCTTGCATGTCATGGACTCGTTGGACCGCCATGCTTTTGCTCCCATCTAATCCTGTCAATCCGAAATCCAACCGTTTTAGAGACAAAAGTGTGCGATGCACTGTTGAATTTCCCCCCATCAACGTGACGAAAGTCTTGACTACAAAAAATCCTATATCCAGGTGTAATTTCGGTAGTTTGTCACGTTCACACGCAAAAAAACGCAAAAGCGCAAGACGAAAAGAGGGAGAGAGGAGGTAGTTTACTCCATCATTCCAAAATGCCTACTCCTCAGTTCTAGATGTGCCTAATTAAGAACCTGGCTCTTTTGTCTGCATTTTTTCCACTTTGCGAGAGAAAAATAGCGGAGAAAACAATTTTGTGAAGAGCAACTCGCGCAAAGGTCGGAAATCATTCCTACACCAGAATGAAGAAAAACAAAGTGATACTCGAAAGTTTGAAAGACAAATGGAGCATCAGAGGGCTCGGAGATGGCCGAAAATGAGGAAGTGGGGCGGATATTTAGGCCACCTCTTGGGATCCGCTAATTGCCCAGGGTAGATGGTTAAGCGGAAGTGCGGAAAGACTGAATATTTGGTCGCTTAGTCGGTGGCTTACTTGGCTGGCTGGTTGGATACAAACAAAGAGACGAATTGCTGCTGCTCTGTCTAACTTCCAACGACTTCGGTGACGTTTCCCTAGCAAAGCAGAGACTGATCACCATCTCCTACGCCAAAATGCGGCTGCACCCGCCAACACTATATTTTATAGTGGTTCCAGCAACATGCGAAACCCAGGTATGCCTTCCTCGTGTTCTGTAGTCAGCAACCACCTCAACTCGCAGCTGTTTATGTCGCTGTGGAGGCAGTTTGATGGGCGCCTCGATAGGGGTACTGACGGATCTGTGTGTGTGTGTGTCCCAACTTTGTAGTACGTAGCTGTACTCAGTACTGCAACCCATTGGAGACTTTCCTAGTGTTATGTGTAAAGGAAAGAAGGGTTGAGAACTCATGCCTTTGTTGTGGAGGTTGATGGTTTCGATCCTGGCATTTGTGGTTTTTCTTGTTTTGGATTTTGGAACTTAATTAGGTTTTCTTTGGATGAGTTCACTGTTGACGATATTGTCTTTACTACTGTTTTGAATTCATGTATTCACCTTAAACCCTTTCATCAGGTTAGCTGTGCTTTGCGGTGCATCGGTTTTCAAGTCCACTAAGTCGCTGTGCTACTGATGGGTTTGTAAGTAGTCAAGACTAGGGATTCTGTGGACCATCTGTTAGCAGAGTTTGAGCGTTTCAAAGGCGCGTAAAATACTACCATTTTGGGTTTTACGCGTTCAAAAAATTGGCTTGCTGTCAATCGCCTGCCACATTACAGAAAGTAGGACCTACTTGTAGCTAGTCTTCTTATGTAAATGTTAAACATCAAATGGGGCATGACGATGTAATTGGAAGAAGAATGCTTGTTGCCATTATTTACTACGGCGGCAACAAATCACCCCTATATTTGCTAACTTTTCGTCATCGAATACAGATACGCAATGAGCGAAAGTTATCCACTAAGGGCGGATTCCATTTAAGACATGCTTTGTTTACCCATTGTAAGCACCTGCGACGTTTATCTCGGCCATTATCCGAAAAGAAGTATCAGCGTCTGACAAAATGATGGATCTAGAATATTCTAATGCAAGCTTAGCATTCTATTTAACAAATAAGTTTAAATAAGAAGACGAGAGAACTGTGCGAATTCATTTCATCATGGTCGAACACAGATGCGCGTTGCATAAAATTGGGCTGGAAGAAGCGCAGTTACTACAGATCGAGGTGTAATCAACTGTAACAGATATCGCATCTGTTAAAAAGTACTGACTGAAATTCGGAAAGGGCACTTTCGGTGGTGACGACATGCATATCGGTTGCCTTCGCACGACCACTCCTCCATCAATTTGCACACAATGCGTAAGATCGGAAATGTGAATGTCACTCGAAATGTGCGCAAGTATTTCATTTCCTAACTTTAATTATGCTGCTCATCAACACGTCATGACAAGAAGGGCGAGTAACCACACCTTAGACTTATGTGCGTGTCAGTCGGTGTTGAATGGAGTCATTGAACCTGATTATTTGTGCCCTAACTTTAAATTAAAACAGCAAAATGCATTAGATTTAAAGCCTACTTTTGTCAATATGAAAGCACACTTTCTTTTTAGTCGAGCCTGCATTCACACAAGGTGGAGTGAAGTAGACTTGCGCGGTAATGGACTAGTTGTAGTCAACTACAGTTGACAATAAGCGCAACCACTGCTTTTTTATTTGTCTCGGAATTTCTCGGCTTTCAATCACGCTAATGGTCGTTTTCCTAAGTAGCCTGTAAGGCTGGCCCTTTAAATTCGTTAAAGTACCATCGACAGTTGTCCACTACATTATTAAGAAGCTGTTTCGTTACACATTGGAAAGCGTTCGTGTTGAAGGGATGGAAGGCAACTCAAGGCAGCCTCAAAACAATGCCTTCTCCTTCATTGGTTTACAAGTCTGGCCTGTATCCGGAACACCGCAGACACTAGAGTGGTCCAATTCAGCGTCGTAATCAACATCGAAAACCCTCAATTTATGCTTGATTCTTCCACATTGTGGCTACGATCAGACTTTTCAAACTTTTCCCAAATTTCCAAAAACTTTTATTCAACCCACTGACAGTGTGGCCAGTTAGCATTAATGCATCTTGTTGCTAAAGTAGGATGATGATGGTGGTAAAGAAGGCAATGATTCAATCGCCTGGCGATGCCATTTTGCAAAAAATGGTTCCAACTTCACTGATTAACTAGACCTGGTCGCGTCCAAAGAAAAATTTTTTTGGCTCACCGTCAAGCAAAGCTGCGTGGTGTCTTGGCCTTAGCAAGCGTGCCTACAGTCCATTTCACTCACTGTAATACATTTGTTAAACTGTTGGTTTTGGTTATGGACACTTGGGATGGTCATATCGGCTGTGTCGAGTGGGCTGGACTCTAAGTCCTCCCAGCAGCACCAATCCCTTTCTGTTTGCTAACTATGAATAATCTGTCCGGATATTATGCCTTCTCCTGCCTTTACACACCTTACAGATGATTAAGTGCATAAAAATGGTTTTTAGGCGAAGATTTGATCGTAACTGAAACAAAAAGTAGTAGATACAATCCGTGGAGTTTCGAAGCCAAGACAAAAGAATGGACGTGTTTTATCAGGCTGAATAGCAGAGGCAGATGTAATGGCCTGGGTTTCCATTGTGGGTGAGTGTCCCTAATGCTAGCGATCCACCATCCAGTTTTAATTGCAGGTTCGCCCACCAAGAGGGCTGACCTGGTCGATCAACGTGTGTGTGTGTGTGTCAACTTAGCTGTGGGCCAGTGGTGACTGGTCTTGTGTGTGCGTTCATGTAACGGGTATACGCCACCTAGTTGACTAAAGTAAACGTACTTTCTAGTGACTGACTGACATTTGGCTTGAAGCGTCAGAGAGTAGTAGAGCTTCGTTTGTCCCGGTGTGCTCCCACGTGCACACAAATGGAATAAGGTAGAAACGAAATGCTCAAGAATCAGAATGAAAGCGTAAAAGAACTGCGTCTCTCGTATTGCTTACTAGGAGACCGAGTAAAACGCTAAACTTATCAGACAATGAAAGGAAGTGAATGAATCTACTTAGTAGTCAATCAAAGTAATGCATGAAAATATGTCTTATTAGCTGCCATTTGGCAATCGTCATGCGAGAATAAAGTTGCCAGCAATATGAAGCTGAATGGGAATGATATCTCTTCTACAGCAAAAACAGAGCTCGTATTGACAGCCCACACACGTGTGCCTATAAGCATATGGTAAGGGATTGTAAGCCAATGGAATGGTTCACTCTTGACCCACAAAGCAAGTCGCTCACCCTCACGCATTGTTGTGTAGTTAAGGCGATTATGTGAGTGTTCTCTGGTATCGGCTCCTGCTGGCTCCTCCTACATTCACCTACTCACCTTTATGATTTCAAATCAGTTTCCATTATTTTGCGTCTGCTTCAACCCACTTCTCAATTTCTCTTCCAATCCAATTTTTTGTGAAGATGCAGCTGGTGACTTGAGGTCTGCATTCATCACTAATTTACAACAGGCGAAGCCGCTAACTGCTCATTATATTTTTCGTTCGACAATCGTTAAAAAATAGCTCATGCTAATAAAGATTAAAGGTAAATGCTTTTTAAGTCGGCTGTCCTGTGGAGTAATGAAGCCTGTGGCAAAAATAAACAGCGTGTTTGGCAAACGCAAGCAGGAGGCAGAATAGTTATTAATTATAACAAGCTTTCGAGGAGATTTTATGCAAGCACTAAGGCCATGGAAGCTAGCAGAGCTCCAGTGGCTAAAGCAGCACTGGTAGATCCACCAGTGGCGACGGTTTTGGGTGTGGGGTAGAAACCTATTGGAGTGTTCGTTGCAGGATTCGACGCGGACGGCCTCGTCGTGGGGATCGCAGGAGTGTAAGTCCAACCGCTATTCTTTTTTGTGTGGGATTTTATTACGGAACTCGGGGCTCTGATCACCTGCAGCTTAAAAAAAAAAACAAAATTGCCTCACTATATGTTTAGTCTTCCACATGCCAACAAAGTGTTAACAGGGTGCATTGTGGCATTTTGGGCTATCTCATGAGGCAAGCGTGACCAAAATATCTGTAGTCGATATTATGACAGAGGATAATGTAGATGAAAGCTACAGAGCTATTTTAGTAGTAGCAATAAATGGGTGCCATTGTAGGCTTGATTCGATTAGCCCTGGTTGCTTTTAAGCGATAGTTTTGCCATTGACAAAAGGAGCATAAAGAACCCACATTCCTCCTCACTTGGTGTAGTCGTTCTAACTCTATCACTGCAGACCCTATGTTCACGGTCATCCGCATCACCCTCCACAATGCGTGCACAAACAATGGTAACAATGGTTTGATTTGGCTTCAAATTCGGGATGGTTTAATTTTTCTAGTTGATGAGGTAGATACCGCGAATCGGAGCTTTTTCGACATTCGAAGGAACACTATAGCCAATGACTCGCCCGTCGAAATTGATTGGTGGTTCCCAACTCACGCGCACCCTGTAAGGATCGATCATCTCAATTTTCACGTTCTGTAGAGCTCTAGAATCTGCACAAATGGAAACGCAGAGAGATGTCTGCATTAGTGTGAGGAGGGTGCCGAAGTCACATTTGTCCCAGTGTGCCCCCACGTGACCCCATATTAAGCCAGATGGAAGCAAAATGCTCAAGCACCAGGAAGAATGCGTGAAAGGTAACAAGAAGTGAGCAGAGGGATCTGTGTCGCTTACTTCAACTTACTAGTGGATCAAGTAAACCGCTAGGAGGCATGAAGCAATGCAAGGAAACGAAGGAGCCTACTCAGTGGCACCAAGCTGATTTGACTGTGCTTTAATGCTGTACAAACGAGTGATGGTAGATAAGACATGCTTATATTCACATATCGATGAAAGCAAAGCATGCGGAGGTACCTCACCTCCTTCCAGTGTGAAACCGCCATGCATGAATGAAGTTGCCAGCAATATGAAGCAGAGCAAAAGAGACATCTCTCCTCCGAAAGAAAACAGAACTTGCATCTACAACTCACACGTGTGCTTATAAGCATGCAGTGAAGGGATGCGAGCCAATGGGAAGGCCTACTCCTGACCTACAGAGCAAATGGCGCACCCACACACACACACACACATCGTGAAACCACACACGGCAGTGGGTCGTTTGATCGATCGTGATAGGCTTCTCTGGTTTAAATTGACTGCTGGAGTAAATTAACGTTATCCTTTAAACTCTCTTGTCAGTTTCTGTCTTTGATTTAGCGTAAGCGGTGATCTTGTGAGTGGACAATTTGCCCACACTGGCAAGGGAATTCTCTCAAGCTTTGGGTCCGCAAAAGCAAATGGGGATGCGGTGATGAAATGATTTTAGTTCAGATCTCTTAGCTGTGGTGTCTGTAGGATCCGATGAAGAGGATTTGACGTGTCTTACAGAGGTGGTCAGACTTCTTCTTTAAGGATACTCCCTCCCACTTTACATCCAGAAGTTCTCATATCCTTCATGGCATCTTCAAATCTTGCACATCTGTTAACTTGTCACTATGGATAATGTGGCGTCCATGACTGCCTTATTAAGCCCTCCTGTTTCATTCTGTGTAGTCAAGTGCATGACGGAATGTAGTAGTCATGGATCAAAGAAAAATGGGTGGTAGCAAAAGTAGGCGCTGTAGAAGGCAAATTTCAAAAGTATCCGTAAATTTGGCCCATTGATCAACATTTGATTAAACATAAACTGTAGAATAACTCCCATGCACAGCACCGCAGCCACCTCCACAACTCTCTCGTGGGGCAAATATATTCATCAGTCTCCCGAACCTTCAGTTAAGTGCCTCCACCAACAAAGTTGGCAATGAATTGCTTCAAGTGAAGGAAAAAAAGTAACCAAATGGTAGGACCTGCTCCTTTGCCATCACCGTAGGGTTGGTAGATGTCATGATGGTCAACTGCTTTTACTTTCGCATTCCACAAAGTACCTCGATATGTGCAAGGCCCGTGAGATGCGAATCCATGTGTGCTTTTATTTTTACTAGCAGTGAGGTAGATTGCCGAATGCTACACTTCAATTCGCTAAGCACTGTGCATTCATCTACTCCCTTAAAACACCTTTGCCGACGCATAGAGTAGTGCGAATGAGAGGAAGGCACATCGTCGTATAGTAACCCGGTGCCTCGTTTTTCTATCTGCTGACCTACGCAAATATTTCTGCGCTTAAAGTCTAAGCCTCCGCCTTAAGGCATTTCCTCAGCATCAAGCTAATTGCTACTTAGGCCTTCTGTACAGTGGTGAGCAGAATGCTCTTACCACACCAATGCACACTGAGTGCACTGCATTAATCAAATCCCATTTTCCGATGGACTTACAATATGCGTGTTCGATGGCAGAGCTAACAACCAACACCAAATGAATCACGATTCCTGAGTGCCTTAAGTGAGCACCTAAGAATGTCACCTGTTGAAAATCAGTGATGAATGCAGACCTCAAGCCACCAGCTACATCTGCATCCAAGTAAAATTAGAGAGAGAAGCTAAGAAATGGAATGAAGTAGATGCGAAATAATGGAGACTGTTTTGAAAACATAGAGGTGAGTAGGTGAACGTGTGGGAAGCCAACGTTGACTTGTGGTTGTACGTGTGCTTAGTGTAGGCGTGTGCACACAGACCATGTGATGTGTGCACGCAGTGTGCCTCTCTCCACATTGCCTAGAAGGCACGGAGATGGCACGGTGCATTGGAGTTAGCAAAAGGAAAACCTGTCCTCAAGTAAACGGTGGCATCAAAGAGGTGGTGGAGGAGAGGCATTTAAATGGTGAATGGGAGGACTGGGTGCATGAATGGTTGGAGTGGGTAGTGAGTGGATGAATGAAAAGAGGGTACATTGATAAATAGAGGTATGTAGGTTATGTGGCCGAACGATGGCTGGATGGAGGATTATGGACTTAATGCATGCTGAAATTCGAGGCGAATATAAAATGCCTGGTTTCGGAATTATGAATGCGTATCTTGCAGATAGTGCGATGGAGGCTTCATTTTCCAACTCGCTTGGCAGACGTTAGCCACGCTGTGCTAAAAGGTACGTAGGCGAAGAGGTCATGACCAATGGTGAAAGAAGATTGCTGTAGGTGGTAAGGACTGGAGGAAGATTACTGGCAAATTGATAATTTGCAGAGCTCTTATCATAAGGTGCGTCCTTCGCCCACGAGTCCACGTTGGCTTCTAAGACCTTTACCTACCCACCTCTATGCTTTCATAACACTCTCCATCATTACTCATCTGCTTCATCCCACTTCATAATTTCTCTGCATCCATCCATCAATCCATGCACCCTCTCTTAAGTCATCTTTCCCTTCATTCACCCATCCACTAACCCATCCAACCACTCATCGATCCACTCCTCCCATTCACCATTCAAATGCCTCTCTTCCGCTGCTTCTTCCATGGTCCCGCTTACTTGCGCACAGGTTTTCCTTCTGCTAAGCCCTACTGCACCGTCTACAACATCCACAGACAACAAGTGGTCAGGTGTGCAATATTCGGCTAAATGTTACGTCCACCCTTCTTCTGATAGGCAACGTTCCAGAATGTGAAGTGGATTAAACAGAAATGGGTAAGTGAAGAGTATGCACTGTCTTACTGCTGTCGTACTCTCCGCTCAGCACATGTGCATGTGGAGGTCGTGTAAAAAGACAAAGACGGTGAAAGAGGAGGCAAGGTGGAAGAGAGACACGTGTGCTTGGAATGCATAGGAGAAGATAAAGTGGCGAGTTGAGGAAACAAGGCATCACAAACTACCATGAAGCCAATAGTGTTAACCATATGTGGCAGTCATTTGCTTCTCCTCGGTATCCTACAGGTCCACCTTTAACACCCCCAGCAATTACCACGGCGAAGAGAGCACGGACGTGATGCAGACCCGTCATTTTCACTCTGTCTTGGCAAAGGTTTGTCACGATGCGCTGATAGTCGCGTAGGCGAAAGAACAAGCATAGTCGATGGTGAGAGAAGGTTGCTGTGGATGATGAAATACTGGAGGCAAGTTTCTGGCGTATGCATTGATTGTAATGAGAAGTAGATGAGAAATGTAAAAAGGGAGCAAAAAATGATTTCATGATGGAGGGAGTGAATGAAAGGCATTTAGATGGAAGGAGGGATGAAAAAAGAAATTGGCGGATTAATGTGTGTAAGCAAGATGTATGTTATGTTGAATAGAATAAGGGAAAGATGGAGGCGAGAGAAGAGGGAGAGAGGGATCAAGGTGAAAAGTTCATAAATGGCTTAGCTTTTCTCGTCCATCCACTGTGAATGTCCCATTTGCTTCACAAGCACTCAGCCTTGGGAGTTCATGCAACTCCTCTGTTCGACACACTTCCTCATCTTGCCGGTCCTCCAAGCGCTGCCGCCTTTCCTACTCCACTAATTCACCGCGCCGTATGTCAGTTTAGTTAAATTAGTGGATTTTAGCAGCCAGCTAAATGCACGATCGCTCGTTGGAGGACGAGGTGATGAGCGAGTATTCTAAGCAGGAAGAGAACGACAGCATAACGGATTTCCTTGCCACCGACCGCATACGAGCAAACAAGACGGATGTGTTCGGGGTTTGTGCGTGTGTGTATGCGTAGGTAAGAGCTGACTGAATAATGGAGACTGGCACGTTTGCGGTAATGCGATTGGATTCAAACGTGATGCGACCACTAGTCTACCTGTCATTGACAACAACCAGTCGTGGTTCGGGAGGGCAAACGAATCAAATGAGAGGTCCGAAAGAAAATTCATCCAAAACTTTGCAACAAAAACGTACTTTTAAGTAGTGGCGTACTCTGCTGGTGCCAGGTTCTTTCTGTTGTAAAGAGATTGGACTTAATAAGCCGTCCTTACCGCAATTTAGTCTCTAGCACTATCGTCATTCTGCTCGCCTCTTAGATCCTCCATACGGCAATGACCAGTATGTTCTTCCACATCACTTCACCTTCTTACAACATTACTGCAAACTGAGTTCACCACCTGCACAAGATTTTATAGGAAGGCGTAATAATTCGCTTGTTGGATGGCAGCTCTAATAACCGCACCAAACGTTTTACGCATCGCGAGTCGCTAGGATGAGCAGTTGGCAGTTTCGCCTCCTCCTAATCCGCGAAGAATGCAGACCTCAAGTCACCTACTGCGGCTACATCTAAATTGAATTGGTAGAGAAATTAAGAAGTGGGACTGCGTAGGTGAGTGATGATGGGGATTGTTGTGATAGTATAGAGGTCATTAGGTGAGCGTGCAAGAAGCCAACGTGGACTGGTGGGCGTACTTTGGCTTGGTGTAGACGTGTATGAATGAGCCGTGCGATGTGTGAAAGCAGCATGATGCAATGACAATTGTTACTTGGCATGTTTGACTGCCTCCCTTCACGCTGTGCCCAGAAGGCATGTGGTTGGTGCCCGTCCACCATTATATTCTCTCATCAAACTGACTCTCCATCTTTCATTCAGTGAGAGCAAAATTCGCAGTCTCGAGTGCGACAATACTACAAAAGAACATTCAGAGATAGCAAGATCTGCATTATTGTGCAAATTAAAACTAAAATTTGTGTTCTCTGGGAGCCAGGTTTGCAGTCTTGTGTAGATTAATCCTACAAATTTCCATTTAGTGATTGCTAAATTTGTACTCTCCTGGAGGTCAATGCTACAAAATCGCATTCAGTGAGAGTAGCACCCGCAGCCTCGTCGAGACAGCAGGGTATACTGATTCTGTTTATTCGACTACGTTTGGAAATGAGCATTAAGCTTGGACGATAGCGAAAATCCATCTAGACAATCATAGAATACTTCGTGGGATCTGCGCAAAGCAATCTCCTCACGATTAGTATGAGCTCTGCCTTCGCAAAGCGTCAGATCATGACTCGAAGCTAAATTTATATCCCTTAGATTCGCTAGGCCTCCAAGAGTTTGAGAAAGTAGCTAGAAATATTAGTAAGAGCAAAATGTTCTAACTTTTCTTCATTTAAGCATTTCACACCACCTATGAGAGAAGCAAAAAACACTTCATTGTTATTGGCCAATCACACTTTTCCACAAATGATCGAATTACCTATACGATAGTCACCCTTTCCTTTCGTTTTCATCCTTTGCGCACGCATACTTAATCCCTTCTATTGTTTTTGCATTTCCAGTTCTTACGCTTTTGATTAACTACATTCTGATTCCCCTACAATACCTCACAGCTAGCGCTTTGTTTGTTTGATTGCCGGTTTCGGCTATGATAACTTGGGTGGCCATATTGCTTCAATCAGGTGAGTTGGTCTTCGGACCATCCCAGCAGTGCCTTCCCTCGGTATGCTGAACAGTGTATGCATGTTCTACCCTAGTATTATGCATTCTTTTGCTTCCAAGGAAGTCTTGGGACGCTACATCGCATTTATTCCACACACTAAAATTGCCCGACTGCCTTCTAGCCTTATTCCACAACAAAAAGATTTATTGTTTTGTTTCAGCACCCTTATTTTTGAGACTTGACCAACCCTCTACCCCTCTGCAGTTTGCTTTATACTAACTACAATTTCTTTGCTATTGCAACTCATTAGCGTGTTATTATGATGCCCTCAAGGCCGTCGCCGTCGTTCTCGCCTTGTGAGACAAAACCTCCCTACTATGAAGCAACACCGACTCATTCTTAAATATCCTGAATGAATTGGCTTACTCTAAGTCCCCGTGGCCCACATTTACGTGTCTCCATATCACGCCACAATACACATCACGTGTTTGTTTTAGGAATGATTTGCCCAAAAGTCAACCACACACAAACAAATAAACTAATTTTTAAGCTGAACTGCCAATTAGCCTTGCTACAACAAATTTTAGACCCCGGAAAACAGTTAATGGTCTCATGGCTAATGCCTTCATTCTCATCGTGACAAGTCGCGACGCAGTCACAGACTCATCATGCTACCAGTGACACCTATCGTTGCCAGCAGTGGCAATGGCAAGGGAGAATGTGGATGTACATGTCGGTCCATAGGAGTTTACTGGGATTGCACTAAGCGCCTTTGAGCTTGTTGTCGTCGTTGCCAGCTGTGACGTTGCACTTACTCAACCAATCGGTTCCGTTGGAAGTTCTCTGCTCGGTGTGGACATAATTAGCATGCCTTTGTGCTTGATAGACTCATGAAGGGCTGGATGGGGTGTTTTGGAGCAGAACGAGAGCTAAAAGGTGCCAAGTGGTAATCCGGCAAGTACTTCTTTATGAGAAAGTATGTTGCATAAGTTGGATCAGATGCTACCATCGGCTTGCGATTATTAGTTTTGCATGGTCTTTTGACCTAAGTGGTTAAAGTTTTGTCACCTTTACCAACAGTTTGGCATGGGGCGAAGCCAATATGAAGTAGCTTGGGAGTAGTTGCTAGTGCAGTTGCTATGATCTTTTATGTGCTTGATAAACGTTTGGTTTATGCTAAAGACAGTTAAGATAAATTATCCATAATTTTCCGCGCATGGATAACTTATCCAAAGAGGCCTTTGTAATGGCGCCTACATGTGTGAGCGTTGTGGTGATTGGGTAGCATATTGCCTAAGTTCGATCAATTCGTAGAAGAAATGGCAAATTCCCAATGACTTTTTGTCCCACTTGTTTTCGCAGATTCTAACATGTGCAGTTTATGTCATCAATAAATTGTACAATTGTACAATTTGTACAATTGTACAAATTGTAAATTGGACAATTTTGGGAATTGTTTGTGTTGTTTAGTGACCATTTGCCTGTTGATGGCACTGAGTGTTACCGCTGCCTAGGGCAAGTGGTTAGGTGCAAAAAATAAAAAAATGCTAATATTAATGCATAGTACGACAGAAAATCAAAGTGCAGGAGCGCAGCAATGCACAACTTGGCGAAAATTAGGAGCAGTGTGCAGTGCTGGTGAATTAGCACAGCAGGCGCAAGTGGGGGTTGTGGAAGGGGTATGAGGGGAATGGCAGCGCATCAAACTTACCTGGCGCCGGGTTCAGGGTGATCAGCAAGGCCCTGACCCCAGGTGGAGGCTCAGCATTGCACTCCGCTGTGTTGAAGCCTGCGACAGACTCTAATCGGGTTCGCTCGGGTGCATAGTTTTTGCCAGTGGGGAGCCTTCGGGCGTCCCTTCACCACCTCTCAACTTCCTTTCACCCCCTGGTCGCATCGTTCATTGCGTCTCTGCATCGAACTTCTCCTTTCCTTCTTACCCCAGATGAGAGCGTCCGTGTCTCTGTTCACTGCATGAGCCCACCGGATGGCAATGACAGCAGCTAGGCTCTCTTCAACCGTATCAATGTTAGCTACACATTGTCAGGTAAACGTTATGAATGCACGCTAGTTCTTAATCGTTTACAATCAGTATGGCAGTTTGCTCACTGATGGCAATTCTGTGATGCTATTTTACTCTGATGTCCAAGAGTCATGTTCAAGGATTGGCTGTGGACTGTGTGTCTGGTTTCCAGGCTAGTGGTGCCGGTCGGATCCTTGCCAATGGTGCGGGGACGGCATCAGCTCAACTAGATGGAAGGCATGAGAATGCCTTTTTTCTGCCAGACTTGAGTGTTTCAGTTCACTCAATGGCTTCTTGTGGTCGTGCGTCTCTGTGGTTTATTGACAGGATGAGGTAGAAGGAAGGATAACGCTTGAAATGTCTATTTTCGCGAAACAGTTGCAATCGCAAAGTTAAAGTGCACAATAGGCCTCCTTATTGTGGTGACTGTTTTAACCTCATTACTTTGATTGGCAATTCGGTTCCGAGTCACTACCGGACACTGTCGCAACTCATAAGTTTTATTACGCTTTTTAGTGCATCACCGACTGTGGTTCGAAAAATTTGGCTGAGTATTGAAGTATTGCGTGTGCCAGACCTTATGAGAGGGTATGACTTGCAGCGCATGTTTTGTAATTGATTTCGCACTTATTAAGTCCATACTAATCCTCAAAGGGTGGAAGAGGACAAAGTGGTGTTGGCTTTTGAATTCCTTGTCGTTCCAATGCTCATTAGACTTTGTTGATTTTCTTAGACTGGAACTGGTTTAATTCGATAAAGCAACTACCAACGACCGATCCCTACTAAGCTTAAGTTATTGTCGTTTCTGACTGATTCAATAACTTCTTGTCGCCTCGATTCTTCATGTAATTTTGTCAATGTGCGTTTCGATCGCACGTGTTGTTAGTCTCATACAGAAAGGAGATTCATGATCCTCTCATGCCGGTGACATTCGTATAAATGACTCTTACTCGGAAACTGCAGCAGTTGCTTTTGGTATGTTCATTGCAGTTCATTAATTTGCATTGTAGGCGTCTAAATAGCCGTGCTACAGAAAACGGTTGCCGAGGGCCATGATTACTATGGATATGCAGTCGAATCCTATCATGCTGTGGACTTCCTTAATGCATTACTGACTCTGTGCGGTCTTGATTGTCGTTGGCATAAAGTACTGACTGAAAAGTACCCGAGTCACCTTCGACCTATTCACGATCCCTTTTGCCCTTAATCTTGACAACCGGCGTAGCTGCTGACTCACCCTCAGCTGGTGCTGCGACCATTGGTAACGGTGAAGTGACGCAACTGTTATGCAGACATTAATTAATGATTTAATTTCTTTGCATCTGTTTTCGTTTAGCTACATATATTGGGTGTCGTATGAATATCACCAAAGAAGTTAGCACCTAATTGTCATAATCTTGAAGATCATGTGCCCGTAAATTGACTGCCGTAGTTGGCTCAATGAATCCCTCTTCCGCCTGGCGCTCGATTCCTTCCAACTAAATGATGACCGAGGAGTGCATTCGATAAGCAAGTCAATAGGCGGTACACTCGTGAGGTCTTTAATCGAATTTTAGAAGGCATGGCTTTAATACCGACTTGGTGACCACTTTTAGAGGGTGCCCTCAGTAAATTAGCGAACTTTAATAATGGGTTTGACGTAAAGGTATTCTAGTGAGGCAGAATAAATGCCGAGCTCCACACCTCTGCATGTAATCCGGCAGGCGAAAAGTTGATGCGGTTTTCCGTAAATGCGTGCAGGTTGTAGCTCCTCTTACGTCACATAAGGGTGCACATCTAACAATCATTTCTAGGGCAAAAATAAACAAAACTTATTCTCCTACACGCGCTTTTAGGTTGGGTTGTTAATGAGTGGGAGTGAAGTCACTTTCTCTTGATAAGGGGAGGGGGTGGGGGAACGGACGCTTGTGCTTGGATGAAATAATGTAGAGCAGAGGCAAGCCTGCAGCACAGCTACTGCTAATTGGCCAAACCGCCACAAAAATGACTACTAGAAATGACAAATAAGGCGGCTATCAACTTCTGGCACACACAAAGTCAACCGGTCGGAGTAGGATTTGGCGAAATGTCGGATCAGTCTTTCGTTGACCTCATTTTTGTGAAGCTCCAGAATTTGTGAGTTATTTTAGCAAAAATTGCTTGCTCCATTGTGACTCCCTGGTAAATAACTAGCTGGGCTGTCACAGACACTCCTACAAAGAGCGAGGTAAGAACTTGGGTTGTTTTAATTAAAGCGTCCGATGGATCATTGCAAACTTGCTGCCACTTTTTGAATCTAAGTAAATAAGTGTAACGAAATTACGAATTTTTCGTCGATTCTAATGTTACAAAAGAGCAGCAAATAAGACGAGAGGCAGTTTCATTGCCTGTGCAAAAATCCTTAAAGACTTCATACGCGCAAAGGGAGGTCTAGTGGTTTTGGCTTCTAGTGGTTAATAATTAAGCGCAGATGCCTAAAAGTCAATGTCACTAGAATATGAATTTCACCTTCAAATCTCTAATAAGCTATTAGTTTTCAAATTATTACATTTCCCATTTGGAGATATGAGTGTGATAATTAAGCAAAGCTTCCAAGTGAATCGAGAAATATGGCCAATTCCGACGTAGAGTAGACAATCTAACCTTTAGTCACTAAAATGAAACTTTCTGCAGTTTGTGACACAAGCGCTCGCTACAATTGCGACCAAAAGTGTTGTCCATTCGCAACTACCTCATGGCAGAATCCATCGCTGTGCTTGCAGCATATGCAGTTATGTCACTGTGCTCTTCAAGCCACCGACGATTACGTCAGCTGCTTCAGGTGCATCTTCAAACTCTTCTTTCCTTTTTCAAGTTTCCTTTTTTTTCAGCTGACTTTTAAGGCATTGATACCACTCTTGCTTGCCTTAGAGTGAGGTCTAACAGATGTGCAACACAACTTGATGCCTGGGACACCGTTTTGACGTCCAGTCATGGAGTAAGCATGTGGTGTTACTCAAGGTTACAACCAGAAGATGTGTCCTAGTTGCAGAATATAGGGATTAAAAAATCATGCCAACAAAAAGAAGACAAAACAAGCTCACTGCATTGTTTTGCAGGATAATGTTCACTCCACCACATCTGCCAAACTGGCATTAAATGGAACATAAAAATGTGTATGCTGAATTAAAACCAGCAGCCTGTGTGAGTTAATTACTCTAAAGCCACTGCTTTAGCAACTGCTACGACTACAGCTACTGCGAGGAAATGAGGAAGTGTTTTATGTTATGTTAGTTCTTGCTAGATTTTGAGTAAAGCACTGATTGAGACCGTTCTAATTTTTGCAGTCTTGTCAGGATATCCTTATGTATTTTCTTAATTGTTCTCTCTAAATGTAACCAACTTTACTTTATTGGCAAGTATAAAGCTGTCCCTTTTACAAACTTGCACTTGCCACCGGTGAGGCTCAAAAGTTCAATGATGCCGATATTGGGGTCTTAGCTATCATGGAACACATATATGCATAGCTGTGTTGTCCTTTTTTTAAAGCTGCCTGCAAGCATGCTAGTGCTAGCATAATGGTGACGAGTTATTATGCTGCATGGTGGTGAAATTAGGGCGATTCAGGACACATTTTGATGCAAACCTACTGCCACTTTTTGTCGAACATGTGGTGTCAACAATGGGATAGTCCATGCGCTCATCGCATTGTTACGCCCATTCCCTTGGACATCCAAGCAACATTCTCCAAAAATATGTTTTTTCTTCATACGAATTACCTTGTCGGTACTTAGCCAAAAGAAACAACGTACTCAAGGAAAAGCGATGTCGATATCGTAGTTAGATAGCAAAATATGCTATGTGGTAAAATACGTTTGCTTGTGGTTATCGTAACTAAAGCTAGGCTTGATTTGTGCTGCACAGAATCCAGCTAGCATTGACAGGCGTTTGATTTGCGTTTAGCAACACAAGCACTCTTTCATCATGCAATCGTCTTGGGTGCAAATTCAAGATGCATGCAGCGAAAGGAAATCAAAATTAGTAATCTGCTAGGTGCTCAGGCGCAGCTGCACAGCCACACGATGTTAAATCTCAAAAGCTATAAAAGGCCTTCACAACCAATGCTAAGCGCATTAGCACTTTCTTGGCATGGGCAACATGTTTAAAACTAAGGCCTCTTCTCTGGGTATTGTGGCAGCAGCTGTCCACAAATGTCAGCCTAAGGATGGGGTTCAGAAAGCACCAAAAGAGATTCAGGAACATGGCCTCGATGAGCTCTTGAAAGAATTGGGCAAGTCGTCTGCTAGTATGGCTTTCAATTTTTCCCCAACCTTTCTCCAAACTTCTGTTCGCACTCTTGAACCACGCCTCGGCGTCCATGCGCTACTAGCATATAATGTTCATTTCTAGATGCCAAAATTAATGACAATGGAGAAGTTACACAGCCAAGAGATCGAGAACCAGATGTTATTTTGAACTGCGAGAATCAGCGAGCACTAGTGAATACCACTTTAGAGCTGACAGAGTGTGTCGCAAAAAGCGTGAGTGAAAACGACATGACGCTCATACTACAGCATTGGAATTGGGTCAATCGCGGGTCACTTTAGGATTTTCCCCAACTCATTTGCTGTCTGGGTTGATGCACACGCTGATATCAATACTCCCAGGAGCTCTGTTTCCCGGCACACTCACGGTATGCCCCTCTCCTTTCTTCTCACCGAGACTAGCAAACTCATTCCGCAAACTCAAGGCTTTGAAAATATTAAGCCACTGTAGGTTGAAGCTCCCTACCTTAAGTGTTATTACTAGCCTGATTGACGCTCATTGGCCCCATTCGTATTGCAGCCTCGAGGCTATTCAACACCTTTATATCGGACTTCGAGATGTTGGCACACCAGAGCTGTAAGTTAGGCATTTGAGTTCACGAAATGGTAAAGAAGCAAACTCACGACTTACCGATTGTTTTAGGGAATTCATAAAGGGCCTTCATATTCCGTATTTTAATATGGATGATGTGCGAAGGATTGGCATTGAGGGTGTCATGGAGATAACTCGCGAGACTGTAACACGATTTCAGTGAGTGACTGCTAAAAGTGGTGCATTTTGCGGAAATGAATAACTAGAGCACTCCTTTGAAAAATACAATTGTTTAACAGTCCTAATTGTCAAATCCATCTGAGCTTCGACATTGACGGGTTGGATCCCAAGTACGCTCCCAGCACAAAAACTCCCGTTCCAGGTGTTCTCTCGTTGGATGAGGGCAAGCACATTTGTAAAATTCTTGGTCAGACAGGTAGGCTAACAACTTTTGGCATTCATAATCATGTCTTAACTGCATTAATAGCAATGATTTTTATTTAACTAACTCAAGGTCATCTAAGCAGCAAGTGAAAACCTACATGCTAGACCCGAAGCATGGGTTCAATGACTACTGTTGAGATTTTTAAGGAACATTAGCCCATCATTGATAACTTAGAATTTTAGGGATCGCATCAGCGCAGAATGCAAAAGACTGTGGTTTTCAATTGGTAGCGCGAACAAGCAGCGCAATTGATTCGAGACAGCGTGCCGATGTGCTGAACCTTTAGCATCAATGAAGCACAGGCAGAAATGGAAGTCACGAAGACCTGTGTAGAGCCCTTGCAATTTTCCTTAGCCTTAAAATGAGGGTGGAGTCATTTTGCTTTGCTGTGTAGGTCGGCTGAAATCGATGGTGGTAGCCGAAGTCAATACATCGCTTGGCTCACCTGATGATGCGAAATCCACATTAAATTCCGCTCTTGAGATCATCAAAAGTGCTCCGCTTCTAGACTAGAGACGTATGCAATATTGGTCATTTTGTGCACAGTAACACCAGCTTTTGCGACTGAGTGCAATCTCCCTTTCTCTCTAATAAAAGCTTAAATCCGAAAATCGCTATTTTCGAAGAGTGTGTAAATTTAGACAGCGTGATGCCTGTCACATGCATACGTGGGCACGCAAAATATTTTTACGTCGACACTTTATTAACAACTAAAAGGCATGCAGAATCCGCAGATTTATAGATTGCAGCCATGACAAAATAGAAGCGGTTCGATTTAATAACTCAATCAAGGAAATCCTTATAGTCACGACACAACTTGCGCAAAGAATGCTTGGAACCCGATTTTGCTTTTAATAACCTTATAGATGCTAGATGTTTTTAATTCGCTCAACTAAATCAACACCAGTGGATAAGCAAGTTAAAAACAAATTGTGGATAAGCATTTTCGCTTTACAATTAAGGCAATGCACTATCATGTCCCGCTACACTTTGTTAAAATTCTTTACCACAAAAGGATTAACCAGCAAACATGTATCAGCACAAATCAAAACCCTTGTACAAGGCCAGCTATTTGATTAGCATGAATATAGCTACTAGCGTTTAGTGTCAACATCTCATTTGCCATGACGTGCTTGTGTCTACTCGGTTTGTGCACTTTGTTTCATTTGTCAACTTCGCGGTTTCACTAAAGCTCAAGATGTGGCAAAAAATTAGAAGTGGGTGTCTGTAGTAAATGCTTTTCTTGATGAACTGTATGGCATGCACAAGCGAAATCGCGATGATGCGCTCCGCCAAGGCATTTAATGTAATGGATGGGATATTTTAGGCGCTTCATTGAGTACAAGAGGGCATCATGCTACACTCTTTATCAAGGCATTCCCTTGGCTACATCAACCGCCACCTTAACATGATGGGCTCATGCGCAGGTTATAGCTGACATGTGTTTGGCAATATTTTTTTTCAAATTTCGACTTGACACAGGGCAATGCTGGACGCTAAAGAAGAAGCAGAAAGCTATTCTGCTTGTCATCCATACAAGGAGGTGCGATATATCAGCTCGAGAGGAGACCTACTTTAACCGGCCTTCGAATCACTTTACTAGCCAAGCTGCTTAATGCTCGAGTGTGTCGCTTTACAAATAAAAGCGATCATTGTCGAGGCCTTTCAACGATGCGGCCCTCTAGCAAAAATGAGATACTTTTCTTTGTCTTTCTGAAAACTGAGCCGATCTCGAGCACTGCCCTTACACTAAGTCGCATTTTTTGAGACGCGACAAAGCTACTTATCTCTTCCCACCCCAAACTCTGTAAATGAGAGATTTTGCTCTCCTTAAACTCATTAATTTGTAAAACTGGTCAGGTTTAAGGATGAAGGAGGGGAATCTTATCCGGCCTGCACTTGGTATGTGCGTCGACAGTTTAACGGCAGTCGGTAGGTAGCGGTAACGCCCGCGAAATTTCCTTTTTTCCATCTACCGAGGCATCACTTCCAAGGCTCTGAGAAGTGTTTCGCGAAATCGTACCAACTTATTTGCTACTGGCATTGCATATGCAGCAGCTGCAACTCTGGAAAGGCTTGGTTGGACATAGTGATGTAGCCGTAAATGCAGATATGTATTTCTTCTTTAGTAACAACGATATTCCAAGCAAAGGGGAAACACATTTAAGATGGTGTCGATCTCGAGGGACTGCACGCATTAAAGGGATGACATTAAGGTGCGTGTGCATTAGTCTCAGGTTACACAATTTGAATTCGTTCTTAGCAGGTTGAAGTCAGGCTAACTTATGGACTGACTGTGGTGGGGAAGATTCTTATAAGTGCTCTATGAACTCCTGCAATTCAACGTGATTTTTCAACGATTCCCCACTTTGATGACGATACTCGTTATGTCTGAGGGATACGATGGATTTAAGGGCAAGTCGCCTTATTATATTTGGCTCTATTCAGCATACACGAAAATGAGCTCAGCAATGCTATTTGTTTTATCAACTAAATTCTTTCATTCCTCTCGTACTTGTTTGAACCGCGACGTTGGCACCTCCATTAAAAGGCGTTCACTCACTTTATGGCCTCAAACAGTTCAGCGCAATTTTCACTTTCATATGCTGAAGTATGACGTACATGTCAGACAGTCTGTGGTGATTAGTTGAATCAGCCACCTCCTGAATGCTAAACGCATTCAACTGTTAATTATATTGGATCAGTATCGTTTATGAGGAACATCAAGTCTGCACTTTGCCCATATCATACTATTTTAGTTTTGAGTTGAATTTAGGGCACCATTGAAACAATGGCTGCGATTAGTTATATGAAGGACACATTTATGCCTGGGCGACCGAAGGATTCTTTATGGTCGAAAGATTAATTGCATTTAAAAGCGTCTCATCCATACACTCATACAGCACGACTGCAGACAAATTACAATGCACTCCGAGGCGTGTACTTATGCGAAGCATCTGGTATAAGGAGCAGAGGAAGTCGGGCGACGAATCGCACCTCAACTTAAAAGTAAATAGGCATAAATAAGCGGATCATTCTGAGAAGCCATACACAACTTTGTTGTCATGCTAGAGATCTGCTCAAGCACACCATGTTTTCTGTTTATTAAATGCCGATGTTGACTTCAACTGTAAGCAACCCTCATCACTGCCATTACGTACCTTTCGAAATTCAGGCGGATTATTGTTAATTTGTTATTCTGATGTTGAGTTCAGACAAGAGAGGGCGAAACATCAGGTCTTCTGTAACTCCTTGCTTTTACCTTTCGTTATAAGAGCATTGGTGCAGGGGCGTAGAAATACAGCAGTAAATTTTGCTCCATACCTAACCTGACAGGCCGCATAAGTTGGCATGGATATTTCTCCACAGAATTATGCGCATATTACACATCCATTAATGACCATAGCACATCACTCCGTTCGGCTCTGCCTTATGATAATAGATCCTGATTTATGTCCTAGTAGTTACATCTCGAAGCCAAGTGCCGTGAGATTCCCCTACTCTCACCTTCATGCATTTTCGCCCCATGTTCAAATGCTCTACATTATTATGGGTTAAGCGAAACAAAATATTTGAAGCACACTAACCGCCCATTGATTTTTGAAGATACATCTGGCTTGGGAGATACCTTCATCAGAGACACGGGAAACATGGTACTCTACAACTAATTTAGCTTCCCAAAGCATTGGCCAAAAGTTTAGCTCCTATGCTTCACCGAATTGCTCACTAAAGTGCAAATGTCATATGGGCATATAATTCCCAAGTGCTTGCTGCCCGATAGAGAATACCTACTGGTCACACAAGCGCACAGGCATTAGTCTCATTTTCGCATGCACTATTCCCATTACATCAAGGCAGACCGACAAGTCCAATTCGCTAAATATTTATTGCGCTTTGTTGCGCACACTGAGGGCTAAATCGACAGGATGACTTAAGATTGCGAGTATAGACATAGGCAAAGATTACAGCTTTCGGACTGTAAGTGATGTACATGGGCACCTCGTCAAACCCTAAGTTGATTGAGCTAAGGCTGGAAAATAAATTGAACATTTAGGCCGCATAAATCGCATGCCATCACTAAGTCACTACTGCACGTATGGCAACATAGGTATTTCCCCGCTTGAAGATCAGATCCAAGAAGGAGTGCTTGTTATCCCTTTCTTTAATTGCATTCTACTAGCTATGACTCAGCTTAGAAGTAGAGCAGGAAACCATCAATCGGGAAGGACAGAGAAAGGGCTTGCAAATAATCCTGATGATATAATATGTAAAACTATCCAACGGTAAAAACTGAAGAGGCATTTTGAAAATTGATGTGGAAAAATGCAATGTGAATGTGTTGAATTTGCTTAAATAGGATGCAGAGTCGCAGAAAATTAAAGGACTAAGTGTCGCCAAAATTGTGCAATTATTAGGTACCAATTAGTAAGTTCGAATCAGTCAATCACCTAAGTAAGTTAGTGCCTGTAATGTTTAAACCTCTGCTGATTGCTTTGCCAAAAATATTGAATATACCGTGAGCATCCATGGATTTCATCCGACAGGCAACTTTGATGAAGAGAAAAGACGGCAGTAGAAGAGGTGCCATTGAAGAGCAGCATAGGCAAGGAAATCTAGATAGGGCGCGTCATTTTATGTCTCAAATGATCCAGCTCGTATTCATTGGATTTGATTCCCATCGAGATGGCCTATAATTATTTGAAGGACCTTCTGAGCTCCCTTTAAATCAAATGCAAACGGTTCGATTACTTATAGCTGCTAAGCGATCGTGGTAAAGCTAATTGAAGCAAAAGTGAACAGCACTGTTGGTCCTAACGAACGCTAGTTCTGCTTGTGATCATACATCTTAGATAAATGTTGTCAAAATTGGTAACCTAGATATGGTGCGATGGGTTAGATTTATCAAAAGCCTGCTTTGAATGAGCTCTGATGAGAATGAAGATCGAAAAATGCAGACTGGCTTTGTGAAACTTGTATAGCAATGCAGAAATGCCAGATCACAAACACAGAAGGAAGCTAGTTATGCATCACCATAGTGTATTCAGCTGAGCTTAGAATACAACAGCGCATTTTTAGAATTTCCTGAAGGTTAACTGCAAAATGGTGCTGAGGTGCAGTGCAATACAAGACGTTCTGCTATTAAATTGATGATGGATGTGATGGATTCTCTCCCATTCAAAGCGAGAGCAATAACCCTAAACCGCTAAGCCCTGCGATCGTAGTTAGTAAATTATTGACCGTAATTTCAAAAACGCATGGTTCGACTACGTTCTACTTAGTGAGCTCTGGTGGCCTAATGGTGAAAACTCTGGATTTTGATTCGAGGCTCACTCAGGTTGTCGCTTTTAACGCAGTCGCTCTGGACGTTTCGAAGATTAGCGTTGGGTCTTTGGTTATTTCCCAAATTCATGATGCAGCTTAGCCAGTGTGAGACTGTACTGCCATTCATCTGAGTTGAGACTGGCAGCTTATTTGAGCCTTTTAGCATAAAAACCTTGCAAACTAATATGCGCATACCTGCTACTCGGATTTATCGACGACTGCATGTTGCCCAGTGCATAGAGAAGACGTAAGATGACCGGTACATAAATAAAGGACCCATTGCGTCCGACATCAGCACATGACTGCAGCTCATGATGTGATCCTCTCTTCCGTACTGCGCTATCTATCTGTGATCAATTTCATTATTGCTTATCCCATTTTCTTCTCCATTCTGCACTTCTAAGCCACAGGTTGATTTGGTGTTATTGGAATGACCATAGGATGACATGGAAAGAAGAGCAGACGAGCATCAATGTCTTTCATTTCAGTGTGACACTTTCAGCATCCACATTACCTATCCTTCATTTTACTACACAGGCTAACTGGCACTTTAAGACGGCGCCACCCATTGCTTGCAAGAGCACATCTCGCACATCCCTATAACTGCGATCGGTATTAAATTAATGTCGTTTGCGGTATCTTGCTGTGGTAGGGGTTGTTCCTGCTCTCCTCTTTTTCTTTGGTTTTGGATGCCGAATCTTAAAAAGGACCATAGTTGGTGCGATGAGGCTTTGGGAGACATAATATCTGAATCAATGCAATCGATAGGTTAGCATTTTGCCCAGGGGCGTGCGAGAAATGGCGCAACTTGACCTACTTTGGGGTCGCAGGGGTAAATACTCAGTGACAAGGCGTTTGTTGCCTTGCAAGCTTATACAGATAATAAAACTAGCGACTGCCTCCATAAATGAAGAAGTTATTTACTTCAATAGTGATTTAGTTTCGAAAATCTTATTGTCAACGCCACCATTCTGGGCGCCTACCAGCTATATGCAATCCAATTGGAGGAGGCTGAGGGCTAACCAACAAAGAATTTTTCTCCCTTAAGTGCAAATGTCCACTTGTGCACTTGTCGGAGATGACCAATGTCATCGACATTCAGTCTGTGGATTCTGTCCTCGGAGGAACCGAGGGCGGTACAAGCGTGAGTCTGTTCATTCTCAAAAGTGGGACGTCTTTCCATGAAAACCGTTGTGTTTGTTAGAATTCTAATCACCTTAGCAGCCTCCACTTGTGTGAGTCCGACCTTGACGCAAAGAACAGGCTGGTGTAAGTGCGACAATCGCTGTAGACAATCTCATTCTCATCAAATTCTTAAGGGTTTTTGGCCTGTGTTCACGATTCTCCTTAGAAATTCTGGCAAATGGGTCCACAGTTAAAGGCACGTAGAACTTTTGCACGCATCCAATGAGTAAAACATAAAATCATTGCATAGTGCAGTTTGATTGTGTCAAAGGTGGATCAGACAAATCATTTTCACCTAGTTGTTCGAATCATACTTCTGGCTAAGCATTAATTTCCACTACTGAAATGTCTCCTCATTTCAACGAAACGTGCGTCTAGGGGCATAAAGCGATAGGCTGTGAGCACATTAAGCAAGCTAGCTAAACATCACTCTTCATTTTCTTAACTCATTTGAGGTAAAACACATCTACGACCCTCCTCTGCCTTGACCATGTCTCTTTTTTCGGTTATTCTGCTGTTCAAAATAAAGAAGGGGATAAAGTTTGTTGGGTTTCGAGTGAGTAAGGGGATCGGTAGATGCGCATGATTACAGAATAATATAGAAGAACTGCGGTGTCAAGCAAACTCATTCCCTCGCATGGGAATGGAGCAAGGAGGAAGAAATGACTAGCCTAAGATCGGGGCTAAATGAGAAGCATGCGTTTAAAGTCCAACCAAAAGGGACTGAAATGAGCAGGACTTGAAGGGCTTCTTTTTATTGCGGACCACATTATTTATAGTGTAATTGCTATTCGCGTGAACGTGACTCATAACTAAAGCCCGGTTAAATAGGCATTTTAATGCAATCGGCATATGATAGCACTTTTCAACCTTTGCCTCCTCCAAATCATTTTAAGCCAGTAAATCCAACTATGCATGTATTAGACGCTTTTGAGGCAAAAAATTCCTTCCATTGAACTGCGTTGGAAGGGCAGTCTTGTAATCTATCGAGTAATCACTTAACGTCTACACACTCTTTGCACTTGAGTGGAACTAACTCACTCCGTTTGACTGTAAGAGTAAGGAGTCTGTTGATTGGTCAGAATTGACCCCATGGTCTACCTTAGTGCGAGCAACTGCTGCAGTTGTCTATGCATTGATGTGTGGATTTTTTTATGCTTCTTCGTGCCAGCGATTGTCACCATAAAAGCCACGCCAATTTAATTTTAGTAGCACTGTTGTGCTATCAAATACACGAATGCAATGGTGAATACCATCCATCTAATCAGTTATGTTACATCGCATTCACATTATCCCATGCAATCGCGTGCATTCAAGCGTCAAGACACCTAAAATTGGCTTAGGTTGCCACACTACACCAGTCGCGTGGCGTCGCAGCCAAAAAGTTATATAGCACAAGTGCCTAATGAAGATTTGCTCATGTCAGGTGGTGTTGTGCGACCTCAGTTTAACCTCAGGCACGATGATGCCTTTGGTACACCATCTTCGTTCCAAAAAGCATTTCGTTTTCCACAGCTCACTTTTTGTTCCAAGCTCCATGGTCATTGAAACATACCATATATTTCGGCATTTTCGTCCCCACTTCCTAACATTTTAGCAAAGATCCATCCTCATTTGTAACCCCCACCAGGACAAAAATGACAGCATTAAAGCTAATGATCCCATGCTTCATTGAGTGCATGTCTACTAGCAAAGCTTACAGTCGAAGGCCAAGATAGCTTCCTGGATCGCACTAAAATTGAAGAAAAACTCGATGCATGTCTTACATCTCAATGTAGATGTGCAGTGCATCCAAAGAACCAATGGCTTCCACAATTGCGCTCGACTATTGACCACGTAATATTACCGTGTCGCTCTCTATCACTACCCGAGCTATCGATGAGATTTGACTTAGTGCAATGCAATATCTGCCGCGTCATGTCAATTAAGCATATCTTAACCAATTTTGGACAGTCATATCCACTTATACAGGATTCAATGCAAAAATTTTGGCAATACTCTAATAATTATCCCGCAGTGACTACCCTTACCTCACTAAACCATCAGTTCCGATTAAAAGGAAATCGATTTAATGTGGAGACCACCAAAACTTACAATTCTTTGCTAACGCACTAACATTTTACCCACATTCGACGCAGAGTGCGAGAAGAGCGTCTGGAAAGCAGAAGAGACCAAGGCGTTTTAGTAAGCAATCATTCTGAAATATGTTTGATGGATAAAGCAGTACCTACAGAAATGATGCTACGATATGCGTTCTTGCCACGCCTTTATGGTTAAAGATTCTGCGCAACAATCTGGGCAGTAAAGGCGTATTTCTGAATTCTCCATTCTCTTCACTGCAGTGTGGTACATGAAGCATATGTTTGGGAAGGGTTTGTTTAGGACGCTAACGTTATGGTTGAGGAGCAGAGCACACTGGATTCAATCAGGGGCTAATAAGCGCATACTCATAAATGTGTGCTCTCATGAAATAGAGGAGGAGCGAGTCGAAGTTTTCGAACGGAATGTAACGATCGAAGCAAACGCTGTGATTCCAAACTATTTTCGAAGATGGAAAGAAAGTACTTGTGTTAATACTGATTTGTGATGGCGAAATGAAAGAAGTGAGGATGCGTTTCGTAAGTTTTCCTGCATTTTTGATGCAATAAGAGCTCTCCGAGGGATTTGTAAAGCGTCGGGCATGTCGGAGAATGAAATCTCAGGCTTACTGAAGTGCATCGAGCATATGCAAAGAAAGATGCCGAACCCGTACCATGATTCGCCTAATTTTACCACTTGTAGCACAAGGCTCTATCATATGCATTAAAACAGGCACACAACGCAATTCAACTATTCACAACCTCCACCTAAATTTTTATGCGCTCACGCACATAACTCTGCATAAAGACGCACTTCTACTTAAGCATTCATTCATGTGCGCAATAACTTGTGCTCAAATAAAGTGCATCTTAAAGCTGCAAGTTGCCTACCTAGGTGCACGTATTTCAAATATGCCAAGTATGGGATGATGCTTCTGAATAGAGTTAAGCAAAAGTCGCATCAGTAGACATCCATTATGGTCAAAAGAAAGTCGAGTTGCTCGAGATCCTGCGACGAGGCTTAGAGCGAATGCAATGAGTAGGCAAGGGGACCTCCTGGATCAATCCTCAAACAAACATGTGGCTGCAGCGTAGAGCAGTTATCATCGCGTTTGATCAGAGCTTTGAGCATCACTGGTGTGTGGTTAAAGAGCACTTGCTTCTTCGTTATGTGTACCAAGTGACGAGCTCTTAACAGAATCCATTTTTTCTGCAGAGTGTGAAATCGCCTGCTAAAGAGGACATCTTAGAGTATCATGTATTTTTGAGGACTCCATTTTAGTACACTTAAGCCAGGGGTAAGAAAATAGTTTTGCGAAAACATATAGCATGGAATGTAGGCATATTTAGAAGCTACCGTTCTAAGTGATCAAAGAGATGAAAGCTGAATCGCGTGAGGTCTCGTGACAGCTTACGGTAAAATTCAGTGAGTAATCCTGGAGACACTCTAAATCTGCCCTTGACCTTGAATATGACCGAAACGCAAGAGAAGTAGTTGATTATTTGGGCATTGTTAGAACGGCATATGCATGCTGTTCAAAATCACCGCCCAGCTTCTGCTTCTCCGTTAAACCCCAGAACATTATTGTTTAACCTATAGTATAATATCCCTAATAAGATTCGCTCCACCTTGAACTAGTTCATGGCTTTTTTAAAATGCCAGCATTTGCGTGTCCTTCTGTAAGCATAGGCCAAATAGTACGACAAATTTCTATTCATTCTTTGCGATTGTTTTAATGCAAGAAATTGCCACGGGTTTGCGTTAAGAAGGAACAGAATTCAAAGACACCGAAGAAATCTTAGCGCAGTGTCAAAGTAGTCGATTTGACTTAGTGCTGGTACACATTCTACCAACACATTCTGTCGGAATCCCTTCCATTACCCACTCATCGACCCATTCCTCATAACAGGTATACATTCTTTAATTCAACCACCTATGCACTCATAAATCAGGCGACCCATGAGAGTTCCATGATTAAAACCTTTTTCAGTGGTCCAAATAATCTGTTTCCACTTAAAACAGAACCTGCATTTGCTTTTGGGCCAAAGGTTTTGAGTCATGGTAAGCCAACAAAATGATAGGAAATTCGTTGCACTGTACGTTGACCTAACCCACACCAACGGTAGGTCAATGCACGGTGCCATCTAATTGCCACTGTTGGGATGAATCTTTTGCGCAGTGATGCGGTCTAGGGAAACCTGTTTAGACGATTTCTGAAAGCAAATCAACCAACCACCTAACAACAACCTTGGTCAACTTTCACATGTAGGCAAATGCCATCGACTTCCATTGGACTGCCATCTGGAACGGCGCAAAGAGCAGAGGAAGTGGTTAGAAGTAAGCTTCAGCCCTCTTACAAACAGACACTAGTCAGTTTTTCTGCACAAAGGCTGAAAACTCTCCCACACTATAAGTAAACTCATCAAATGATCTAACCGGTCACAAAAGTCATTCCAAAGCTTGGACTGTCCTCGAGGATGGTTAAGGGTAGTACAAGTTGCAGACGTCCTTAGCACTTTCTCAAAGCTGATACGTCATAGCGGGCACTAATGGAATAATTACTAGATGAGATAGAGGCATCTGTACTAAACGTCCAATACCAAATGTGCCTCAACAAACCAACCTGTTGTTATTGAAAACCTGTGTTTTAGGAGTGGATGGGCTGGCAAGTACACAGATTGCACTGGACCTAGCATTCCTGCACGTAACAGTAAGTGCCTATGCAAGTTCTCACCTAAAATGCAGACTAGAAGCCAAAGTATGAGGACGGAGCTCACTACGCAGCAATCCATCTCGCACAAATGTCTACTGCAGGTAAATACGAAAACAGGGTCAGTTTTTCGGATATAAAAAGATTTTAAACAAGATCCTGCATCTAATGCATACCGTGTGCAGGATACTGCATTTACTCTAAACAAAAAGTGTCAAGATCAAGTAAAGTGAGGAGACAAGCATTTGCCGCGTGATTTAAGCGACCAGCTTTGCAATGTGAAAAGTAAAGGCAATCCATCGAAGTCTGGAGCACCGTGCCAAAACTACTGCATAACCAGAGGGCCACCTTGATGTGCACTTCTCAACAACTGGTAGACGAGTTTATAAGGAAGAGCCTATTGATTTCGCTCTGTGGGTGTAAGGCCATCCTATTGCTATACCGATGCAGCACGCTACTGCCTTCCATTTAAGTAGGGTGTCGAAAAGGTGAAGTGCCTTTTAAGTTTCGAGAATGAAATTTGCTATTTTTAAAAATGGAAGAATTTACTGGAACGTGAGTTAATCAAGGCAGCTTACGAACAACGAGCACCGGGTTTGCCCTTTCTCAAGGTGCCTCCAATGATGCAGATCCGCCACGAGCTGTGCCATTCGAATTCAAGTCCTTGTTAGATGTTACACAGATTTGAATCGTTCAAATAGCATTGTCTTGATTATCTAGACAAGACTGCATATCCACATGGTAGATTGTGAAAATGTTGAATGCTCCTATGACTTGTGTCGCGGAAGCATATTTTTGTGCACATCTCTAAGATGTCTAAGCCGCAGAGGACGCAGACGTTCGCGATACAGCATTTACGATTTTAGTCATTTACCTGTAGTACTTTGTTTGTTTGAGCTACCGGCTTCGGTCAGGGTCACAGAGGTGGCCATATTGCCCTAGCTGTATAGGCTGGCCTGCGGGTCATGGCAGCAGGTTATTTCTCACTGTCCGTTGAATATATATATTCTACTCTAGCATTCTGCCTTCTTTTGTCTTCGAGGGAGCCTCGGGACGCTACATACCTTCTTTCTCCACCTCTAACTTCTCCTGTGCCCTCACTTCTTCCTCCTCTCACATTACAAATTGAACATCGCCCATAATGCATGCAACGCGCAGAATGATATCAGGGAAACACTAGTCAAAGAGCGACAAAGTAGACATCGCAGTGCATTGACCTAAGGAATAACACTCACGCCAGACGAAAGTAAGTTGTCTTACTTATCGTCGGGGTTTTAATTTACCCTAGCGGACTCCTAACTACAAATGACAAATAAAACCTACTACCTGCTATCGGAAAAATGGCCGAGTACCTCGTTCTGGCTTAATACCGTCCATGACTTACTAATGTTTCTATTCTTGATTAATTATTTTTGTACCCATACATGTACTAGACAGGCATCCGCTCATCAATTTAAAGCCCGCATTTTACCACAAACAGATTTTCTCTTACCATCCATCGATAATCCACTCATCTTGCATTCCTCTGTGCTATCAACGCCTAAAATTTCACTGCATCACAGATCCTTTAGGCAATTACTTATTAATTCTGCATCACACTCCTTTTTGCGCTTTTAATTACATATGGGGAAGGGACTAAGCCAAACGTTAACAGCGTTTTAAGCCTTTCGTGGATCTGGCGCTCATGCATATACTTCATCGGTTGCTGACTGAATGACTGTTTAGCGGCAGTATTTCCGTTAAAACATCGGCAGGGGAGGAGCCTCTAGCACAGTCGGAGAAATGAACAAATGTAGACCACTGAGCCTACGTTTTACCTGCAGTTAATATCACACTCATTCCACTTATGACATCGGATTACTGATTGATCACCATCGCTTTTTGAAGGAAACGCCTAACCTCCTTCACACACCTCCAAGTTAAGCGTGAAGTCATCTGGTTGGTGAAGGAAAGTCTCTAAATAAGACGGGAACCCATCACTAAATCAGCTGATAGAGCTGACGAAGTCATAGTGAGGGAGGATTAGGCTAATGATTACACGTGAGGTAGGCATACAATGTCATTGCAAAGGCATTACTGAGTGATCATTGGCAGCCAACCGTGGCAATGACTATCAGAGAATGCAATACACAAATTCGCAAAGTAAGTAATCACTGGCATTTTATTCTGTGTCTCCAACAGAGCATATTTTTATGCCTCAAATCTGCAATAGCCCAGAATTTCATCAACTCAACTGTAAAAGACGACCGTTCAATTGAATGCCCCAGTGCTTGCGTGAAGCAGAAACAACAGAAATTTTGACAGGTGGATCAGTGTGACCTCGAAAGTTGTCCGAAGTGCCGTGCAGCTATGAGATTGGAGTCAACAGATCAACGCATTGATTTTTATAAACAAAGCTAAACGAAATGTTTCTAGGCTTATCAATGAATGCAAATATTTGATAGAATTAAGAGGCATTGTACTGATAATCTTCACTATCAACCACTTCCGGTATCGATTTGATGAATGTCACCTTCCTTTAAGCCATTTGCTTGGCATTGAGTTAGAAATTTGAAGAGGCACTTAAGAGTGTGGATGGCCTGACGTCGCATCAAGCGCATTCAGAGGTTATCGGTGCGTTGGACTTGAGATCAGCTTTCGAAGCAGCACAATGGTTTGGTAAGTCGGCAGCGCAGGATTCTTTACTATCTATATCTTCTCGTTTTTGCTCTGGCCCTAAAACCTATTGTGCCATAGGATTGCAGCCATAGCAGTCACTCAAATGGAAACCGGCTCACATGCGCCAGTTAATCTTTCTGCATGACATGCAGGTAATGCATGCAGTGGTAATAAATCCACACGCATATTGACTGTAATAACCTGTTCACCATCACATTCGCAAACAAGGCCAAGCGGTTAAGCTACGAGGGTCTAAGTGTTGCATTTTTACAAGAAAAAGCCCGCACATTCGAATACCTATGCACAGATAAAACCGCAAAACTGAACAATACTCAAAGTCGTTGGTCATATCGCTACAATATATGGTCTCGCTTGGTGAATGGGGTGACTGGTTGATCGCTTAGCTAACTGGCTCGTTCCGGTTCTGCCGTTGTGCCTGATTTCGACGACCAGGTCAAGCAGAGTACACCATTCACATCCAACCACCGTTCAAATAAATTGGAGCGATGCGTTTTGCGGTTTTCATTTGCTGACATGCACAGTGCCATCGTCACCTCAGTAATGTATCAGCCAGAATTTCTCAAAGCCCCACCTACAGGCACGTTCAGCTGGTCGCGTCTGGCGCATCCATGTAAACGACGACGATGAGGCGACTGATTTGCATAAGTCACTTTAACTTGTCTGCAGCAGAGACAACTCAATTGATGGAGGGACATGATGTGACAAGTGTGTGACCATTTCACGAGGCGCATTCTATTAATCATACCACCAGATTTAATAAAGTAGTAAGCACTTATGTATGCCAATGCTTGCGATGAAGCTAAAGCCATGAGGAATCATTTGCCTGAATGTGTTGTAAGTCATAATGGTGGAAGAGTTTGTTTAACCCTGAGTAAAAAGTGTTTAGTAAATGCTGGATCAACACCGCTGATGCGTTTCTCTAAACGGCATTAGAGAGGTGCATATAGTACTATCGATTGCATTTGAGAGATTCAAGAGCTTGCTGCTATGATGCTGTAATCCAACAGATTCTAAAGTGCAGGTGCGTCGTCATCTCTAGAAGGCAGAGATATCTGGACTACTAGACATTATTATCTCATTTCTAAATAGCCAAAACAGAGCAGCAGTCTTATTTTCAGGTTTCACTTTGTGCTTTACTGATTGGAGGCGAAACTTTTATCTAATAATTGGGAGTTGTAAATTGTCAGGATTGAGTCTACGCTCATTGTGACAGGACCATCCCGATCTTATCTTTGTCGATGCTCACCACTCACACAGTGAGGTGGGCCCACTTTACCAACCTACCAGCAAGTCCTCCTCCTTACACTTTGATTTAAATCTATTTTGTAAGAGAACAAGACAATGACTGAGATTTGCAAAATTTATTGCTAAGGAGACGAAGACACGTGGCTACACAATCACACAGCTATTAGGCGTTGGCTGAGTGGTGACTACAATGCCAAAGATAGACTAGCCAATTGTACCTCGGGATGATGACCTGAAGCAACGCAAATTCGCAGTTTTATTTATGGAGGGGAATGCAAATAGCAATGCACACACACTGCCTTGCAAACACTGAAGTAAGACTTGTAATGCCATATTTGTGATACCAGAGCAAATTGCATCAATTACCATAACTAATGAAGGTGTTAAGCACGAGCTTGCCTAAGGCAAGCTCCTAAGGCACAAGTCCTTCCTCTAACTTCAATTCATTAAATTGTTTAATGCTCCAGCAACCAGTAGGCTCGATGGTCCAGTTATTTCTCCGCGCATCGTTGCTCGCTACATGTAACGTGACGGATGTTGGTGCAAAGCATGAACGCCTTACTCGAACAATCGTGCCTATTAATTATAAGCCTGATCTTGTTCTCGATTTCGCAGGCCTCACGGAACTGTGCTTAAAGCATTAGATAGCCTGAATTTTGTGCATTAAAATGGAAGCCGGAAAAAATGAAGCAGAAACCACTGTGAAGAAATATTCGGCGGACGGAGGAGAGCTATCTGCGGCTCCACAGAAACGCGTCCTGTGAAAGTGGAACTTGTGAAATTGGGAACAAGATCAAGCTTGTAATTGATGGGCATGATTGTTCGAAGAAGACGTTCATGCTTTGCACCAACATCCGCAATGTTTCATGTAGCGACTAACGATGCTCGAAGAAATAACCGGACCTCTTTTCGAAGGTATCGACGGCGGAACTGACTGGTTGTTGGAGCATTAAAACAATTTAATGCATCAAATTTGAAGGAAGGACTTGTGCCTTAGGAGCTTGCATTAGGCAAGCGCATGCTTAACACCTTAACTAGTCATAGTAATTGACACATTTTGCTTTGGTGTCACAACTGAGCTTTGACAAATCACACTAAGAGTTCTATGTATTTACTTTTTTTCTTGGTCTTCAAACTCCCTAGACGAGCAGACTGACTGCGAAAGGGCACCTACATTAGCAGTGCTTAGGGCGCAGAACAGAAGCTGGATGTATGCGCACCTGGAACACTCTTGCGCCTCCTACAGTCCTGACGACCCATCACACGATTCGTGTTCACCGAACGCATCTCGCACATCCACAAACACTCATCAAATTGTCCCTCGACCTCTCGCGTTCCGTTTCTGGTGTTGTCTTCAGCGGCAGTCCTCCTTCTTTCGTCAAAGCCCAAAGCCGTCTTCGTTGCCATTAGCAGATGTGGCTTTGTACGGACGCATCTTGACTGATGGTGGAGATGAGTTACCTTCATGTAGGCGCTACATCGATCAAGGAATCCTCAAAGACGTATGCTTGCTTACAGACACAGAGGCGATGAAGGCGGTTCTGATTATGTCTGTCTCCTTTAGTTTACTGTGGCTGTTGATCAGAGTGATTGCTCTTCTGTTTCATAAAAATCCTTTGATGTAACATTTTGAGGTTATTTTTTGTCAGGTGGGTTGTTGTATGTAATCGCTTAATATCATTTCCTTGTCCCTTTCTTTCATGTAGTTGTGTCTCTGCAAAGAAATCATGTCCATTTTTTTTAACACTTAAGCATGTTTTAAAGCTTGTCGCATTGAGCTGAGCAAAGTGGTGTTATTTGCAGAAGTACATGAAATTATGTGCAAGTGTGCTTTCAACTGAGCATTTATTACCAAAGTAGCTGACATGGAAGATTGAAGCAACAAAGTGATAGTTTGACCTGAATAGCTAGAGTAAACTTTGCTTTATTTGACCCCTACCAACTAGTTTGAAACTGATCCAATGTGCGACACATGGAGAAGCGAAATGTCGCCATTAGAATCCCAAAAAGGTGCGACAAAAAGGGGTTACAGCCCACGCAGTTTTTCATCCTTTTTAGTTCAATATGGAAGAATCATGAATTCGTACTGCCCTACTAATAAAAAGATAATCTAAGCCTCGCGTGATTCTAAACTGCAGCACAAGATGATGAAATATTGCGCGAATTCATTAAAAGCGTAGGCATTACAATGTTAGAAAGACTAGAGTTGGTTGGGATGGATGATGTTCACGTGGTTCAGCTTGTGCCATGACCTAATATTAGGATAAGAGTAGACAAGAGAAGCTAGTCCTTTTGCCTCCATGACATGAGGAAGGTGAGAACAGGACGTTTACTGAACTCGGCGGTTACATGTGCTACATTTCATTAGCTCCTTAAGGAATCGCATTGCTTTGCATTCCGAAATTCCTCATCCATTCATCTGTTTTAATTTCCCTGCCTTCCTCTTTACGGACACGAAGGCTTCTATTGCAGTACTTGTCGAATAGCTTTGGTGGTAGAATTGGTGCACACCTTCCTCTTCCACTCCGTGTGATAGAAGCGACCTCATTGCTGTTTCATTCAAGCAAATGATAATTCACACTTATAAGACCAACTTTGTGAAGCGGCACAACTCAAGGAACTGAAACATGATTGCGTAGGAAGCGATTTCGCATGACAATAGAAAGGAGAGTAGCGGGAGTGGCATTCAATTATTGACGTGAACAATGCATGAAAGCCGAGGCCATCAGAACTGCTTATATGGCAGGAGAATGTTTAGGGCTTTATGTTAGCCTCACCAATGCAGTCGAATGACTAGGAGAGTTCCATATGACAAGTCTTCTGCTCAAATTATGGCCAATTCTAATAGGTAGTTGGAAAGGATGGAGTCTATTCGTCTCATACACAGTGGATTGCTGCTTGTTAGGCAGTGGTGTTAAAATCCAAACTCTGCTCAAAGCCTAACGCCATTAGGATAAAAAGCAGGGAGGATTTTACAGTTCTGGTGTTATACAAATGAAGGAATCGGCCTGTTTATTAAAAGCTCTTTTGATGCTACTCAACTCTGTTACTCACCCGAGTTAGTAGCATTAGCCACACTTCAACTCAATAAAGTTGATCGACAGAATTGGGAACGGGGTTTGTGTTTACTTCTGAAAGCAGCATCAAATCCAGTTTAGTTCTATATCAGTAAGTAGATGAGCGTTGAGTCTCTAATGTGAATGAAATAACAAGATTCTTAATTTAATTCTTCTTTCCTTCTATCTACTGCTGGTCTTTAAATAAATTATCGCTATTTCGATAGTCGACCCATTATACCCAAACAGCTTCTACTTATATACGTAAATATTCTGCCCCTTGTTCATTTCCTTTCAATTCATATTCCATTTCAACGCCACAATATGCAGCATCAGCAGGGGGAACACAGACAGGTCAAGCTTCGTTGCACACATGAGCTGCCAATGTCAGACAACATGCTACTTTGCTCCATCCACTTTGCAGCTTTGAAGTCCCAAAAACCATTCCTATTTAGGTAGAAAGGGGAGCAAACGAACACAAATGCGCTACTCCGATCTTCCTTTGCCAACACGCTTTGATTTCTGGTCGTATCCCCACCGCCAACCATCAGTAGGTCAGGCACTTTCTTACAAGCATTAGTGGAAACTTTCGCTTTCTCATAACTGCGTAATCTATGGATGACCTAATCTGAGAAACCATTTACAACATGACTGGCTCCTTTGCACTTCTACTCCAATGTTTGTCTTGTAAAATGGCATCCTCACGGTGAAAACTGCTGGAGATTGTTTCGAAGCCATTAGTCTATTGCAAGCTATGCGCTTCGATTCTCTCCATCCACGCCTCATGTAATTGCAAGGCTCAAGACAGTACAACACGCGCCATTGTCAAATATATGCAGATACAATAAAAACATTAACTACAAAATTGCACGAATGGAACGAGTTTCTCATAGAACATCATTATCACACCCAAACCCAATGAAGCCACCCAAAGGCTGGTGATACGTGTGAATTACTGGTTGACCAATCACATTTTGATCGGTTGCGCAAGATCATACGGGTTAATTATTTCCTTTAGCAGCAGTTGCATAGTGACTATCAAACAGGCAGCACCCTTTGTCTCTTCTTCAACTACACAGCAAAATCACGTCGTAATATTTCTGATCCTGGCGAATAAAGGGAGAGCACATAATCGAGTCTTATTTATGACTTGTTCAGACGGAAAGATATTGCACTGATCTGCTACCAGTACCACCCCATATTGAACTCATGATGGCTGCTTAAACCAATTTGTGCCAAAGGAAGGCAAGTTGCTTTAACAGCATGTCGATGAGCACACAATACTTTTTGCTTGCATGAGATCACGTTTTGCGAGGTCGGAGCAGCATGTATGCTACATTGAACTTCTAAGCAAACTGGCATTTATATGGGAATGTCAAATGGTAAAAAGCGGGTAGCACTCATGAAATAATGCGTGTTCGCCAGTCGCCCCCTTAAATTTTTCCTAGACGGCTTTTAAAGTAATGGGCAAACATGAATGATGGGCTTTAATCAAATGCCCTTCTGTCCTCTATAAAACAAGATTTTCTCTTTTTACTAAAACGTCATCCACTCACGCATGCACAATGTCACACAACTAGAAGTTTTAATTTTTGCACCTTCAGTGCAAACTCGCTGAGTGGCGAAAATAAAATTCGCTTCTGATGTGTTGCGTTTGAATTGCGATTCAAAAAGGGAGGGCAGAGGCAGAATCGTAAAGGGCATCTTGGAAGGTGTTCGAGAAATTTGCTCACCTCAGCGAAAAAACGCTTTTAAACATCCGTCGCAAAAACATAATTCAGTGCACAAGATTATTGTTGTTTGTTAGTTATATCGTCGTTGACCTTGTGCTCATGTCACAACAAGTGCGTCATCAACATTCTATCAAGGAAACAAGCTGTTTCTTAAGTCTCGCATTATATAATGTTCAAAATCATTTGGCATTGCAAATAAGGATCGGAATGCAAGAATATAGTGAAAGTGTGGGTAGAATTGCGGTTTCAACTCATCCTGTAAGCTCCAAAAATGGGGATCAAGATGGCAGTATGATCGCTCAGGGAAGGAGATCCCTTCAAAACCATTTATTTTGAATTAGTGTTTACGCTCTCCTTATGGGCATACTTCAACAGAACCCATGAACTAATTACATCCCACACTGCTGGTGTTGAAGGAAACGATCTCGGTGACACCTACTTCTAAAAACGTCCAAGAAGTATTTTTCTAAGGACCAGTCAATCAATAAAAGCGATTACTGGAGAGTGTGACAGAGGTGGCATAAATGAGGGAACTAGCCGCCACGAACGGTGAAACAAAGCCAAAGACTCGCACAATTTTGTGTGGGACGTGCTTTGCTGACGTTCTATGACGTAAAATGAGGCCAGGGCTATGCAAAGTGCAGTTGTTATGAGCACAGACATGTGACAGGAAGCAACACGATTCAAGAAGAAAATTTGTGGTAGAATCCAAGCATTATGGTTCCTGCAGGCCGTGGGATCTGTTTCCTCGCTGACCGAATTCGGCTTTAACCACTCTCTCTCGTATCTCGCACGTCGAGTTTCTGCCAACAGGAAAGAAATTGTGGTTGCTCTTCACATTTATTTCCGAAAGTCTTGTTCATTACCGTTGGACTAAGAACTTTCCAGGTCGGATATCTCCAAATATCCTACTCATCTATTTGTTGCCGCCGCGGTGTCTAGTTTTAGAAACGTTTACCAGTTTATCACAAAATCGCAACGACATTAAGCGGTTGAATCATTTCTGCAGAATCCGTCCATCTACATGCCTTGCGCTATGAAGATAACTCCAAAATGCCTCAGAATTCGTAAATTATACATTAAGTTGATAGGCCTTTTGCGACAGTGTCTGCTGTTCTATAAGGAGTACCCTTAGTAGGCTTTTGCTTGGCTTGGTAGCATTTGCGGTCAATTATAATTCTTTCGGTTAAACTCAACAAAACTTTACCTGTGCTTTCTCTTTGTGTTCACTCCATTTGGAGCCAGCAGAATCCGAAATAAATATTTGATCCCTTAAACGCTGCAGCTTTTCTGCCAGAGCGGACACAAAATTCTAGGAGAATTACTACGAGATGTGATGATAATTTCACCCATTAAAGAGAGGAAAAATGGAAATTAGCTTATTCCGCTTGACCGAAGACGCTGGAATACATATGTTCATTCACAAAATTTTGGAGATTCCTGGATTGACAGCGTATTAGACGAAGGCGAGAAAAACAGTGCCTTTTGGAAAACGCTTGCCGCTATCTGTCGTGACTGGTACGGACGCGTTTTATAACAATTCATTTGATAGTTAAAATTCTACTGATGAGTCGCTAGTAAATGAGGAAAACCCACACACTTTTAACATTGATGGAACAAGTTCGGCCACATCGCCTTGCTTAACATAGGATTCTGCATATTTGTGACAAATGAGAGGTGCGGGTTGTACATTCATTGAATTAGGCACCAAAGTCTGACGAAAAATTAACAAACCTTGAAAAGCGTTGCACTCAAAATGAAAGTTTAAGAATCATTTAGTCCATGTGAGGACCTCAAGTGCAAGTGTTTCACTCCCAAAAGACCACATCTTGACAGGTTTGGTGTGGTAGGCCGGTACTTAGGCCGTTAGCTAGGCGAACATTTCAGTTAATGGAGGCTGTGTTTAGGCACTGCAGCATGCCTTTCGGACCATGCCCTTCTGCATGGAGGTAATTGTCACATTATTCCATGTCAGTTTAGCTCATCTCGACATTAATGAGGAACCAAGGCACTACGGTCATTAGCTTGCTTTAGAACAGTGTTAATTGCACCTTGTTTAATAAATAATCAGTTGGCAATGTTACCCCTCATTAGTCCTTGATATTACAGAGCCCAAGTCAGCAGCTAACTCTGCATCCAATTTGATTTAGAAGAAGAGCTAAGAGAACAGGTAGGGGCGAGAATGATGAGGGCTATTATGAAAGCATAGGGGTCATTAGGTGGGCGTATGAATAAGCCAACGTAATTCGTGAGCCAAAGGCTGCCGCGTGGGCGCATGCACATCAGCCATGTGACCTGTGGGCGCACTAGGATGCAATCCGGTTCTGAGAATACCTCACCGCCTCTATAAAATCATTTCATTTGGGGGCGTGCAACACCAGCTAAATATTTTGTCTATACCATTGTAAGATAATATAATAACGCGAATAAAATTTCCACAACTAATATTAAATTAGCTGCTTTGATCTGGACAGCGTTATCAAAGTTGTTAAATCCCCCTTTCGATTAGTTCTCAATCTCTTTTTCCTTTATATAATAGAGTGTGCTTGCGATGAGGCATTAAATCTTCAACATTGTTTTAAAGTGTCAAGCAAAAGACGAACAGAACAAAGCCTTCCACTTGAAAAATCGCTACGCACCCACCGTTGTAGTAAGCTGTGCCCCTGGAAACAGCAAAAGCCCTTCATTCTCAATGGTTTCTTATAAAAGTTGTTTTTTTTTCTCACGGAATCGTCTGATTTTGTAAATTGTGTGGAAAACATTAGCTGAAGTAATAGCATCCGAGGGGCGTGGATAGATTTTGCAACACGGACGATAAGTCTCGGTAATAAATACAAATCTTAAGGCGGCAGCTAACTCTTCATCCAGCTTAAAATAAAGAGGGAGCATTAGGGATGAAATAAGACAAGAAGTAATGAAGATCATTGTGAAAACAGAGGTCTTTGGGTGCGGGTGTGACAGAGCCAACGTGGGCTAACGCGTGAGCGCATGCAGGCTAGCCATGTGATCTGTGGGCGGACCACCTTCAGGGGTATGCTTGATTGTGGAGAAGTGCAGCACTGGGAAATTTTTTTTGTTTTTGATGGTGACAGCTAAAAGCGGCTCTCAAAAGCTAAAATTAATTTAAAGGTCTACATAATTCGCTGTTCTGAAGAGTTTTATGGACAGTCTTATGTAAAATATCTGCATAAAAATTTATCGAAGTTTTGTTTTGGTGTTAATTTGGCAATCGATGTTTTCTTCATGAAGCCTAGTGGGTTCGCTATAACGCTTTGAATTATCCTTACTGGTTAAAAAACGCAGACAGAGGGAGTACTGAACAAGTCTTTCTCGTCGAGATAAATGAAAAACATCACGCACCGCTTTAGCATTCTTTGCCTCATTTGCAGCAAGAAAATCTTTCCCACCTCAGCCGTCAATTCCTCAAGAATTACTATTTATGCACGGTTTTGTTTGATGCCATAAAGTGGAATTGAATCAGTACTTGAAGTAATGGCGCCAGATCACATGGCTGGTGTGCGTACGCCCACGCGTGAGCCGATGGCGCACGAGTTCACGATGGCTCAGTCACACGCTCACCTGATGTCCTCTCTACCTTCACATTAACGCTCATCATCCATCGTTTTCTTTCACCCGCTTCGTTTTGCCTTTGCCTCAGGCTGGATACAGAGTTAGATGCTGACTTGAATTATGCACACCTAGTCGATTCGCATGAGTTAGAATTGCCATCTGCTCGTATTGGTGACTTGTGTAAGACCAATTCAACTCTGGTTATCAACAAATTCATCGAATGTGAGGGAATCTAACAGTTTCCTAAATAACCCATGAGCGTGGTACCGCGGATCTTCGTTGACGTAAAAATAAGCTAAAGTTTTACCAGAGGGCAAGCCACTTATCCTCGTGCAGAAGGTATTAGAAGCCACCAGCACGGCCCGAAAGTTATGCCTCAAAGTAAAAGAGCAGCCTCCATGGACTAAATTTGTTCGTAAAACTAAACAGATAGTCAAGGAAAGGGTTACGCTGCTAGGCAGATTATTTAATTCTGCTAAGATTTAGCCTTATGAGAATGAAATACCGAGGTATGAGGTTTCCATGTGATCCAAGTTGTTTCGCAGGCGTGAACCTTCACTAAGTAAGGAATACGCCGCCTCATGGCCCGGTAAGAGCAGGATGACAGTTTGTAGCTGAATGGATATGTACCTACATTGAATGCTGACTTATTTCCAACTATGGTAAGAGACAATTTATCTCATCATTCTTATTTATGTGAATGCCTAGATATGCCATGGACCACTCCATTGGGCCCAAAGTCAATTCCATTATTTAGTTCAATAAAACCCACCTTACCGTCGTTAATATGCACAATAAACTGCTTCACTATGCTTGAATGCTCAAAAGATTAGTCGATTCTAGTTGTTTAATAAATGTCTAGTTCAGGGATCAAAATTGACCACTAAAATAGGATAGAAGCCTAGATCAGTGCGCTTTGGCCACTGTTTACCCCATCGTTTCCTACCATGAAAACGACCACAGACAGTGAGACAGACCCATATACTATGCACCGCCACGAGCCCTTTGACATGTGGGAATCAACATATTATGATAGTGTGTCCAAAGTTAAATGGAGGAGAGAGAGCTATCTTTTGAGTGGATCTACTACTGATTCTGCAATGCCCAAGTCAATGACTCCGCGACAGCCATTGCATTACTGCAAACGATGGATTTTCATTCACTGACTTCGTTACTGCTTACCAATTTACTTCCAAGGACTTAGTGCTCATACTAACTTTTTTGTAAGTCTGCGCAAATCACTCATCCACAATATTGTAGCTAGTCACATAGTTGAGGGTGAACGTTATGCTGATAGGGCAGGCATCCTCACTAGACTATCCGGCACACTGGCTCAAACAACCCAACGATCTAGGAGTTTGCGGTGTGCGTGCATGCATACAGCTTGTTTTGTAGGTCAAGAGGTAACCACTCCATTGGCTTACAACCCATTTATAAGCACACGTGAATGTAAGTGTGAATGTGAGTTATTTCTTGAGGAGTGATGTTGCTTCAGATAAGCCTAATCTTATTGGTACCTTCCGTCTTGCATGGAGTGTCCACACCGCCAACCCGTAAGTTACCTCTTAATGCTTCACTCTAGTCAGTATGTGCTTGTAAATATTCGCGTATGAGGGTATTTGCTAAACCCGCAAATCTAGCATAAGACTTCGTACCACATCACGTCTCAGTCAAATCGACTTGGTACCAATAGGTAGACACGTTTGTTCCCTTGGTATCACAGCTGTTGCGCACATTTCTTCGCACATGTCCTATTTAATGCTAAATTAATGTTGTGATAAGTAGGACTTCGTCCAACTTTATTGCGTTTAAGCATATCCCTTTAGGTATCACATGTAGGGCATGAACCAAGGTTAGTAAAAGGAACCCACTGGAGCGCACTATTGTTTCATTTGGATGGTGTCATGCAAGAGACAGCCAAAATTAATGTCTCGAGTAAAGTTAAGGCGGCGATATTTTATTGCGATCAGCAATATGAGGATAACCATATGGTGTATAAGATTCCGTCAAATGTTGTAATTCACTAGTGCTCTGTCAAACGACAGACACATGTGCTTTTGTCTCTGTTTGGACTAGAGGCTATGCAACAACGGAATCAGTAAAGATAAATAGCTTCATTCTTGAATAGTTGTCGCTGCATAAGCATCTCCTACCAATTGCTGTAAATATGTAAAATGAGTTGGCTTTAAGGCCAATTTTTGTGTGATAGCATTCTAACCACTTCGATACACAAACTCAAGCACTTTGGAAGATGATTTAGTAGTTTCGAGATCTTAATGAAGCCTGCAACCGTAAAATTGTGAAGTGCGTGTAATGCGGAATGGCATGTGGTGGGGTTGTCTTGCATGACACTTTGAGCTTGTTGACTGCCTCATTGTTAACTGAAGCGTAGTGCGCAGTCCCTTATTCTATCTGCCCTGATGCTTGACCACTTCGCATCCATCCTCATTAATAGGCGACATATGGGGGTACACTGTGACACATGAAGCTTTACTGCTTGCCTAATGGTAATGACAAAACATTGTTTTTTGTTGGTGCAGATCAGGATGCTCCCCAAAACGTGCAGATGCATGTAATCGACTCATACACAGTGAACATGACGTGGGATTTGCCACCCAAACCTAGCGGAAATATCACTGGCTATGTTATCACTTGCTATCTCGAAGATAAACGATTTGGCTCCTTTTATACCTCCTCGGCTAGAAGCTATGTCATTACAGGCTTAAAGCCGGGAAAAGTTGTCTCCGCCGCTGTTGCAGCACGCACGCTGCAGAATGATTCGGGAATGGGGGAAGAAATCGGCAACTATAGCAAAGAAGCCAGCGTAACTACACCTCCTTTGAAAGACGGTGAGGCATTTCTACTGGATTTATCGAATTTCACTGCCTTATTAGGAATGACAAGATTTAACAGAAATAAGCAAATAATTAGTTCTCTTTATTTTTACTAAGTTAGGCGCGCTAAATGAAGCAGCTACAATCGTTTTCTCATGCATAAATAGCAATTAGTTGACACACGGGTGGTGAGTTATGATGGGCGAAATTTGCTGTTCTGGGTAGGAGGAGAAGGTGTGAATGCAATGCCGACAGAAAGCACCTCAAAAGTTACAAATGCTGCAATGAAAACGTCAAGAGGTTCTGCTCCATTGCCCGCGACAACCGCGAACGATCAGACTGCCCCCAGCGCTTTAGCCACTGCAGTTACATTCACTCCCATGGTCCTAGTGCTGTGTTCAACTTTCATGTAAGTCTGTGCAAACTCTAGATTAATAAGCTCGTTTCGAATATTATAACCCATAGCTTGTGTTTATCAGACGCTCTGTTCTTTCCGTTGCAGGCTTCACTGATCCAGAAGATGGTCGGGCCAACAATCACCCATCTCTGTTTAGCAGTCAGGAGACCATCCACAATAAACTATTTTATGATGATAAATACAATATTTGACGTTTCGCTTCATTCTCATTGGTGCACAAATGGGTCTGCACTGGTGATGTTAGTGCTGCAAAGCACAAAACTAAAAAACGGATTAAGTGAAGAGTATGCTGGCACTTGGTTCGTGGCAACCAACGGCTGCACTATAAAGCCTGGGAAATGTTTACATCCAACGCGACGTTCCTGTCCAAGTTTTTAGTGATTTTCGCGCTTGTGGCCATTTTATCGGCTCTCAATCTTTCCGCGGCTCCTGGTTGTCTGATTGTTTCGTTAGCTAAGCCTTAGATGAAATAGCAGTGTTAGATCTTTAAAAATGTGAATTGTGTCATGCATACAAGTTTACTTTTTCTTTTGAGTAGCAGTCTGCGCCCCACCTCATGCGTGCTTTGCTTGCAAAGTAGCCTGTCATGTTGAAATGCCAATGTTTTGCTCCAGATTTCTACCTCTCCAGTCATCAAGCTCTTTAAATCAGTATTTTTTGCTTTCTGGCACACAAATCCTCATGCTCTTTACATTTTCCTCTCCCGATTCCCAAATTTCTAGCTCTCAATCCCTCTCGAACCCTTGTGTCCTACCCGCTTACCTTACCCTCTCCTTGGTGCTCTACTTCCCTGACTCTAGAGGAGGACGAGGCTCAGTGATTTTGGAGTTCTCCTTTTCCTCTGGGGCTAAGGGTATCGGTTTATTCATGCAGTTCGAGTAATAATGACCGCCTCTTGACTAAAGTATGCATTCCATAAACCCCTAATCACCCTTTCAACCCAGACAGCAGTGCTCACCTCCTCCTTTCCACTCCGTCTTCCTATCTTACGAGAGATATAGCGTTGTAAGGGCCCATATTAGTGTGATGAACTGAGAAGGGTTGAGTGTGGAGTTGCGCTTTGCAGACGATATGGCTAGCTGATAAGAATACTCCGAAGGTAGCACCAACTCATCGATTAGTACACTTTGGGAGCGTTTAATGTTCACTACGGCAAATCAGATAGAGGACAAAGAAAGCTCAAATGGACTTCTTGATTTGGTCAATACAATAAATCTGGCCTTAAAAGTAACCAAAGATACAAAAACATCCCCGGAATCCTTCCTTTAATACAAATCAGTGTTAGTGAATTTTTGTCCCTTTCATGCAGGCACATGGTAGAAAATTGCCGCGTTTAGAGCATTCATGAGTGTTACCTTGACCAGCTTTGCCCTTAGATAAGAGAAAGAATGCGGTCCATCACTTACCATACACTATCTAAGGTGACATCCGTTATGTTGATAGCTGTGAACCCTAATATACTGAGCTTCAAATGCCTCTGTGGAAATTCTGCAGGTAATTTAATGTAGACACCCCATAACTTGTCCAATTCTCCCAATTCTCTGACTGACCCATCCACTAACGTTTCGACTACTTCACTTACCCTGTGTTTGGTTGATCGACAGACCAACTGAATTACCGATTTATCCACTGATATATTCATCTCCCCGCCCTACTTTCGTTTGGACTGTTTCATTGTTCGACTAATTGTCTAGTGCCCTTCTTTTGCCCACCCGTCAATGAAGGTAACAGCACAATATTGTAGTCGTGAGTGTGGCATCTCTTCCTTCCTTTTTCTCTAGTCGCATAAAAATTTAGTGGTTGATGTGGTTGGCTTGTGGGTATTTTTCTTCCATCACTGCCAAGTTTAATGTCTGATGCTGTCTCGTTTTTCACACAGTTGAAATCCATTCCCAAGACTAAGTAGCAGCATGTCACTTTTAACAAACCGACTTTGCTTTAAAATGCACTCATCAACAGTGCGAACAATTGACCGCAATCCAACATGGTAAAAAGCCTTTGCATAACTGTTGGGGCAAAATATTACGCAGCTACCAAGTAGTCACACAAAGGAGCTACGGTTAACAGTACCTTAAGTTTCCATCACTACTGCATACATACGCGCTGCAGGATCTTCAGACTTTCACAACTTCCAAGAACACCAAATGAGACGCAACATTCAGGTAGAATACACATCAATTCCACAAACCGACGACCCACTGGGCGAAGGTACAACGGTGAGGAAAATGTGTAGCTCCACCATCAGCACCCGTTATCTAACGAACTACCGATGCATTGCATGGTCCCTCTCTCCACCTTGAGTCCCATCTTCCGTACACTCCTAAGCGATCTTGCTGCATCAGCAGTCTCCTTCTCATCAGTTTATAGTTATTGGCTTTGCTTTTCTCAATATCAGAATGAATTGTTCAGGTTTCGTCGCCTTTAATGCTGATATGGTGTGAGGTAAAGCCAACATAAAGTAGTTGTGGAGTAATCAAAAGTGCAGTTATTTTTAGCTGCTGTATGTTTGAAAATCGTTTGGCTAATGCAAAAGACATTCGACACAAGGTATTGACAAGTTGCAAAGCATGCATAACTTACCCAAAGAGGCGCTTTTAACGCCGTCTACACGTGTGAGTGCTGCAGTGAATTGGGTGGGCATATTTTCAAAGTGCGATTAATTTGAAGGGGAAACCGTAAGTGTCCAATAATTTTATGCCATACTTCCTTCTGCAGATTCAAACATACATAGTTTTCTCATGCTGACGTTTGCTTAATGGCGAATTCTGGTGATGAGGTCACTTAACTGCGTCGTCGTTGCACCTCTTCGGAGTTGCATGTTAAATACACGTGCATGTATTCTGCCTGAGTATGATATCTCTCCTCGCCTTCAGGGAATTGGTGATGGAGCTGTAATATTCTGGATTGAAGCTCTGCTAGCCGTAGCCTATTTGTATGACTACGTGACAGGTGCGGTATATTTTGCTTCAGGAGGTGCAGATCTGTTCTTGTTTTGTTGAGTTTCAGTTAATTGCTGACCTCACAGGTAGTGGATGCGTTTTGTTCATTGTTTGAGGTGTTGGCATGCCATCAATTAGCCTTGAGATTGGCTTTAGAAGGTGCGGAATGTGTAACTAGTGGGTGGTTGCGTCGGCAGGCGTGAGGCGGAATAAGGTGTTTGTGAAAAAAGAAGACAAGATGCCTCCAACCACTTAGTACGTGGACATGTGAGCCAAGTAGTTGAAAAGAGAGGGAAGGTTGTATACTGCTTGATTAACCCTTAAATAATGTTCCCTCTGCAGGACGGCTTTAAATGGTGTTGTGTTGTCATTTCAATACGCAATTCCCTTAAGCAGACGTGGTAGCTGGCATCACAGCTGGGCAACTGTGTAGAGTTGAATGATAAGCTGATAGGAATGACTAGGCGGGGTGGAGATTATGGTGGAAGATCTGCTTGGTAAACGTTCTTCGATTACATTAGTTGACGTATCTGCAGTCCTCTGCATCTTTCACCTTTGCTGCAAGTTATGCTGGTCTGCTGGCCCTTTAACTGCCTCGTTGACATAACATCAAAACTCCACTCCAGTTGCCGACATTGGTCTTTCAACAAAGTAACGTCCATAAAAACTATCAAATCAGAAATAACATGAAGCACTTTTTAGAAGGTCAGACTTGTCACGATGAAAATGAAGGCATTAGCTATGAGACCATTAGCTGTTTTTCGGGGCCCAGAATTTGTGGTAGCAAGGCTAATTGGCAGTTTCGCTTGAAAATTAGTTTATTTTTTGTGTGTGGTTGACTTTTGGGCAAATTATTCCTTGAACAAACACGTAGTGTGCATTTTGACGTGATCCGGATACGCGTAAATGTGGGCTACGAGGACTTAGAGTAAGCCAATTCATTCAAGCTATTTAAGAATGAGTCGATGTTGCTTCGTATTGCTTCATAGTAGAGAATTTTTGTTTCATAAGGCGCGAACAATGGTGACGACCTTGAGTGCATCATAATACCACGCTGATGGGTCGCGATAGCAAAGAAATTGTAGCTAGTATAAAGCAAACTGCAGAGGTGTAGAGGGTTGATGAAGCCTCAAAAATAAGGGTGCTGAATTACAACCACAAATATTTTGTTGTGGAGTAAGACTAGAAAGCAGTTGAGCAATTTTAGTGCGTGGAATAAATGCGATGTAGCGTTTCAAGACTTCCTTGGAAGCAAAAGAAGGGTGGAACATGCATACATTATTCGGCAAGCAGAGGAAAGGGACTGCTGGCGTGGTCCGAAGGCCAACTCACCGGATCAGAGCAATATGGCCACCCAAGTTATCATAGCCGGAACCGTCAATCAAACAAACAAAGCACTAGCTGCGAGGTGTTGTAGGGGAATCAGAATGTAGTAAATAAAAGGGGTGAGGCTGAGAAATGCGGACACAATAAAAGGGATTAATTATGCGTGTGCAAAGGATGAAAACCCGTTTGTTATGAAGCACTACACGAAAGGAAAGGGTGACTGTCGGCTAAGTAATTCGATCATTTGTGGAAAAATGTGATTGGTTAATAACAATGAAGTGTTTTTTGCTTCCCTCATAGGTGGTGTGATATGTTTAAGTGGCGAGAAGATAGAGCACTCTGCTCTCACTAATATTCCTTGCTACTTCATCAAACTCGTGAGGGCCTAGCGAATCTAAGGGATACAAATTTAGATTTGAGTCATGATTTGACGCTTTGCGAAGGCAGAGCTCATACTAAACGTGGGGGGATTGCTTTGCGCAGATCCCACGAAGTATTCTACAGTTGTTTCGATGGATTTCTCCTATCGTCTAAGCTTAATGCTCACTTCCAAACGTAGTCGAATAAACAGAATCAGTATACCCTGCTGTCTCTATTAGGCTGCGAATGCTACTCTCACTGAATGCGATCTTGTAGTATTGACCTCCAGGAGAGTGCAAATTTAGCTACCACTAAATGGAATTTTGTTCGATTAATCTACACAAGACTGCAAACTTGGCTCCCACAGAACACGAGTTTTAGTTTTAATCTGCACAATAACGCAGATTTCGCTCTCTCTGAATGCAATTTTGTAGTATTGACGCACTCGAGACTGCGTGAAGAGAGGCAGTCAAACATGCCAACCAACAATCGCCATTGCATCATGCTGCGTGCACACATCGCATGGCTCATTCATACACGTCTACACCAAGTCAAAGTACGCTCACCAGTCCACGCTGGCTTCTCACATGCTCACCTAATGACCTCTATACTATCACAACAATCTCCATCATCACTCACCTACGCAATCCCACTTCTTAATTCCTCTACCAATTCAATTTAGATGCAGCTGCAGTAAGTGACATGAGGTCTGCATTCTTCGCGGACTAGGAGGTGAAACTGCCGACTGCTCATCCCAGCGACTCGCGATGCGTAAAACGTTTGGTGCCGGTTATTAGCGATGTCATCCAATAAGCGAGTTATCACGCCTTCCAGAAAAATCTTGTGCAGGTGGTGAACTCAGTTTGCAGTAATGTTGTAAGAAGGTGAAGTGATGTGGAAGAACATACTGCTCATTGCCGTACGGAGGGTCTAAGGGGCGAGCAGAATGACGATAGTGCTAGAGACTAAATTGCGGTAAGGACGGCTTATTAAGTCCAATCTCTTTACAACAGAAAGAACCTAGCACCAGCAGAGTACGCCACTACTTAAAAGTACGTTTTTGTTGCAAAGTTTTGGATGAATTTTCTTTCGGGCCTCTCATTTGACTCGCCCGTTCTCCTAAACTACGACTGGTCGTTGTCAATGGCAGGTAGACTAGTAGTCGCATCACGTTTGAGTCCAATCGCATTACCGCAAGCGTGCTAGTCTCCATCATTCAGTCAGCTCTCATCTACGCATACACACACGCACAAATTCCGTACACACCCGTCTTGTTTGCTCGTACGCGGTTGGTGGCAAGGACACCCGTTATGCTGTCGTCCTCTCCCTTCTTAGAATACTCGCTCATCACCTCGTCCTCTAACGAGTAAACGTGCATTTAGCTGGCCACTAAAATCCACTAATTTAACTAAACTGACATACGGCGCGGTGAATTAGTGGGGTAGGAAAGGCGGCACTACTTGGATGACCGGCAAGATGAGGAAGTGTGTCGAACAGAGGAGTCGCATGAACTCCCAAGGCTGAGTGCTTGTGAAGCAAATGGGACATTCACAGTGGATGGACGAGAAAAGTTAGGCCATTTAAACGCTTTTCACCTTGATCCCTCTCTCCTCCTTCTCTCGCCTCCATCTTTCCCTTACTCTATTCAACATAACATACATCTTGTTTACACACATTAATCCACCGATTTCTTCCTTCATCCCTCCTTCCATCCAAATGCCTTTCATTCACTCCCTCCATCATGAAATCATTTTTTGCTCTCTTCTCACATTTCTCATCTACTTCTCATTACAATCAATGCATACGCCAGAAACTTGCCTCCAGTATTTCATCATCCACAGCAACATTCTCTCACCAT
>JADWOT020000009.1:9671947-9712217 GCA_036345935.2 Taenia hydatigena
GGTCTCTGAGCATGCTGAACAGAGAAATTCCGGGTGCTGCGAGGAGGGTACGTGGCTGGCTGATATTCCAATCATCAAGCTGTGCTGCCTTAGCAACAGTCTCCAATGCACCATAGAGTTCTGATACGAGCGAAGGAGAGTGAGTAGAGGACCTGTTCTACAGTAGCATTCCATGCTCCGCTGCCTAGTAACCTCAAGTTCGCCATCGATGTGGATGTGAGAATGTTTCCAGGAGCATATTTCGACCAATCGGCGGTTCTAGTAGGTGTAACTACAAAAATACCAAGGATCTCACTCTGTCTAGCACTAAGATGCACGATCTGTCGTGGCGACATTCCTGCAAATCGCCTTAACCCTTCATCCACTCAAGGTCCGCTTTTGTGAACCAATGCTTCCGCATCTCGTCGATAAGATTCTGTGAACAAGTAGCAAAGAAGAGCGACTAACCTCACACCCATATCAACATTATATATGCCATTCTATAAGGGGTGGACTAGACCTGTCTCCATAGTTTAGATAACCGTCTCAAGAAAACATGACTATGAGAACACGCCGCCCCACAACACTACCTTCAGTCGAATGTCGAGAGAAAAACAAAGAGACCAAAATCGACGACGGTTCCCCTCCTGCATCAACTCGATGTTTTGACTTTGAAGCCTACTGAAATCTCTTAGATATTGTAAACCTTAAAGGCAATGCTTGGATGAATCGCACAACACCACGGATGCATTCAACTGTGCGTCACAATGAAGGCCATCGATGGCAATACTCATTCAACAACCAAATTACTCCAAATAAGCAAACGAAGTACGTGCATACGGTGAAAGAAAATTTATGGATGACACGTGACTCGCTGCTCGCTTGTGCACAACCAAGAACCCATCGAGTGGCAATGAGGTGGACGTGCATTCGAGGACCCAATTCACCAGTAATGAGGTTTCTGGCGAGCTGATTGGCGTCGCTACCACAATTATCGAACGTCTGTAACTGGCCCAACTCGTCCACCAGCATCAACTGAAGCATGCTCATGAGTGGCATGTTGCTCGCGTGGACATTCAAGTATGCGCTCGAGTCATTTGGAGCGCACATCGCGTAGACCGACTTCAGCGATTGCGCGCATCCTTCAAATCTGAAATAATAGCACAGGACAATGAGGGTACTCGTGGAAATCATACCTCATCAGACCATTCCAATTGCATTAGTTCGGTCCGCGTGATGAATAGCTATTGAGCATGTGTGTGGTAAGCACTTCACTGAAGCAGACAAGAGGACTGTAAATAAGCCCGCTGCCAATGTTTGCTCATCCACGACCAGGTTTCAATTGCCCTCCCAACTCTCACCTACAAGATAATTTGTCACATGCTCATTTCCTCCAACTGTGAGCATTGCTGATTCCAACCCAGAGCGGTCGTACTTACGCTGATTGACGGTCGTGTGGTAACTATCACCTTTATATAGTTTCCATGGTCCCACTTCCCACTACCGCACTTGGAACGATGATCCACGTTTCGAAGCTTGTGCTCCGGCAGACCTTGTGCACCAATGTTGGGCTTCTACCCAGTCCATCTTACGCATGACCAGGCATTTCAAATGAGTTTGCAATGAGGTCAAAAGTTGGCAAAAGATTCATTTGCAGTTCTCTTTTGTGCCTCAGTGAAGTGCTTTCAATGCATCAGCTCGAAAGTTAATCATTGCGCGCACCACAGGAACGCGATCGAAATGGTTTTGTAATCAGATGTGGTTTCTGTGTGTCCCACCATTCAAATGTTGATAAGTGCTGTCTATGAAGCGGCTGGAAAGCTTCGCGGAATCTCTGCAGTCAGTTTACGCGATGTGTGCCACAAATGACTTGAGTACATACACGAACGGCCACGCCGCCAACATGTCACCCATGAACGTGTTTCACTTGATGTTGGTGAACGAGTTATGTCAGCTACAGACGTACAGCAAGTGTAATGGCAACGTCTGTGGACGATCTACTAGCACCTACTAGCAGATGATGTCTTTCGAGGCACATCGATTGGCAGAGTCTCTAATTGCGCTGCTGTTTAGTCTAAGGCAGCAGTGTGAAGACTGCTAATTACAGACAGCTGGTTGGAGTTGAATCCAGACGCCAAATCACCAGTCGAACCCTATTCATCCACGTTAGACCCCTTGGCATTGTGGGCGAGGACGAGGTGAGCCGTTCTAATCCCTACCCTTTGTACTCCCAATTAACTCCCACCCATTTATGTCGGTCCCTTGCAAACTAGATGAATGCCCGTGAACCTTTCTCCTTCACACAAGTGCAGCCAGAGTGACAGTAAAGCCTTAAGCTTTTCCAAACATGCGCAGCAAGATTCTTATTGGTTCTTCCTGTCTACGAAGCTGCTCTTAGCGGAAGTGAGGGAGGAGTATGATGGTGTTAGTGAAGGCATCCTTCAAAGTTATGATGAGAAAAGTATCCTGTATGGTGCAGTTAATTAGATTCCTAGACCTAGATTAGGATGCGGTTCTTGGTGTTGATTTTTACCAGAAAACCAAAGCCGTCTTTAATGTAGTAGAAGGCACCTCGTCTACTTAGCAATGCAGGGAAGCAAATACGCTTGCTTTACAACAGAACGAGAACGAAGACGTCATGCGTAGCGCACTGTTGGGACTGCGGCTATTGGCATTACCAAATCATATGAGCTTTCCCACAATTAGCGAGCGTTACTGATAGTGAGGAACGCGTCTTCGCGCATTGTTAGGTGAATATTCGAAGACATAACAATGTAAGGAGTAAAAGTTGTGCAAACAAACATCGTCAATCATGGCGTAGTCATTCTCTCCTAGCGTACTTAGAGCAGAGGTCCACATCGAGTAGTGTTGTTTCCCTCACTCACAATACGCTTCACTTGTAACGCACATCTCCATATCTAACAGGTAGCCGTTTGACCCAACAAAATGCGACCCACAAATCGAGGCAGATTAAGTGGTGTTTTGGAAGCAGTTAGTAGCGTGAAGGATGGAACCCCAGTTGGTGTGTAGACAGCAGCCGTCTGTGTGAGGAGATCGCGTCCTTGACTTCAATTCCAATCATTGGGCTGTTTTCGTATGAAGGGACTCGAGTAGTCCAATGCGCGTTTCCACCTATGCTACAAAAGTGCAGCAGGTCTGGGATAGGTGAGAGACACCACTACCGTTAGCTGGAGACCTCCACCATCTTCTCGCCTACACGACACAATTGCTCCTACAACACATGGAGGACTGTTTGTAATAACGAACTTGGAAACCTCACGCGCTTAAATGACGTAGCAACCTATTGGTACCACAAAATTTCATCCTCCACAGATAGTTTCGACTAACCTTGCCATGTCTGCCTGGCAGTCTTCCTAGATGAAATCACGTCCTGCGCCGTAGACTTATGAAAAGATGCAAGCAATCTCTTGTATACCAAAGCAGTGTGTAGTGAACTCGCTCACCACACCGCCACCCGTTTCTGCTGAGGAGTGAAAGAGACTGCATCCGCATTAACATGCTTGACTTTTGCGCATAATTATCAAAAATCCTCCACCACGCATACAATGTAATTGTAAGAAGCATAACACAGGTACGCACGATCTCTTCGAGAAGAAACTACAAAACGTGGATCATCTTTCTATAAATATTAATTGGAAGTAGGTCCATTGAACGTGTGCCAATGACGTAGGTGCACCACAATCTTCGTTCAACGTAAGCACGGACGCTGCTCAGTGGGATTGGCAATCCATATAGCTGGAGGGAGTGGAAGGCGACATTTAGAGAATCAGATAAAGAGTGCACAAGTAGTGCACATGGTTGGCGAATTCTTCGAGAGTGGGTAACGCTATTGAAGTTGGCATTTTCTACTTGAGATGGAGAGGATTCAACTGACAAGTAAGCGTCACTGAGGGGCAACAGGAGGAGTAGATACACAAGTTAAATACGCAGTTAAAGGCAAATAATAACTTGATGCTGAAATCCCTTACGACGGTTGGTAAATGGAGTGCACTTTCGTGCGTATCCACCAAAGTAAACAAATGCTTAGCGACATCGATGCCTCGTCTAGTCCTCGATGGCACCAATACCTCGGCATTCTTAAGGTGAAAAATATCCAGTCGGCGAGGCGCATTTGGTGACCAAATAGACCTATTCGAAAAGTCCTCCTAATTTGTAGCAGACAGTGCAGTAGAGTAGTGGAATAGGAGCCATGGATTTACTCGTGGCCACTGATTGGATATTTTTCGCCTAAAAGATGGAGAACTAGAAGAAGTATCGATACCACTGTCTTCGTTTACCCTGGTGGATACCACAGAAGTGCGCATCATTTACCAACCATCATGGAGAATTTGGTATAAAATTACGATTTACGTTCTAGGTATGTGAAGAGGCGCATATATTTGGATGAGTACAAATTTGTGGTAGATTTTGGGTCGACTGTGCTTGTTATGGTACTGCTCTCGTTTACTACAAGCTCTTCTCAAGTCTCTCAAGACAACATCGAATGCCTTTTCTATGCCTTATTCAGGCGCATTATCAGTTGATACGATCGTGCTGGGCAGGCGGATATCGGTGTGGACTGTGGTTTAGCGGTCTGTGAGCATCTTGAGCGATGAAACATCAAATGATGCATGGACTGTGGCCTTATGTGGAAGAAGAACGTGTGCTATGCTTACATTGCAATCTTCAGACTGTGTGCCTGAGTAGTGGGATGTGGACGATGATTCACGACTAAATGAAGACGTGGAGAAGTGGCTGAGTTATGTGGAGCACTAGATATTGCACATTCCCATTGACACAGCTGTAACGGAAATAAAACTCAATTTGGTGTTAAGGGTAGACCTTCCAACTTATAGCAATGATGATGGCGTTTCGATGATAGGGCAGGCAGTCTGTGATTAAAGTAGACAGAAGAGTGGTAACCTAGCCTTCTGAACATCGTGACCAGTAGAAAACGGAAAGGCAGCCTAACTTCCATGCCAAAGACAACATCTGTTGTGGAGGAACCAAGATGGCTGGATAGTGGAGGACCTGCAGGGCAGCATATGGGAAGAGTCTGTACAACATCCGATCTCCTAGTAGAAATGGAGAGGAATTGGCTGCCAAGTAAATGTTACTGATGGGCAGTAGAGAAATCAGACATCATGCGGTCTACACCTCGTAAACGCCATCAACCTCCTCACTAAGCTCTCTTGTGTCTTCGTTTGCTCACTGCGTACAGTACTTATCTGACGCATTGTCGGTCGTCACTTCCTTGCGTGGTAGGAAAGTATCGGAGGATACTCTCATTTCGCCGCTTGTGAGCATGATGAACGGTGAAATGGCAATTGGTGGGTGGACAGTAGCTCTGCATGCGAGAATAGCGCGCGACATGCTCAAATCCTAATCTTCGGGTTGTGCTTTCTCAGTAGAAGCCATTGGTAGTCCTGCAAGTGTGCGATTCATTCTTTCTGTCTGTCCGTCGTCATGCAAATGCCGAAACTTCATAGGTGTATTGGAGATTTCGAAGGCGATGAGGTGCAGGCCTAAACCACGCAAACTAAACTGGCCAGCTGCATTATGCCCCAAAGTGTTCGCACAGTAGCGGTAGATAAGGCGAGAACTTCTCGATATCTGGATAGACATATTACTCGTTTACGACCAAATCTCAATTGCTCTCTCACCCCTCTTTCCCTCTTCCCTCCCCCTCCACAATATTATTTCCAAATAACATAAGTGTTAAGGGGATACTCCCACATGGTCAAAACTGCGACTTAAATGAAAAATGCTTCAAAATGATCTCACTCTGTCAAGCACGACTATGCACGATCTGTCGTAGCGACATTCCTGCCATTCGCCCTGTACATTCATCCGTTCAAGTTCTCTTTTGGTAAACTGATGATTCCACATTGCATCACCAAGATTCCGTGGATAAGTAACAAAGACGAGAGATTAACTCAAACCTGTACCAACATTGAATGTATCATTCTTCAAGAGGTGGATATGACCTAGCTCCTTAGTTGAGACACCCGCCTCACGAAAACACTGCTATGAGAAATCGCTGTTCTATACCATTACCTTCATTCGACAGTGGGGAGATAAATGAAGAGACCACAATCGATAACGGTTCTTCTCCTGCATCCACTCGACGCTTCGTCTTTTAAGATCACTGAAGCCTTCTGTTTATTGTAAATCTTAAAAGCAAAAGTAGGATAGATCTCATAGCAGTAAAGATGCATTCAACTGTGCGTCACAATGAATGCTATACATGCCGACAAACCTCCAACAACCAACGTGTGACAATGAGGTGGACCCGCCTCCGAGAACCCAATGCACTAGTAACGCGTTCTCCGACGAGATGAGTGTCGTCGCTATTACAGTTGTTGAACGTCTACTGCAGATCTAAGTCCTCCACCTGCATCTACAGGAGCACGCTCATGGGTGACATATTGGTGGCGTGGACATTCAAGTGTGTGCTGGATTCAGCTGTGGTGCATATCGTGTAAACTGACTATAGAGACTGAACACACCCTTCTTATCTCAAATTGCACAAGACAACCACTCAAGAGACAGCAGTTGTCAACTCTTCAATGACGGTACTCATGTAAAACCACACCTCATCGGAAGACCGTTCCAAATGCATGAATTTGGTGCGTGTTATGAACTACTGCTGAGCTGATATGCCACAAGCGCTTCATTGAAGCACACAAGAGGACTGCAAATGAGTCGTTCGCCATGCCAGCCTTTAAACTCGATGCAAATTTATTTGCAGATTCTCAGTCACGCATACGATGTGTTTGTGGAAGCACAATACTGGTGCACATGGTGTGCCAGTCCTCACGGTAACAAGGCCTGATTGGGCACGATTTATAACGGGAAACAGTTTGCCCTCTTCCTCAACGACGCCTTGACTAGCCAAGCACAAAGCGTCCCTGCTGCCCCAACTGGTGATTTTTGCTGCAAAAGGTGTGATACTTTGAGTCTCCTCCACATTTCAGTCAGTGGTTGTCACATGACACATGCCCTACTTACAGCCACCATCAATCCTTGACACTAAGCTTCCCCTCCTTTGCACGCAAAGCATGCAACAGTGCCGTGATTACACAAACCTTCTGCGAATTCGGTTGCCAATATTCGTGTTTTCATTCAAACCAGTCGATAAATGAAACATTGCATTTAAATGATCTTGGTGGTCAGCAATTCCTATGTTCCTCCTTGTGGAGCATCTGCGCGATTGCAGTTGAGTGAGGGGAGGGATGCGACAAAGTGGACAATCGTCTTACGTGAGCCATCGTGGCCATGTTGGCAGACGCCGTTCTCAGTCAGCGCAGCATTATGTGTAGCACGTCAAAGAGCATGGGAGGTAGAGGGAGCAAATGAATTGCACTACTTCCGTAGTTGGTGTGAGGATTTTCCAACTGAACTGTCGGTTTGATGGCCAACAGCAATACATCTGCACAATAGTTACTGTTGTAACAGCAGAAGGATTGGGGGAAGGGAATTGGGTGAAATGAGACACACGGGAAAGGATGTCGTCAACTTGGTTCTCAAAGAAGTAAGGCATATAATGCAAAGTAGTGCAATGCACACAAAGTGGAATCGGGTGTGGAGAAAGTAGTTACAATGTTATTGGAAGAGAACTACATCAAGAGTGCAAAATTTGGATGACGAGGGGAAAGCTGTGGAAGCACGAAATACAATCCTGTTTCTGTTCAAATGTGCTGCCTTTGCTTGCTATGGCATAATTGGGCTAACATTTCTGCTAGCCCCTCCATTGACGACTGCACTGTCAGCGTCCGTCGGTGGACTCAACGCTGACTTTGTAAAGCCGCCTTAGTGTTCGTCCTTTCTGATGAAGCTTTGACGTCCTCGCCTAGTTCTATGTTGGCAGTAGCAATGGCCGCATCATCGGCATTGACAGTGGGGCGATCAACATCGACTGTGGCTGCAGTTGTGGCGATGTGAAGACATTGATGAAAGGGAGCTCTAACATCGACAACGACTGTGTTCTTCCAGACTTCTCCTCCTATGCCAAAATAGTAGGACATTTAACCCACTTAAATAGCTATTTTAGAAATGAGTGTTCCTGAGTAAGCAAGAATTAGGGAGTGAATAACGACAGAAACAAAATGCAGCAGATAACTTTGCAATCGGGTTATCGAAATCGCGATACACCCATGCAAGTAGGATTTCAATCTTCGCGTCTCTCGAATGGCGTGTGGTGTCGTGACGATTCCGATTGTGTCTCATTCGTGACAACAGTACACACTTGCGATGCAGTCTGCTCTTCGATGCCCATTTTCTTGACCGTCTCTTTGTCTGAGTGCCTTCTTCGCATATGCCTTACATCACATCTGAGTGTCAGTCACTCCCAACCTAAAAAGCAATTGAATACCAACGATGGGTCGTAGGATAGGAAGACTGAATCCGTGGGTTAGAGCAACACTGTCACAAGGATATAGATGTCTCGTCTTCAGTTTTAGATTCAGGATTCCATTTTTCAGTTGTAGTGTGATATTGGCGTCTTTGCGTGGAGCTCGAAGGCAGCAAAGGCATCGCTGTCAGACCAGGAGAAAGAGGACTCCATATGGTCTTACTTCTACTTTCAGGCCTTGCATGTCATCAAGTGTCGAGCAGTGACACATGCAAATGCATTATTTATTCTCTCGTTCGAGGCACACGGAAAGTGAGAGCCAGACAAATGGATATAGTGAGAAGGGCAAGTCAGATTGTTAGCTCTGTTTGCAATCGTTGATACGACTAGAAGTTACAGCCTGTATTTTTGAAGCGATTGAGCTGCTTGGACAGCAGTGGTGACAAGTTGGCCCACCAGTTACATAGTCGAGTGTTTGAAGAGTGAATTCTCTCCTCCAGCACCAGTAGCAGTAACATGAACAGACGATTGCATCTCGCACGGGCCCATCCCTGATCATCACTTCCTCTGGAGAGCTCACTTGTCGAGCGTCTGCAACTCGTCCACCGACATCAACGAAAGCACGCTCGTGGGTGGCATATTTGTATGCGGTCGAGTCGTTTGGTGCGCACGTCGTGTAAATTGACTTCGGAAATTGCGCGCATACCTCCCATTTGAAATGGCACAGCACAACCGCTTAGGAGATAGCACTTATCAACTTTTTACTGACGGTAATCGTGAAAGCGACAATTCATCAGAAGACCACTCCAGGTGCGTCACTTCGGTCCGTGTCATGAATGGCCATTAAGCCGGTGTGCCGTAAGCACTACACTGAAGCACACAAGAGATTAGCAAATGAACCATTTGCCAACCTTTGTCCTCAGTGCAAATTTATTTATTAGAAATGCACGATCATGCATGCGATGTGTTTGCGAGGAGCACAGCACTGTTGCACACGGACTCTCGGTGAGCAAGCTTCGAAATGCGGATCATCGTTCCAAGAGTAGTAGTAGTAGTCGGAAGAGGGACCATAGCAACTATATAAGGGTTGCAATCACACTACGATCGTCGTCTAACGTATGGTCAATTAGTGTGGATTGGAATCAGTACCACCTCTGTTTGGGGAGAAGGAGAATGCGACACCCATATAATCAAGTCATCACACCACACAACGTCGAGTGTATTATCGAGGCAATGCAATGCACACCAGAATGCTACACTTCTCGTTGGTAAACTTGAACATGGCACAGGACATATTTTAGTTTGTGCGCCTTCCACTTTGCCATCTCTCTTGATTGCCTTCAACCACGCCATTGGGTGGCTTTTTCGTAACCAACAAGTGGATGGTGGTAGGGGCGAGAAAACTCATCGCACGGAAGGCGTCTTTTTCCGAGGGTTGAGCACTCTGAATCATGCTCCAGATGGAAGAAAGTGTCTGTATATTTAGGCGAGATCACTTTGGTAGATATAAAGGCGACTGTGCTTGTCATGCTTCTTTTATTGTGACTGCTACATGTCATTTGCTAGCGTCTCCAGACAACATCGAACGTCCTTCGTGTGCCTTCTTTTAGGCGCTTTACGTACTCGTGTGCAATGTCGACTGCCACTTCTTTGCTTGGTGGAAAGATGACGGAGAGGACTTGCGTTTTTTGGCCTCTGAGCATGTTGAACATAGAAATATCAGACGTAGTGATGATCGGACAGGTAGTCCGCGATTAAAATCGACGAAATGAGAGAAAACTTGGCCTCATGAACACCGTTATCTAGAAGAATTCGAAGAGGCAACCTACTCTCCCTGCTGAACGCAGCATTTGATGTGGAGGAAGCAAGATGGCTGGATAAAGGATGAATTGGAGAACAGGGTGCGGAAGGAGTCTCCACGACAATTGAAACATTCACACCGTGACCCAATGGCTTCCAATTTTTACAATAATGGTCAACGCCAATGAAGTCAGCATTTTCTACTTGAGATGGAGAGAAATCGACTGATAGGTAAGCGCTAGTGAAGGGCAGTAGTTAGTAGACCCACTTTTGTGGTATCCACCAGTGTAAACGAAGACTTATTGGCATTGGTTTCTCGTCTAGTTCTCGACGTCACCATTGCCTTGTCATTTTTGAGTTGAAAAATATCTAACCAGTGGCCACAAGTAATTCCATGGCTCCTATTCCACTACTCTACTGCACTGTCTGCTACAAATTAGGAGGACCTTTCGAATAGGTCTATTTGATCACCAAATGCGCCTCGCAGACTGGATATTTTTCACCTTAAGAATGCCGAGGTATTGGTGCCATCGAGGACTAGACGAGGCATCGATGTCGCTAAGCGTTTGTTTACTTTGGTGGATACGCACGAAAGTGCACTCCATTTACCAACCGTTGTAAGGGATTTCAGCATCAAGTTATTATTTGTCTTTAACTGCGTATTTAACTTGTGTATCTACTCCTCCTGTTGCCCCTCAGTGACGCTTACTTGTCAGTTGAATCCTCTCCATCTCAAGTAGAAAATGCCAACTTCAATAGCGTTACCCACTCTCGAAGAATTCGCCAACCATGTGCACTACTTGTGCACTCTTTATCTGATTCTCTGAATGTCGCCTTTCACTTCCTCCAACTATATGGATTGCCAATCCCACTGAGCAGCGTCCGTGCTTACGTTGAACGAAGATTGTGGTGCACCTACGTCATTGGCACACGTTCAATGGACCTACTTCCAATTAATATTTATAGAAAGATGATCCATGTTTTGTAGTTTCTTTTCGAACAGATCGTGTATACCTGTGTTATGCTTCTTACAATTACATTGTATGCGTGGTGGAGATTTTTAGATAATTTTGCGCGTGTCAACGTGGATGCAGCGCGGGAGGTGAATTCATGCAGGAAGACTACCAGGTGGACATGACAAGGTCAGTAGAAACTATCTGTGGAGGATGAAATTTTGTGGTACCAATAGGGCGTTACGTCACTTAAACGCGTGGTGTTGCCAGGTTCGTTATTCCTAACAGTCTTCCAAGTGCTGTAGGAGCAATTGGGTCATGTAGGCGAGAAGATGGTGGAGGCTTGGGTAAAACCATACCGGTGATTCTCACTTGCTTCAGACCTGCTGCACTTCTGTCAGACTGATAGTAACCCGCATTAAGCAAACGAACGCCCTTTTTAAGGAACCACAGCGTAATGATTGAGATTTAAACCAGGGACGTGCTCCGCTCACATATGCGGCTGCGGTCTACACATTAACTAGTGTTCAATCTTTCACGATACAAAAAGTGCTAATTGATGATGCTGCAAAGTACGAAATGGGTTTAAGTGAAGACATGAGATAAGCGTTCAATGTCGCACGGAGACACAGTCAAAATGACGTCTACCATAGAGGAGACTTTGCTCAAATGCATAGGTCGGTTACTCCTGCTGAAACTCACCACGATTTCCTATCATACAGAGAATAAAGAGCTGTTCCAAATCGTGACGTTTCTCGCAATCACGAACTGCTTCGCCTGCAAAGCATGGTGGTAAAAACAAAAATTACCTGAACACATTGATAAAGGTGACCCACGTGGGTAACAGCGGGATGGCGCTCAAAAGACAAGGAGACTAGGCAACGCTAGGTTCTTCAGATGAACTTTTTAAGCAAAAGATTAAGCCGATTACCCAAACGCCATTGCAGCAAAACTTTACGCAATGTAGGTTACCGGTGTCGATTAACTAGTCTAGGTTGCGACGAGGAAGCGATGTCAGGTACTTCGTCTGTTATCACTGCCTGATGCAAGCAGCACTAACTGATCTTCTTAAAACACTACAAAATCTACCCCCATGGCATTCTTGCTTTTGTTAATGTTATTCGAGAGCACAACGCCATTCTAAAACTAGTGCTAAATCGTCCGCCAGATGCAGCATTGACCTCGAGGCGAAAGGTCTGCCATTCCTACCAACGCTGGACCACCTCCCTGATGTATTCAATCTCGTCAGAGGGGATGACGAAGAGTTGAACCTTACTCAACTAGGAGGACAACGCACCACGCGTTGTGTTGCACACAGAACCCAGTGACGTGGCCGTGGGAGGTGTACCCCGCCAGAGGGACAAAGAAGGAAGAGAACACGTCATCGCCTGCACCAGTACCACACTCAACAAGGGAATGAAACAGATAAGTGCAACAAAACGTGAACAGTTCGCCATCACTTCAGTGGTTGGACACTTCAAACACCACCTGACAGCGAGATAGCTCGTGGTGCGAACAGATGACCAAGCGCTGGCTTGGTTAAAGATAAGGGAGGAGATTGACTGTTCACATGCAATAATAGACCTCCATAGTTCATTATGGAAAACCAGATAGATATTGTAAAATGGATACGCTGTCTTACTGACCTCCCTTCCACCCCAGCTGAAAAGGATTGCGGCATAGAAAGTACACTAACTTTGGGCGAGCTCGTAAAACACGACTCTGTTGTGAAAGAGGTATCTGACACACTCATTTAAGCTCACAGCGTCTCGAGCAAACAATAGTGATAGCCCTCACTTACCACAGACGTGCTGGAATTCTGTCCAAACTGCATCACTTGCAGCTGTCTCAAAAAGCCCCACTCCACAGCAATTACCTTCGTGTTCTCCGAAAACAGTGGATATGGACATCGCGGACCCACTACCACCCGCCACGAGGGGAAAGGGACACATTCTGGTTATGGTTTACTACTTCGCGATAGTAGCTGAAGTGGAATCCATAAAGTCGAAAGATGCTGAAACAGTCGCGTCAATGTTCTGCAATCGGTGTACCTGTCAACACGGCATGTCTAAAGCGATCCATAGCGATCAGCATCCTAATTTCCAATGCCGACTCTTTACTGAACTATGCAAGACCTTCGTGATCGTAAGGCGACACACGATGCCTTGGTATCTGCATCAACTGGTGCTTCACCGTTCAACGAGCTCAAAGACCTCCAAATGAGGGTTTACTCGAATATCTTTTTGCCACTCAAGAAAGTGACTACTGACAATACGCCAGAGTACGTGCTGCGTCTGGAAGAAGACATTAGAAAGACGTTTACTACTGACCGGAGATACTTGCAAATATAGTAGACAGGGGCGGTATTATGACAAGCACAGTCGATCCAGCGTCAACCCCGAATGAGATCTTGCCAAATATACGGATTGATTCTTCCACTCAGAATCAGGTGATGTCGTTGAGATCCAGTGCATCATTCAACGTTCCTGATGAAGAGTTTGGTGGTCTAGTTGTTGATATGAGTTGGTCATGGCTATCCAACTTACCGTTTGCGAGTCTGCTTGGGTGAGACCTCGTGCACTAACGTTTTCATGAGTCGCTCTCCCACGAGTCTTTCGGAGTTTGATGGATCATCAGCCTCAACATCATTCGAGGGTACGAGATCAGTCGTCAACTGCTCCAACCTCTCGTCCTTCTATTGAGCTTTGCTCTTCTCCAGAAGGGCAGTGAACCTTGCAAAGAGGAGCTAAGTCGGAGTATTTCTTAACAGCCGAGTTAGCGAGCGATTTCAGTTCCTGGATGGCTGACGAGTGTTTCGTGATCCTCTTAGCACCAGCCACAATCTCACCAAAAGTCCTTGAAAAATAATGTTACAAAGAATCTCGTGGAGGTGTGCATTGGATGTTACAGTCTGGGAAATATGAGCATTGAAGGCATGCATTACCTCAGCCGTATTCCATCAAACTGTTAGGACTTTAGTTTTTTTCTGCTTTATTTGGATGGTATTGGTGGACTCGAATGTGCCCTCATTGAGTACTGTAGTGAATGTCAATGGATGGATAGCGTTCTTTGAAGACCAGTAGTGAATGAATGAGTTGGCGTTGAGGGTTACTTCACCCTCCTCGATATCGTAGGATAAGAAATAGTCATCAATGCAATGGCCACGAAGCACATTCATTTGTTCAAGTTAGCAAGATGCAACTGTGTAAGGGGACATGAGAAGTGTACACTTGTGAGTGTGGAGCTGACCTGAACGTTGAAGGTGAACTAAATAAATAAGGGGTCTTCAACTGGTGGTTGATTGCCATCAACCATTTTTTCGGGTGGTTTTCTATTCTCAACTAGTTCGTACCCTTCATCTTCGTGACCAACCGGTAGGGCAAATCTGCTGGGCCGAATCTGCGTTGCACATGAAGCAGTTGGTGGGAATAAGGACCTTTAATGCACCAAAGATGGTATATGTCTATGTGGTTATAAATGGTCCTAAATTTTGCTGATTTCTGCGGTAGGTTTGACGATGTTTGTTCGTGCAAGTTTCGCTCCTTACCATAAGAATACGTTTGGATACTTGCTCAACTGTGAGCAAAGTAGAAGAGAATTGAAGGATAACACGTAACTCGTTGCCGATCGTGGAATATTGAGAATCCAACGTGTGACAATGTGGTGAACCCATTTTAGAGAACCTAATCCACCAGTGACGAGGTCTCTTAATGCGTTCGGTGCCGTCGCCATCGCACTTTTCGACCATCTACAACTGACCTAGCTCATCCACCAGCATTAACTGAAGCACGCTTATGGGTGGCATGTTGTTAGCGTGGATATTCAAGTATACGCTAAAGTCATTTGAGACGCACATCGCGTAGGCTGACTTCAGCGATTCCACGCTTCCTTCCAATCTAAAATAGCACAAGGCAGCCGCTTAAGAAACAGCGATCATCCACTCTTAATTGACGCTATACGTTACAGTCAAACCTCATCGAAAGACCATTTCAATTGCATTAATTTAATTTATGTAATGAATAGCTATTGAGTTGATGTGCCTTGAGCACTTTAATGAAGCAGGCAAGATGACTTCAAAAGAGTCTGCCGTTAACCTTTGACCCTAGTGCAAATTTATTTGAAAGTGCTCGGTCACGTCTACAATGCATTTGTAAAAGACGTAAGACCGGTGCACATGGTCTCCCGGAGAAGAAGCTCCGAAACGCGGATCACCGTTCCAAGAGTAGTTGTCAGAAACTATATAAAGATGGTAATTACACCAGAATCATCGTTCAATGTGAGCACGACGGCTCCAGAGTGAAATTAGCAGTGCCCATAGTTGGAGAAAATAAGAAGGCGACATTCACAGAAGTGCATTATTTCATCACGCGGTTGCGAGTTTATTGTGAAGACAACCCAACCTACACCTGAACGTTGCACTTCTTGTAGACACGATCGTACTTTAGTCTGGAAGAGAGGATGGCCATGCTGTGTCTGCACGCATTACGCATCCGCTTTTTTTGAGTGCCTTCTCCATCAAGTGGTTTTCTTCCTTCTACTAGTGCGTTCAATTCATCTTCATAGCCAACCGTTGGACCACCTTGACACAGTCGGACCTTATTTTGACGGCCGATTTATTAACTGGCCATTAAGTTTTGCATTGTGGATGAGGTATTAGGTGGGTAAGAGAATCTTCATAACGCGGAAGGCGTCCCTACTCCAAGAGTGGTGCAATTTACAGTACGTTCTAGGTGGAAAAAGAGCCATCTATATTTGTATGAGTACAAAATTGTTGTAGATGCTGGATCGGCTGTACTTGTCTACTTTCCTGCGACTTCTTCAGACGCAATACGTACTCAGGCGCAGTATCGGTTGCTACGGCATTGCTGGGAAGAAAGTTATCGGTATGGACTGTGATTTATCAGCCTGTGAACATCTTGAGTGATGAAACATCAATTGATGAGTGGACTGTAGCCCTGCATGGGAGAAGAGCGCGTGCTAAATGAAGACGCCATTGAAATCTTTCCCGTGGTAGCATTTGGCAACCTCAAATTGGTTGGAAGATATCTCCTGAAACAGTTTTTCATTATCCTTGAGCCACAGACATCCGTACTTGGTTCCTCTGAAACCCTGGTTAAGGCTCAGGACGCCTTCCCTGAACATCTTTACAGCGCCTACTCCAGTCTGTCTATCCTTCCTACGTTAGGAAAAGTGAATAGGTGATATTTATGAAATCACGGTATCGCATCACGCAACGTCAAGTCCATTTGAGTCAACGTGATGCATGCCTGAGTGGTGCACCTCTTGTAGGCACGCTTGAACATGGCAAAGGACGTACTCCAGTTTGGAGGAGGTGATGGACGTGAAGAGTACACAAGTCGCATTTGTAGTCGCCTGACTGAAGTAACGGGTATCCTGGCCCTGATTTTCAAGTGTTAGTCAGTGCAATCCCAGCGACTGAGAGACCGACTGCAGGAGATTTGGCACAGGAAGTACTGAAAGGCTGGAGTGGGTTTTGCAGATATGGTTAGCCAAGGCCTCCTGAGCCGTAACTAGGCTTTTTGGAGGGAATCGCAAGAGCGACTATGCCTCACGTTTGTTGCTAGGATGTTCCGGGAGATTTTTTGGCCAGTTTTAGATCACATGGGAGTGAGGAGCAAAATGCGACGACTGGACAGGTTTCAATGGGCTCTTCCACCTCATCCTTTCGTCGCACACCTTCGCCGACTTTTGAGTATTGTGGTACACTAGACATTGTAGATTTTTATGGACACAGATGCAACGGTAATAAAACTCGTTTTGGGTTTAAAGTATTTTACTTATCTCGTGGTGCTGGTAATGATGTTTCGATGATAGTACAAGTATTCTGTGATTAAAATAGACGGGAGGAAACGAAATCTAACCTTCTGAACACAATCATCCCATTGAAATTGAAGAGGCATCCTACTCTTCCTGCCAAACACAAAATCTGGTGTGGATGGAGGAAGATCTGCAGGGTCGCATCTGGGATGAGTCTCTACAGCATTCGATTTCCTAATAGGAATGGAGAAGAACACAAATTAAGCATGCAAGCAAACACAAATCATAACTTGATTCCAAATGAGTTACTTGAGGCAGTTACAAATTTATTAGATTATAAAGCTTTCGTAAATACCATTGCAACCATGTTAATTAAATCTTTAGCCACGGATATACAAACTTGGCAACAGGGTACACCAAACTGTCCGAATGCTTTGGGAACAAAATTAGCCCACACTGAGGAACAATCCATCTCTTGGTGCGTCGTGATTGTTGATGAAGGGGTCCGCACTTTTGTGAGTGTCCACTGGCATAAACATGGGCTCAGCGGCAATGGTGCCTCGTCTGGCAATTGACCAGTCATCGAGGCGCATTCGGTGGTCGAATTGACCCATTCAAAATGACCTTCTGAGCCGTCGAAGATAGTGTAGTGGTGCGATATCTACCCACTATCATTGCTGGCAACGGCTGTGTGACAGTGGCAAATTGATCCCTCAGCTTAGAACTGCTCAAGCCACAGGCTACTTTGATATGAGGCTTGATGGGCTAGATTCATATTTGTAGTTCTGTCCACTAGTGTTGGTTGGTGCCAGATTCTTGTGTGGGTCTCTTGGAAATGGTTTATTCTTCTTGCATCACATTATTATTTGTTTGGATAGAAAACGTAGGTGCACAATTCATGACCAGCACATCTCTCCTTCTCTAATACGGTTCCTAAACCGACTCAAACGTTTGATCTGGCAGAATTGCCAAGGGGATAAGTAAGGATACTCTCAAAACACATTAAGATTGTACTTAAAGGGAATGCCTGCAAAGGTTGATTGATGCTGACTAATGGAAGCGCTGAAGACCACGGTCGACAGGGAGGAGGGGGTACGCAGTGCTTCGCTTGGTTGAATGGCTTCGCACTTTGGTTCTGCGATAACTTAGAGCTCCACGATTCTACGTTTACCTTCTGTATTGTCACCTCCTTCATCGTCGGGAAGGAGTTTATTTACCACACTATATCCACCCCTCTTGTAAAGAGATCAATTTGGAGAACATACACCGGAGCAGTTCTCTTTATAAGTTGGACACTTTGGCAGACCTACATAAGCAATCATTGTTCTAGACGCAGGAAGTAAGGGCATTTAAGTAGGGCTTGCACGAGATGCAATCGCCTCTTCTCAGTGCTGATACGAGTGCTGGAAAGAGAATTTCTTCGTCCAACATTCGTCTGAGCAACTAGTGAGTCGGCTTGACTGTTTCAAAAAAGCAGACTGCAGCCTCTATTCTTATCGGTGACTGCAAACAGAGTTGGCGGTCTTACTTGCGTTTCTCGCTCAACCCATTTGTCTGACTCTGGTTTTCCGTGTGCCTCAGACGAGAACATGAATAATGCATTTGCATGTGTCACTTCTTGATAGTGATGAGCCTTAGCATCTTAGGCCTCAGAGTAGAGGTAGGACCATGTGTATTTCTCTTTCTCCTCATTCCTCGTACTGGCTTTAATTTTGCTGGTACAGTCTGACAGCAGTGCCTTTGATGTCTTCGAGCTCAACGCAAGGATGCCAGTGTCAGGCTATGATTGTAAGGTGGGAGCACGAATTCAAAACTAAAGGAGAGAGAAAGCGCTACCTTGACTCATGGCTTCAGGCTTTACATCCCAAGATCGATCGTTCGCATTCAATGACTTCTTAGTTTGGGAGTGACTGTCGCCCTGATGTGATGTAAAACAGATGCAAAGAAGGCGCTCAGACAAAGGAGCGGTCAAGGAAATGGGCACCGAAGAGGCAGGTCGAATCGCAAATGCGTACCGTTGTCACAAGTAGGACACGATTGAAGTCTTCGCGACACCATACACCGTTCGGGTGAAACGAAGATTGACGATCCTAACTGTGTGTAAATTGTCGCGCTTTCGTCTGTCTGATTGCATAGTTGTCTGTGTCATTGACTTTCTGGCCTCCGTTACTATTGAGACAGCTTTCTGTCGTTCCTATCTTCAGTCATTACCTTACCTTATACTACCCAGAAAGACTCACTTCTTAAGGCGGCTGTCATTGCAGGTTAAATGTCCTATTTCCCTCGCATAGATGAAGGAGTTTGGAAGGACACAGTCGTTATCAGTGTTTGAGCTCTCTTTTATCACTACTTTGACATTGACACAACTCCAGTCACGGTCGTTGTCATTCTCTCCACCATCAATTTTGATGATACAGTCATTGTTAATGCCAACAGTACTAGGTGAAGACGTCAAAGTATCGTCAGAGGAGTTGAACACCATGGTGGCCTGGTAAAGTCTACGTTGAGTCCACAGAGGAATTGCTTCTGTGCAATTTTATTGGTGATCGCCAACAAACCAACAGTTCAGTTGGAGTATCCCCACACCTACCACAGAAGTAGTGCGATTCGTTTGCTCCCTCTACTCCTCATACCCTTTGACGTGTTACACAATGCTGCGTGGACTGGAAACGGCCTCTGTCCACGCAACCAAGACGACTCACGTAAAATGATGGTCCGCTTTTTCGCTTCTCTCAATCAATTGCAGTCGCTGGTAAGAGTGGCAGGGACGCAGTGTATTTGGCCACTCAAGGTGTCGTCAGGGCAGAAGATAAACTGTCCACCGCTATTGATCGCGTTCAGTCAGTTGTCGTTACCGTGAGCAGAGGCAGCACTTCGCTTTTTTTTCCACATTCATGGCTTTTTGTTCTTTCCTCCTTTTGCCCAAAGAAGTCGCTTCATTGTAATTATGTGAGCAGATACTCCGCACTGGGTCAAGCCCGCTAACTTGTCCACTTGCAATGCTGCCCCATGCTAAGGCCGCAACAATTAAAGAAGCTTTTATTCTTATGCCCAAGTTCAGTGATTCTGTTGGTGAATATGTAAAAGTGCTAGCATAACAGGAGAACAAAAGTGGTACGCATCATTTCTAGAGGAGATTAAAATGGGAACTGACTAATTACATGACCTTCGTTTCACAGCAACTGGTCTTGTAAAACATTGTCACTGATGCCGTTCTGCAGAAGTCGTAATTCCATTGAACAATTTAAAAGTAAGTGGATTTCTAACTTGCAGCACAAGAACACGAATCTCACACCCATTCCTCATTACATTACTACATTTATTACCTTCAAAAAGTTTTCAAATTGTCTTGGGAAAGGATGTATGCAAATATATGATAGTCGTATTGTCTCCTCTCCACGATACCCATCGTTTGCTCCTTGCACTGTGCACATGCCATCTAATTGCTCACCCCATTTTCATGCCTCTTCTTCACGATCATGTGGCAGATGTGAAGTCCAACCATGAAGAGTAAGAAGTTTATAATTGGGATTCATTTGGAAAGCGTAGAATGCAGATGGGGTTGTAGATGACCACTTAGGACGAACCGCTCTGGACTTAGCACGGTAGAGATATACCTGCAAAGGAGAATCGATTGGGCTTTCATTATGCTGCCAACAAAGTCTTTCAGCTGATCTTCCTTCGGACTAGATAATAGTCTAATCCAATTCACGTTGTTTCATCTCGCTTGTCGTCATCCACGCGGCCTTAAGTTCACTCGATGAGATGTGCCTTGTCATGCCTTGCGGAAATATGCATGAGGTCAGACTCACGACGATCTATGGCAATTGCCAGTGGCAGAAACACTTGCCTCAAATGCGACCCATATGCCATCTATCTCAATGCAGTTCGAGCACCTATCTAGGCTTCATTTGCGAGCCAACGCCAGAGATGCAAGACATTACCTCTTCGTCTGGCATATGCATCTTCACACGGACGACCAGGACGGCGTCAGATAAGTTGGCCTCTACTTGAATTCACAACATAAGATGGGCTCAAGAGCCTTTTAGCGTGATGCCTTTCGTGCTGTTCAGGCAGCGTTTGTAGCTGGTGAGATCAGTACTGCTGCTATTTCATACAAATCTCGTCTATTTCTGCACCGCCCGCCCTTCTCTACCCACACTTCTACGCCGCAACTAAAGTTAATGTCGATTGGACCAAGACATTCCACCTCAAAAACTTTGCCCTGATGAAAATCATATGTGAGGAGAAAGTTGAAACGCACATAAATCGCACCTTCAATGGATCTAAAGGACATTTCGAATGGGTCCATTTGGTCACTGAATGCGCCTCGCCGTCTGGATATTTTCCACCTCAAAGACGACGAAGTAATAGGTGCCATCGAGAATCGGGCTAGGCATCGATTGCGCTAAGCTTTTGTTTACTTTAGTGAGTACGCACAAAAGCGTGCACTACTTTGTCAATTGTCATGGAGAATTTCGACTTCAAATTATGGTTTGTTACTGATTGCGTGTTTAATTTGTGCGTCTACTTCTCCTATTGCCTCTCGGTAAGGCTTACTTGTCGGAAATGTTGCCTTTAATAACGTTGACCATTCTCGTAGAATTCGCCGCCCATTAGGTTACGGTGTGATAGTTTCGACTGCTGTGGAAACTCCTTCCAAATGTTGCTATCCAATTCTTTCTCTATCCAGCCATCTTGCTTTCCCCGTATCAGATGTTGTATTTGGCAGGGAGACTAGGCTGCCCCTCCAATATCTATAGGATAATGGCATTCAGAAGGCTAGACTTCCTCCCCTTCCTTTATTTTAATCGCTGACCACCTGCCCTATCATTGAAATATCATTGTCATTACTTTGGGATGCCATTGCGCTTTTAATTTAAAAACGCGGTTTGTTACCGTTACTGTTGCGTCCAAAGGAAAATGCAATGTCTGGTGCATCAGATTGCTCCAATGTAGACGATGGTGAGCCAGTAAAGGTGGAGGCGGAAGAACCAGTACAGGTCTGTCCTGCGGTAGCCTTTCGCGTCACACCTACTAGTAATCGCAAATTGGTCAAAATATGCTTCTTAAGACACTCTCGTATCGATATTGACCTAGGGTCGAAGGTTTCAGGATGGTCACACAAGAGCAACTGTGGCTCCAAGTCACTCCCTTCCGTCCGCATCGGAGCTCTCCGGTGGGTTAGAGACTGTTGCTAAGGCAGCACAGCTCAGAGAATGGAGTTTTAACCTGCAACTTACTCTCCTCGCAAGAGCTAGTGTTTCTTTGTTCAACATGCTCACAGGCCACGAAACGCGAGTCCTCTCAGTTATCTTTCCACCAAGCAAAGAAGTGGCAACCGAAAATGCGCCAGAGTACGTAAAGCGTCTATAGAAGGCGTACGGAGGAAGTTCGATGTTGTCTGGAGACATTTATAAACGGCATGAGCAATTAAAAGAAAAGAAGCATGACAAGCACGGTCTCCTTAATATCTACCAAAGTGATCTTGTCTAAATATACAGACACATTCTTCCATCTGGAGCATACTACAGATTGTACTACCCTCGGAAGAAGACGCCTTCCATGTAGTAAAGCTTCTCTCACCCACCAACTACCTCGCCCGCAATAAGCGTCCGCCAGTTGAATGCGAAGAAGACCATCCGTTGGCAAGATTGAAGGCAATCAAGAGAGATGGCATAGTGGAAGGCGCACAAAAACCAATGGGCTGCGTAACACCTGTAAACTCTTTACGTCCATCCTCTCCTCCAAACTAAAATATGTCCTGTGCCATGTTCGAGTCCACCAACAAGAAGTGTATCATTCTCGTGTGCATTAAGGTGTCTCGGTAATAAACTCGACGTTGCGTTGTGTAATGAAGTGATTTTGTAAATGTCGCCTTCTCATTTCCTCCAACGCTGAGCGTTGCTAAGTCCGATCCAAAGCGGTCTTGCTTACGTTTAACTAAGATTGTGGTACATTTACGACCTTTATATAGTTTCTGTGGCCACACTTCCAACTGCTGCTCTTGGAACGATGATCCACGTTTAGAAGCGTATTCTCCAAGAGACTGGGTGCAGCAGTTTTGTGCTTCTCGCAAACACATTGTATGCATGATCAAGCACTTTCAAATAAATTTGCTTTGAGGACAATGGTTGGCAGAAAACCTATTTGCAGTCTTCTTGTGTGCTCCAGTGAAGTGCTTACGGCACGCCGGCTCAATGGCAATTCATTTGTGCGGACCGAAGCGACGCAATCTAAATGGTCTTCCGATGAGGTGTGCTTTCCACGTGTACTGTCATTGACAAGTTTATGTTTGCTGTCTCTTAAACGTCAGTTTACACGAAATGCACCCCAAAGGAATCGAGCGCATACTTGAATACCCACGCCAGCAACATACCACTCATGAGTGTGCTTCAGTTGATGCTGGCGGACGAGTTATATCAGCTACAGATGTTCGACGCGTGTGGTGACGACGACACTCAACTCGCTGGAGACCTCATTGCAAGCTGCGAGTCACGTGTTACTTATCAATTCGCTTTCGTCATAAGCACGTACGGCGCTTGAATATTTGAATTAATTTGGTTCTTGGAGGTATATCGCCATCCATAACATTTATTATGACGCCTAATTAAATGTGCCTATAATGTTGTGAGATTTACCTTATTTTGCCTTAAGGTCTGCAGTATCTAGAAGATTTCACTAATCTTCAAATTTGAAAATTCGGGTCAATGTAAGAGGAGGACCACTGTCGTACTTGGTCTCTTCGTTTTTCTCTTGACAGCCCGATGAAAGTAATGTTCTGATATGCCAAACGTCATTCTCAGGATGACGTATTTTCATGCCAATGTTTCCTTAAGGTGGTTGTGTCCCAACCATGGAGCTAGGTCTATTCAACATTGGTGCAGATTTGAGGTTAAATCCTCATCTTACTCGTCTGCAGAAAGTTGTCAATGAAGTGCCCAATCATTGGTTCACAAACGGGGATCTAGAACTAATGAAGGGAGAAGGCGATTTACAAGGTTTCCGTTACTACCGACAGTACATCTTAGTGCTTGACAAAGCAAGATCCTTTTAATTTGTTTTTCATTCAAGTCGCACTTTTATGAGCGTGCAGAATTGTCTTTAGTAATTCCCTTTTTGCTTAACTATAGAGCATAATCCCTACTTTCTTTCTTTTAGCAAGCACAGCCAGGTTGATAGTAAAGTCTCAAGTTTTCCTAAACCTGCGCAACAGGATTTACATCCATCACCACTGCCAACATAAACTGCTTTCAGTAGAAGAAAAGAAGGAAGATAATGGGCAAAGGCGGAGACATTAAATTTAGTCTCAGTTGTGAAAGAAACCTGGATGATGCTTAGGATATGATACTTGGTGTTGATTACCTTCCTAATATCAAAGCCGTTTTGAATATTGCGGAGGGAACCTTGTCTACTTAGCAATGTAGGGAAGCAAATGCAGTTTTTTTGTGACTGATTATGTCGCAGACGACATCTGCAGTACGTCATTCAAGGCTGCAGCACTTCCCATTACCAACTTAAATGAGTCTCTTTTTGCATTTGATGCACACCACTGATAGTGGGAGGAAGGAAATTCGCTTACTGCTGAGTAAACACGCGAACATATTCCCACAGCAAGAAGCGAAACTCGCACGAACAAACATCGTCAAGCATACCATAAGCATTGGTGAAGTCAGACACGTTAGGGTGCGACAATATGGCTTTGCAGTTTAGTTCATAAAAGAGAATAGACATGGCAACATGGATGTACTGCCTTTCAAATCCCCCTCAGCAGGAACGGATTTTGGCACAGTGGGTGCGCTTTTGTTGAGCGACCTTGCTAAACACCAATGGAGGAGCACACAGAGTACCGATCCCGACAAGGCTCTAGCATACGATATGTTGCTAGCATCCTCTTATAAGCCCACAGCACTAGGATCGAACTCGTCCAGCAAGGCAGTCAGTCAGGCGGATACGGCAACAGTGGCCGAGATGCTTCCCAGAGGATTACATTTTATGGTCATCCTAAAAATGACAACATTTTATAGTTCCCTCGTCATTTGAGCGGCATCTCCGATGCTAACCCTCATGTTTGCCCTTTAACTGTGCCATCGGGTGGTTTTCTTTCTTCTACCAGTGCGTACACTTCATTTTCGTAACCAATCAGCAGTCCACCTTTTTAGGGTCGAATCTACTTGTGGTGGACGATGATTGGCTTGGCACGCAGCTGTGCATTGCGCACAAGGTAGTTGGTGGGTGAGAGAGCCTCCACTACATGGAAGAGGTCTCTGCTCCGAGAGCGGTGCAACTTACTGTAAGTTCCAGGCGAAAGAAGTAGCGGATCTTCGGGCGAGATCTAATTTTTGGTAGGCGCTGGACCGACTGTGCTTGTCACAATACTTCTCTTGTCGTCTAACAGTCAGTCACCTCCAGCGTTACTCCCTTTGCATTCTTTCAACTTTGCGATCGAATGGTTTTCTTTCTCCTACTGGTGTGTACACGTCCTCTTTGCAACCAACCCAAGGTCTACCTTTGAAAGGTCGAATTTCACTCTGAGCCTTCTTTCATACGCAGTACGTACTCCGGCGCATTGTCGGTTGCTGCCTGTGATGATGTTGAACAGTGGAACAGCAGTTGATAGGAGGGCTGTAGCTTTAATTGGAAGAAGGGAGCGTGCAAGGTTGAAATTATACTCTTCGGGCTGTGCTTTCTTGGTCAAAGTCTTTGACGCGCGCGAGTTTTTCAATAAATAATGGTGAAAGACTACATTTTGATGCAAGAAAACAGATTTGAATTGTTCTGCGGTAGCATTCCGTAACCTCAAATTGGTAAAAATATTACCCGAAACATTCTTGCATTAACCTTGAGCCACCCTTAACGCAGAAACCTCTTCCGTGCATTGAAGTTTCTCTCACTAACCAATTTCTTCGCAAGTAATACACAACATTGTGCTCAGCTACCACAATAAGAACCGCTCCTACAAAGGTGGACTGCTGGTTGCACTGGTAGAAAAAGGACCACTCGAAGGGTAGGTTGAAGGCGACCACCAAGTAGGGCAGCACCGGATACGGTGCTCAAAAAATGAAGGAGATGTGTAATATTTATGTATTAAAAAAGACGAAAGAACAAGTTATACATGGTGATATACGAGCAGGATGTTTCTCCGGACATCAAGAAATCCTCTCCGCAACTGCTACGGTTTCGCTACCACATAGCCTCATTGTGATTACAATAAAGATGTCTTAAAGTATTCAACAGCCTCAAAGCATGTGTGGTAAAAAGGAAGAGGAAGAAAAGGAAGTATTACATATATGTTTCTTTTTACTCCTCAGCAATTAAGTCTCCTACCATGGGAATGGCTTATTTGATGTGAGTGGGATAAGACGGAAGTGAAATGTAATCGAATGCTTTGCGATTTTTACGAGAATGGTCAACGCTTTCGAACTCATCATTGCATACTTGAGATGGAGATGCTGCTACTGAAAGGCAGCAGGAGAAATAGGAGCACAAGTTAAACATGCAATCAAACGCTCATCATATTTAATGCCAAATTCCGTCGTGGCATTTGATAAGGAGGCGCGCACATTTGTGAGCATCCACTGGGGTAGACAAGGGTTTAGAGAATGCTGCCTCGTCTAGTTCTCGTTGGTACCACTGAGTCGTCATGTTCGAGGTGGGAAATATCCAATTGTCGAGGCGCATTCCGTGGCTAAACAAACTCGAACACGAATGTATTTCCTGTGCTTCATGCATGTTATCCAGTCCTGTCAATGTTAGCATTCATAATAACCACGTTCAAGATGACAATTCGGTATTATCAATAATTTGGATGGAAGGCGGCGAGGGTGTGTTTGAGGAGGGATAAGCGACATCTGATAGCCTCAGGAGAAGGCTGCTTTGGAAGTAATGATGAGAAAGGAAGAAACAAGCATCACCTTTCCTCTGATCCTAGACAGTGGGGCTTTACTCTTTGCCAAAGGATAAGATACATTCCACAGAAGGTAAGAGAAGTTGGAGTTCCACAACTTAGCCTGCATTCGGTGACGATTTCGAATATTTTCCCAGTGTAAATTAACACCGGGAATGAGAAGCAAAGTAAAGACGCGAAATTGTTGTGCCTTTCTCATGCAAATTGTGAGTTTGAAATGGAGGCGATCTAAAAGCCGTAATCTGTGAACAGTGGCCTACAAAACACCCTTGTTGGTCTCAAAATGTGTCCTCTGCTTCTTTTTCATACGCTCTTCATCTTGGCATTATTCTGAAGGAATTTCAGGCCATTTTGTCGACGATGAGCAGATTCATAATCCTATTCAAAGACACAGTAAAGAAGATTGCTGACGTAATGGCGAATTCTACGCCGCTACCACCATGATGATGGCTTAATTGGAGGGGAAGATAAAATGGGCGGTGTAACGCGTTATGAGCTAAAAGATTGTCATCGCTGTACAGAGAGGAGAAAGTAAGACGCAAGAATGAGTTATTTTTCCGACGAGGACTGACATACTTTTGTCCAATGACAGGGAATGATGTAATTCACCACGCGCTATGTACTATCAATCCAATCCACCATCCACTAATCTTTTACGCAAATAATTCCTGTCACAAAGCCACGCACAGCAGTATGGCAATTGAGCTGCTCTTTCAATATAATTTAATGCTGACCAGCATTTCTATTTGACTGTGATTGTCGACCCTCAGCCCTCTCAGTCACTATTTTCCACTACTCAGGAAAACCCATTTCTTCAAGTAGCTATCAAAGTAGGTTAAATGTCTTATGTTCCTTGCATAGATGAAGAAGTCCAGAAGGACACAGTCGTTATCGATGGTGGGCCTTCCTTTTGTCAATGCAGGGACATCGTCACAACTGCATTCACAGTCGTTGTCGCTCTCTCCACTATCAGTGTTGATGATACTGCCAACATAGAACTAGTTGAGGACGTCAGAAGAGTGGAGTACCACGGCGGCTTGGCAGGGTCAGTATTGAGTCCATAGAGGGACACTGACGGTGCAGCCGCCAATGAAGCGGATGGCAGGAATTTTAGTCCAATTTTGCTTTGCGTGCATTGCACTTTTTCTGGGAGACAATTTGACGACACCCTGTCCTGTAGGTCTGGTTTTGCCCATTCTTCATCCATCAAAGCAGATTCATTGGTGTTCGCCATCAAACCAACAGTTCAGTTGGAATATCCTCACACCAACCACAGAAGTAGTGCGATTCCTTTGCTCCCTCTACTCCTCATACCTTTTGACGTGGATTGGAAGCGGCCTCTGCCAACATGACCAGGACGACTCACGTAAAACGAATGTCCGCGTTGCCGCACCTCTCACTCGATTGCAGTCGCGCAGATGCTCAGCAAGGAAAGACATGGAAATTACTGACTACTAAAGTTATTCAAATGCAATGTTTCATTATTGACAGAGTTAAATAAAACAACGGCGTTTGACAACAGAATCTGCTAAAGACTTGTTTTATCATGGTGTTCTTGCATTTTTTTACGTCCAAAGGAAGCGTTGCGTCACGGGTTAATGGTGGCTGCAATTGGAACATGTGTCATGTCGCAATCATGGACGAAAATTTGGGAGGTGTCGCGAAGTCAAACGTCATTTTGATGCGCAAATCACTAGTGAGGGCAACAAGGGCGCAGTGTGTTTGGCCGGGCAAGGTGCCGCTATTTACCATGAACAGAGGCAGTGCTTCGTAACTACATCTTCATTTCTTCGTTTACAAGCTCATTTTTCCAGTTCTTTCCTTGTTTTGTCTTGAAAAGTCATTTAGTGGCAGCCAAATCAACGGAATCGAAATGGCCTTAAAATACAGTTTGATAACTGCTGCCTTTTGAGCCGTTTCAGATTAGAAGGGTGCGCCATGACAAACCGTGCATTTTAGGTCTTGAAAGAGTGAGATCCTTTTAACGTATCTTTTCCATTTAGGTCGCAGCTTAATGATGATACCGGATCATTTTTTGCGATACTTACCCTTTAAAGAATTGTCTTGTAGGTAAGAGGCATTGGGGCAATTTAAACTTGGTCGCTGACGGACAAGGTGTCGCTCCAGACATCGAAAATTTCGCTCCTTAACTACTGCTTTTGCTTCATTATCACATATCAACTGTGTGATTAATGAAGATGCCACCAGGCATCTAAATGTCTCATAGCAAGAGCGGTAAAACGAAGAGAAAAAGTAAAAATCGTCTACACTAATTGCAGCAGCGACGCACCCTTATCCTTCAAAGGCGGCATAAGCTTTGGTAATTAGTTCAAAACCGTTAAGTTCAACATTCGGCTACACATTCAGTGGCGAAAAACTCTACTGACCCTTCACGTGCTTTCGCTAGGGTTAAATTTCAGCAGCAATAGATTCAGGCGTTTTCCATGACTCCTAAGTTGACCAATGCTGTGAGGTACTAGCTCAAGTCGTCATGGGTTAGCCAGAGCAGTCTCTGGCTAGAGAATTCTTCCATCGTTATCGAAAGCCTATCGACGATGACGAAGAGTAGGACAGGAATGTGCAGCTGCTAACTGAATGGACCTTTGTGGGGTACACCACACATCAGGGTCACTAATTGCGTGACCGTTCAGTTCAGGACGACCAACGATTACAGTCATCCAGTCGAGGTTGCGACCAAGAAGCAATGTCAGGTGCTTCGTCTGTTATCACTGCCTGATGCAAACAGCACTAACTGGTCTTCTTAAAATACTACAAAATCTACCCCCATTGCATTCTTGCTTTTGTTAATGTTATTCGAGAGCACAACGCCATTCTAAAACTAGTGCCAAATCGTCCGCCAGATGCAGCATTGACCTCGAGGCGAAAGGTCTGCCATTCCTACCAACGCTGGACCACCTCCCTGATGTATTCAATCTCGTCAGAGGGGATGACGAAGAGTTGAACCTTACTCAACTAGGAGGACAACGCACCACGCGTTGTGTTGCACACAGAACCCAGTGACGTGGCCGTGGGAGGTGTACCCCGCCAGAGGGACAAAGAAGGAAGAGAACACGTCATCGCCTGCACCAGTACCACACTCAACAAGGGAATGAAACAGATAAGTGCAACAAAACGTGAACAGTTCGCCATCACTTCAGTGGTTGGACACTTCAAACACCACCTGACAGCGAGATAGCTCGTGGTGCGAACAGATGACCAAGCGCTGGCTTGGTTAAAGATAAGGGAGGAGATTGACTGTTCACATGCAATAATAGACCTCCATAGTTCATTATGGAAAACCAGATAGATATTGTAAAATGGATACGCTGTCTTACTGACCTCCCTTCCACCCCAGCTGAAAAGGATTGCGGCATAGAAAGTACACTAACTTTGGGCGAGCTCGTAAAACACGACTCTGTTGTGAATGAGGTATCTGACACACTCATTTAAGCTCACAGCGTCTCGAGCAAACAATAGTGATAGCCCTCACTTACCACAGACGTGCTGGAATTCTGTCGAAACTGCATCACTTGCAGCTGTCTCAAAAAGCCCCACTCCACAGCAATTACCTTCGTGTTCTCCGAAAAAAAACAGTGGATATGGACATCGCGGACCCACTACCACCCACCACGAGGGGAAAGGGACACATTCTGGTTATGGTTTACTACTTCGCGATAGTAGCTGAAGCGGAATCCATAAAGTCGAAAGATGCTGAAACAGTCGCGTCAATGTTCTGCAATCGGTGTACCTGTCAACACGGCATGTCTAAAGCGATCCATAGCGATCAGCATCCTAATTTCCAATGCCGACTCTTTACTGAACTATGCAAGACCTTCGTGATCGTAAGGCGACACACGATGCCTTGGTATCTGCATCAACTGGTGCTTCACCGTTCAACGAGCTCAAAGACCTCCAAATGAGGGTTTACTCGAATATCTTTTTGCCACTCAAGAAAGTGACTACTGACAATACGCCAGAGTACGTGCTGCGTCTGGAAGAAGACATTAGAAAGACGTTTACTACTGACCGGAGATACTTGCAAATATAGTAGACAAGGGCGGTATTATGACAAGCACAGTCGATCCAGCGTCTACCAAGAATGAGATCTTGCCAAATACACGGAATGATTCTTCCACTCAGAATCAGGTGATGTCGTTGAGATCCAGTGTATCATTCAACGTTCCTGATGAAGAGTTGGGTGGTCTAGTTATTGGTATGAGTTGGTCATGGCTGTCCAACTTACCGTTTGCAAGGCTTCTTGGGTGAGACCCGGTGTAATAGCGTTTTCATGAGTCGCTCTCCTACGAGTCCTTTGGAGTTTGGCGGGTCTTCAGCCTCAGCATCATTCGAGGGTGGGAGATTAGTCGTCAACTGCTTCACCTTGTCGTCGTTCTGTTGAGCTTTGCTCTTTTCCAGTACGGCAATGAACCGTGAGAAGAGGAGCTGCTCGCGCTCAGCACTGGCGAGAGCAAAGTCGGAGTATTTCTTAACAGCCGAGTCAGCGAGCGATTTCAGTTCCTGGATGGCTGACGAGTGTTTCGTGATCCTCTTAGCACCAGCCACAATCTCACCAAAAGTCCTTGAAAAATAATGTTACAAAGAATCTCGTGGAGGTGTGCATTGGATGTTACAGTCTGGGAAATATGAGCATTGAAGGCATGCATTACCCCAGCCGTATTCCATCAAACTGTTAGGACTTTAGTTTTTTTTTCTGCTTTATTTGGATGGTATTGGTGGACTCGAATGTGCCCTCATTGAGTACTGTAGTGAATGTCAATGGATGGATAGCGTTCTTTGAAGACCAATAGTGAATGAATGAGTTGGCGTTGAGGGTTACTTCACCCTCCTCGATATCGTAGGATAAGAAATAGTCATCAATGCAATGGCCACGAAGCACATTCATTTGTTCAAGTTAGCAAGATGCAACTGTGTAAGGGGACATGAGAAGTGTACACTTGTGAGTGTGGAGCTGACCTGAACGTTGAAGGTGAACTAAATAAATAAGGGGTCTTCAACTGGTGGTTGAACAAGTAGGGACTGACTTCTAGTGGTGATAAATCATGCTAAGATCTGCGATTAGCCTTCTACCTTGTTAGGAAAACAGTGTGCGACAGCGCAGTATCCCGGTCAATCACGCCGATCAACTAGCTTCTCGTATCCTCACAGCATCTGTTCGTAAGGTGACACTATTTTCCGAGGGAAATCCACGGGCTACATTTTTAGCACCAAGCATTGGTCTTCGCACATTAAGCTAATAGGAATTCGAAGGAGCGCAATTAGTTAAGATGCGACCATTACAGACCTTCCGGTAGAAATGTAGGCATGATGGTTTCATTTAAGCGCAGTCTACTATTTAATTGCAAGTAGCATAGACGGACAGTCACTGACCAATAAGTCCTACGTTCACAAATCCAAATGCAGTAGGCAATTGCAAAGTTTATTTTCCATATAAAACCCCTTTTGAAAATGAATCTTCTACCGTCCTCGGTGCTAGCCCTATCGATTGCCATCAACCATTTTTTCGGGTGGTTTTCTATTCTCAACTAGTTCGTACCCTTCATCTTCATGATCAACCGGTATAGCAACTCTGCTGGGCCGAATCTGCGTTGCACATGAAGCAGTTGGTGGGAATAAGGACCTTTAATGCACCAAAGATGGTATGTGTCTATGTGGTTATAAATGGTCCTAAATTTTGCTGATTTCTGCGGTAGGTTTGACGATGTTTGTTCGTTTGGATACTTGCTCAACTGTGAGCAAAGTAGAAGAGAATTGAAGGATAACACGTAACTCGTTGCCGATCGTGGAATATTGAGAATCCAACGTGTGACAATGTGGTGAACCCATTTTAGAGAACCTAATCCACCAGTGACGAGGTCTCTTAATGCGTTCGGTGCCGTCGCCATTGCACTTTTCGACCATCTGCAACTGACCTAGCTCATCCACCAGCATTAACTGAAGCACGCTTATGGGTGGCATGTTGTTAGCGTGGGTATTCAAGTATACGCTGGAGTCATTTGAGACGCACATCGCGTAGACTGACTTCAGCGATTCCACGCTTCCTTCCAATCTAAAATAGCACAAGGCAGCCGCTTAAGAAACAGCGATCATCCACTCTTAATTGACGCTATACGTTACAGTCAAACCTCATCGGAAGACCATTTCAATTGCATTAATTTAATTTATGTAATGAATAGCTATTGAGTTGATGTGCCTTGAGCACTTTAATGAAGCAGGCAAGATGACTTCAAAAGAGTCTGCCGTTAACCTTTGACCCTAGTGCAAATTTATTTGAAAGTGCTCGGTCACGTCTACAATGCATTTGTAAAAGACGTAAGACCGGTGCACATGGTCTCCCGGAGAAGAAGCTCCGAAACGCGGATCACCGTTCCAAGAGTAGTTGTCAGAAACTATATAAAGGTGGTAATTACACCAGAATCATCGTTCAATGTGAGCACGACGGCTCCAGAGTGAAATTAGCAGTGCCCATAGTTGGAGAAAATAAGAAGGCGACATTCACAGAAGTGCATTATTTCATCACGCGGTTGCGAGTTTATTGTGAAGACAACCCAACCTACACCTGAACGTTGCACTTCTTGTAGACACGATCGTACTTTAGTCTGGAAGAGAGGATGGCCATGCTGTGTCTGCACGCATTACGCATCCGCTTTTTTTGAGTGCCTTCTCCATCAAGTGGTTTTCTTCCTTCTACTAGTGCGTTCAATTCATCTTCATAGCCAACCGTTGGACCACCTTGACACAGTCGGACCTTATTTTGACGGCCGATTTATTAACTGGCCATTAAGTTTTGCATTGTGGATGAGGTATTAGGTGGGTAAGAGAATCTTCATAACGCGGAAGGCGTCCCTACTCCAAGAGTGGTGCAATTTACAGTACGTTCTAGGTGGAAAAAGAGCCATCTATATTTGTATGAGTACAAAATTGTTGTAGATGCTGGATCGGCTGTACTTGTCTACTTTCCTGCGACTTCTTCAGACGCAATACGTACTCAGACGCAGTATCGGTTGCTACGACATTGCTGGGCAGAAAGTTATCGGTATGGACTGTGATTTATCAGCCTGTGAACATCTTGAGTGATGAAACATCAATTGATGAGTGGACTGTAGCCCTGCATGGGAGAAGAGCGCGTGCTAAATGAAGACGCCATTGAAATCTTTCCCGTGGTAGCATTTGGCAACCTCAAATTGGTTGGAAGATATCTCCTGAAACAGCTTTTCATTATCCTTGAGCCACAGACATCCGTACTTGGTTCCTCTGAAACCCTGGTTAAGGCTCAGGACGCCTTCCCTGAACATCTTTACAGCGCCTACTCCAGTCTGTCTATCCTTCCTACGTTAGGAAAAGTGAATAGGTGATATTTATGAAATCACGGTATCGCATCACGCAACGTCAACGTGATGCATGCCTGAGTGGTGCACCTCTTGTAGGCACACTTGAACATGGCAAAGGACGTACTCCAGTTTGGAGGAGGTGATGGACGTGAAGAGTACACAAGTCGCATTTGTAGTCGCCTGACTGAAGTAACGGGTATCCTGGCCCTGATTTTCAAGTGTTAGTCAGTGCAATCCCAGCGACTGAGAGACCGACTGCAGGAGAGTTGGCACAGGAAGTACTGAAAGGCTGGAGTGGGTTTTGCAGATATGGTTAGCCAAGGCCTCCTGAGCCGTAACCAGGCTTTTTGGAGGGAATCGCAAGAGCGACTATGCCTCACGTTTGTTGCTAGGATGTTCCGGGAGATTTTTTGGCCAGTTTTAGATCACATGGGAGTGAGGAGCAAAATGCGACGACTGGACAGGTTTCAATGGGCTCTTCCACCTCATCCTTTCGTCGCACACCTTCGCCGACTTTTGAGTATTGTGGTACACTAGACATTGTAGATTTTTATGGACACAGATGCAACGGTAATAAAACTCGTTTTGGGTTTAAAGTATTTTACTTATCTCGTGGTGCTGGTAATGATGTTTCGATGATAGTACAAGTATTCTGTGATTAAAATAGACGGGAGGAAACGAAATCTAACCTTCTGAACACAATCATCCCATTGAAATTGAAGAGGCATCCTACTCTTCCTGCCAAACACAAAATCTGGTGTGGATGGAGGAAGATCTGCAGGGTCGCATCTGGGATGAGTCTCTACAGCATTCGATTTCCTAATAGGAATGGAGAAGAACACAAATTAAGCATGCAAGCAAACACAAATCATAACTTGATTCCAAATGAGTTACTTGAGGCAGTTACAAATTTATTAGATTATAAAGCTTTCGTAAATACCATTGCAACCATGTTAATTAAATCTTTAGCCACGGATATACAAACTTGGCAACAGGGTACACCAAACTGTCCGAATGCTTTGGGAACAAAATTAGCCCACACTGAGGAACAATCCATCTCTTGGTGCGTCGTGATTGTTGATGAAGGGGTCCGCACTTTTGTGAGTGTCCACTGGCATAAACATGGGCTCAGCGGCAATGGTGCCTCGTCTGGCAATTGACCAGTCATCGAGGCGCATTCGGTGGTCGAATTGACCCATTCAAAATGACCTTCTGAGCCGTCGAAGATAGTGTAGTGGTGCGATATCTACCCACTATCATTGCTGGCAACGGCTGTGTGACAGTGGCAAATTGATCCCTCAGCTTAGAACTGCTCAAGCCACAGGCTACTTTGATATGAGGCTTGATGGGCTAGATTCATATTTGTAGTTCTGTCCACTAGTGTTGGTTGGTGCCAGATTCTTGTGTGGGTCTCTTGGAAATGGTTTATTCTTCTTGCATCACATTATTATTTGTTTGGATAGAAAACGTAGATGCACAATTCATGACCAGCACATCTCTCCTTCTCTAATACGGTTCCTAAACCGACTCAAACGTTTGATCTGGCAGAATTGCCAAGGGGATAAGTAAGGATACTCTCAAAACACATTAAGATTGTACTTAAAGGGAATGCCTGCAAAGGTTGATTGATGCTGACTAATGGAAGCGCTGAAGACCACGGTCGACAGGGAGGAGGGGTTACGCAGTGCTTTGCTTGGTTGAATGGCTTCGCACTTTGGTTCTGCGATAACTTAGAGCTCCACGATTCTACGTTTACCTTCTGTATTGTCACCTCCTTCATCGTCGGGAAGGAGTTTATTTACCACACTATATCCACCCCTCTTGTAAAGAGACCAATTTGGAGAACATGCACCAGAGCAGTTCTCTTTATGGGTTAGACACTTTGGCAGACCTACATAAGCAATCATTGTTCTAGACGCAGGAAGTAAGGGCATTTAAGTAGGGCTTGCACGAGATGCAATCGCCTGTTCTCAGTGCTGATACGAGTGCTGGAAAGAGAATTTCTTTGTCCAACATTCGTCTGAGCAACTAGTGGGTCGGCTTGACTGTTTCAAAAAAGCAGACTGCAGCCTCTATTCTTATCGGTGACTGCAAACAGAGTTGGCGGTCTTACTTGCGTTTCTCGCTCAACCCATTTGTCTGACTCTGGTTTTCCGTGTGCCTCAGACGAGAACATGAATAATGCATTTGCATGTGTCACTTCTTGATAGTGATGAGCCTTAGCATCTTAGGCCTCAGAGTAGAGGTAGGACCATGTGTATTTCTCTTTCTCCTCATTCCTCGTACTGGCTTTAATTTTGCTGGTACAGTCTGACAGCAGTGCCTTTGATGTCTTCGAGCTCAACGCAAGGATGCCAGTGTCAGGCTATGATTGTAAGGTGGGAGCACGAATTCAAAGCTAAAGGGGAGAGAAAGCGCTACCTTGACTCATGGCTTCAGGCTTTACATCCCAAGATCGATCGTTCGCATTCAATGACTTCTTAGTTTGGGAGTGACTGTCGCCCTGATGTGATGTAAAACAGATGCAAAGAAGGCGCTCAGACAAAGGAGCGGTCAAGGAAATGGGCACCGAAGAGGCAAGTCGAATCGCAAATGCGTACCGTTGTCACAATGCGTACCGTTGTCACAAGTAGGACACGATTGAAGTCTTCGCGACACCATACACCGTTCGGGTGAAACGAAGATTGACGATCCTAACTGTGTGTAAATTGTCGCGCTTTCGTCTGTCTGATTGCATAGTTGTCTGTGTCATTGACTTTCTGGCCTCCGTTACTATTGAGACAGCTTTCTGTCGTTCCTATCTTCAGTCATTACCTTACCTTATACTACCCAGAAAGACTCACTTCTTAAGGCGGCTGTCATTGCAGGTTAAATGTCCTATTTCCCTCGCATAGATGAAGGAGTTTGGAAGGACACAGTCGTTATCAGTGTTTGAGCCCTCTTTTATCACTACCTTGACATTGACACAACTCCAGTCACGGTCGTTGTCATTCTCTCCACCATCAATTTTGATGATACAGTCATTGTTACTGCCAACAGTACTAGGTGAAGACGTCAAAGTATCGTCAGAGGAGTTGAACACCATGGTGGCCTGGTAAAGTCTACGTTGAGTCCACAGAGGAATTGCTTCTGTGCAATTTTATTGGTGATCGCCAACAAACCAACAGTTCAGTTGGAGTATCCCCACACCTACCACAGAAGTAGTGCGATTCGTTTGCTCCCTCTACTCCTCATACCCTTTGACGTGTTACACAATGCTGCGTGGACTGGAAACGGCCTCTGTCCACGCAACCAAGACGACTCACGTAAAATGATGGTCCGCTTTTTCGCTTCTCTCAATCAATTGCAGTCGCTGGTAAGAGTGGCAAGGACGCAGTGTATTTGGCCACTCAAGGTGTCGTCAGGGCAGAAGATAAACTGTCCACCGCTATTGATCGCGTTCAGTCAGTTGTCGTTACCGTGAGCAGAGGCAGCACTTCGCTTTTTTTCCACATTCATGGCTTTTTGTTCTTTCCTCCTTTTGCCCAAAGAAGTCGCTTCATTGTAATTATGTGAGCAGATACTCCGCACTGGGTCAAGCCCGCTAACTTGTCCACTTGCAATGCTGCCCCATGCTAAGGCCGCAACAATTAAAAAAGCTTTTATTCTTATGCCCAAGTTCAGTGATTCTGTTGGTGAATATGTAAAAGTGCTAGCATAACAGGAGAACAAAAGTGGTACGCATCATTTCTAGAGGAGATTAAAATGGGAACTGACTAATTACATGACCTTCGTTTCACAGCAACTGGTCTTGTAAAACATTGTCACTGATGCCGTTCTGCAGAAGTCGTAATTCTATTGAACAATTTAAAAGTAAGTGGATTTCTAACTTGCAGCACAAGAACACGAATCTCACACCCATTCCTCATTACATTACTACATTTATTACCTTCAAAAAGTTTTCAAATTGTCTTGGGAAAGGATGTATGCAAATATATGATAGTCGTATTGTCTCCTCTCCACGATACCCATCGTTTGCTCCTTGCACTGTGCACATGCCATCTAATTGCTCACCCCATTTTCATGCCTCTTCTTCACGATCATGTGACAGATGTGAAGTCCAACCATGAAGAGTAAGAAGTTTATAATTGGGATTCATTTGGAAAGCGTAGAATGCAGATGGGGGTTGTAGATGACCACTTAGGACGAACCGCTCTGGACTTAGCACGGTAGAGATATACCTGCAAAGGAGAATCGATTGGGCTTTCATTATGCTGCCAACAAAGTCTTTCAGCTGATCTTCCTTCGGACTAGATAATAGTCTAATCCAATTCACGTTGTTTCATCTCGCTTGTCGTCATCCACGCGGCCTTAAGTTCACTCGATGAGATGTGCCTTGTCATGCCTTGCGGAAATATGCATGAGGTCAGACTCACGACGATCTACGGCAATTGCCAGTGGCAGAAACACTTGCCTCAAATGCGACCCATATGCCATCTATCTCAATGCAGTTCGAGCACCTATCTAGGCTTCATTTGCGAGCCAACGCCAGAGATGCAAGACATTACCTCTTCGTCTGGCATATGCATCTTCACACGGACGACCAGGACGGCGTCAGATAAGTTGGCCTCTACTTGAATTCACAACATAAGATGGGCTCAAGAGCCTTTTAGCGTGATGCCTTTCGTGCTGTTCAGGCAGCGTTTGTAGCTGGTGAGATCAGTACTGCTGCTATTTCATACAAATCTCGTCTATTTCTGCACCGCCCGCCCTTCTCTACCCACACTTCTACGCCGCAACTAAAGTTAATGTCGATTGGACCAAGACATTCCACCTCAAAAACTTTGCCCTGATGAAAATCATATGTGAGGAGAAAGTTGAAACGCACATAAATCGCACCTTCAATGGATCTAAAGGACATTTCGAATGGGTCCATTTGGTCACTGAATGCGCCTCGCCGTCTGGATATTTTCCACCTCAAAGACGACGAAGTAATAGGTGCCATCGAGAATCGGGCTAGGCATTGATTGCGCTAAGCTTTTGTTTACTTTAGTGAGTACGCACAAAAGTGTGCACTACTTTGTCAATTGTCATGGAGAATTTCGACTTCAAATTATGGTTTGTTACTGATTGCGTGTTTAATTTGTGCGTCTACTTCTCCTATTGCCTCTCGGTAAGGCTTACTTGTCGGAAATGTTGCCTTTAATAACGTTGACCATTCTCGTAGAATTCGCCGCCCATTAGGTTACGGTGTGATAGTTTCGACTGCTGTGGAAACTCCTTCCAAATGTTGCTATCCAATTCTTTCTCTATCCAGCCATCTTGCTTTCCCCGTATCAGATGTTGTATTTGGCAGGGAGACTAGGCTGCCCATCCAATATCTATAGGATAATGGCATTCAGAAGGCTAGACTTCCTCCCCTTCCTTTATTTTAATCGCTGACCACCTGCCCTATCATTGAAATATCATTGTCATTACTTTGAGATGCCATTGCGCTTTTAATTTAAAAACGCGGTTTATTACCGTTACTGTTGCGTCCAAAGGAAAATGCAATGTCTGGTGCATCAGATTGCTCCAATGTAGACGATGGTGAGCCAGTAAAGGTGGAGGCGGAAGAACCAGTACAGGTCTGTCCTGCGGTAGCCTTTCGCGTCACACCTACTAGTAATCGCAAATTGGTCAAAATATGCTTCTTAAGACACTCTCGTATCGATATTGACCTAGGGTCGAAGGTTTCAGGATGGTCACACAAGAGCAACTGTGGCTCCAAGTCACTCCCTTCCGTCCGCATCGGAGCTCTCCGGTGGGTTAGAGACTGTTGCTAAGGCAGCACAGCTCAGAGAATGGAGTTTTAACCTGCAACTTACTCTCCTCGCAAGAGCTAGTGTTTCTTTGTTCAACATGCTCACAGGCCACGAAACGCGAGTCCTCTCAGTTATCTTTCCACCAAGCAAAGAAGTGGCAACCGAAAATGCGCCAGAGTACGTAAAGCGTCTATAGAAGGCGTACGGAGGAAGTTCGATGTTGTCTGGAGACATTTATAAACGGCATGAGCAATTAAAAGAAAAGAAGCATGACAAGCACGGTCTCCTTAATATCTACCAAAGTGATCTCGTCTAAATATACAGACACATTCTTCCATCTGGAGCATACTACAGATTGTACTACCCTC